>CAMXCT020002218.1:17289-109737 GCA_947184155.2 Cladocopium goreaui | reverse complement strand
CTGCAACATTTAAGCTTCGGTCCAACATTGAAGATGGGGCGCGGGGATTTAAACATACGTCAAATCCTCATCTTGGATTTGCAACTGCAAGTCTGGAGTCTGGAAGCGCAAACATCGACGATTCCCCTTTGCAGGAGGCACTCTTGGGAATGCCGATGTCGGGATTCTCCACAGGAACTGTAAATCTGAACACCACAAGCCGCTTTTGAAGCATCTGTAAATCTCCGAGCGTCACACCGGCTTTCGGTGTGTGTGTGTGTAGATAGTCCAATCTTCCAGTGAAGAAAAAAGGGGAGCTACAGCAATCATAGCTGAGAGTCAAAGATCGCGTTTATCTTTCTTGGTGGAGGCTTCAGGTTGGGCTTGCCACTGTGATGGGCGCTGTCCTTCTGCTGCAAGAGCGCTGTTGACTTCCAACCACATTGATGAGAAAGAGTTCACTACTGCAATTTTTTCAGCTTTGTTCCATGGACGGGGCAAGCAACGAAATATAGCTTTGTTGGTTTCCTCTGCAAACGAGGGAAATCTTTCATCTGTGCCCCAATGAAGGAGATCTACCCACAGGGCAGTGTGTGCTTGGCACCATCGGCTTCCACCTTTCCACTGCTCCATGTGGAGGCGTCAAATAAAAGTATCCAGCCGCGCTTCAACCTTTCAGATGGCCGTACGGGGTTCTCAAGTGCTGCGCCCGTCACGCGAACAAATGGAATTTGTAGAATAATCGTACAAACAAAGAGCCCAACTAAACCCACCGCGCTGTGGCGAGAACACAATTTTGGTGTTGCGGGCCAGACGGTTTAGTACAGTACCCTACTAAACGCTCCGCGCTGTGGCGTGAGATCCATTTTGGCCGGTCGGCTCAGATTCTAAGAAAGATGTTTTTTAGTAAGGTCTTTTTATCGAATTGAACCAACTATACGCTATACGCTGGCCATGTCAAATTTCCACCGTTTTCAGAGTATAGTAGTCCAAGTTCATCAACTATACGCTCCGCGCTGTGGGAAAACGCACTTCCTAGCTTGGCGGCGGTGCCTGCCACATGTTGACGTCCTCAAAGGCGGTTTCTTCCACAGTAGCTCCTGCCATGCGTGCCTCGCGCAGGCCTCGGTAAGCCTTGGAGCGCCTCGAATGCCAACAAACCTGCTTCATCATGGCTCCCAAAACAGGATCCAAAAAACCAGTAGAAACATGGCGGCCAGAAAGGGACCTCGACTGTACAAGAAACAAAGTGGGACGCAGAGAGAGAAAAAGCATGTATTAACACTTACGCTCATGCTAGTGCGTCGCAAATCTGCTTGCAAAACCTCTGCGGGCAGCAGCAAAATTCTCCGATGGCTGACCCACTTTTGGGTCCAAATCTGGATCCCAAAACGGGGCCCAAGCAAAGACCTAAAAGAAGGAATGAAAATGTGATCCAATTCTGGACCCCATTTTGGGGTCCATATTTGGACCCGAAAATGGGGTCAGCCATCGGAGAATTTTCGCTGCTGCCCGCACATGTTGTGCAAGCAGATTTGCGACCCTGCAGCTTGAACATGAATGTCAACTCATACCTTTTTCTCTTTGTGCGTCCCAAGTCCGGTTGCTACTGTCGGGTCCCTTTCTGGCAGCCATGTTTTGACACTTTTTTGGCCCTGTTTTGGGGCCATGATGAAGCAGGTTTGTTGGCATTCGAGGCGCTCCAAGGCTTACCGAGGCCTGCCCGAGGCACGCATGGCAGCCTCAAGGCCTTTGCTGCGCAACATGTTGGCAGCCCACCGCCGCCAAGCTAGGATGTGCGTTTTCCCACAGCGCGGAAGCGTATAGTTGATGAACTTGGACTACTATACCCTGAAAACCGTGGAAATTTGCGGAAAAACATGGCCAGCGTATAGCGTATAGTTGGTTCAATTCGATAAAAAGACCTTACTAAAAAAAAAATCTTTCTTAGAATGTAAGCCGACCGGCCAAAATGGATCTCACGCCACAGCGCGGAGCGTTTAGTAGGGTACTAAACCGTCTGGCCCGCAACACCAAAATTGTGTTCTCGCCACAGCGCGGTGGGTTTAGTTGGGCTCTTTGTTTGTACGATTATTCTACAAATTCCATTTGTTTGCGTGACGGGCGCAGCACTTGAGAACACCGTACGGCCATCTTAAAGGTTGAAGCGCGGCAGGCGCAGCGCTTGAGAACCCTGTACGGCCATCTTCAAAGTTGAAGCGCGGCAGGTGCAGCGCTTGAGAACTCCGTGCGGCCATCGTAAAGGTTGAAGTGCGGCAGGTGCAGCGCTTGAGAACACAGTACGGCCATCTTAAAGGTTGACGCGCGGCAGGCGCTGCGCTTGAGAACCCAGTATGGCCATCTTAAACATTGAAGCGTGGCAGGCGCAGCCCTTGAGGACCCCGTACGGCCATCTTTCCTTGCATGGCCCCCACAACAACCAACCACAAACTGAACCCCTGCGACCCCATTGTCAATGTTGAGGGTGTGTTGATGCTATTGCAACTAAGAAGTGAATTCCAATTTGAGGATGTGACCTGAGGCAAAATTTCTTTTTGATGGCTATCAGTTCAAAAGGTGAAACTGCAACATTTAAGCCTCCGTCCAACATTGAAGATGGGGCGCGGGGATTTAAACATACGTCAAATCCTCATCTTGGATTTGCAACTGCAAGTCTGGAGTCTGGAAGCGCAAACATCGACGATTCCCCTTTGCAGGAATGCCGATGTCGGGATTCTCCACAGGAACTGTAAATCTGAACACCACAAGCCGCTTTTGAAGCATCTGTAAATCTCCGAGCGTCACACCGGCTTTCGGTGTGTGTAGATAGTCCAATCTTCCAGTGAAGAAAAAGGGGAGCTACAGCAATCATAGCTGAGAGTCAAAGATCGCGTTTATCTTTCTTGGTGGAGGCTTCAGGTTGGGCTTGCCACTGTGATGGGCGCTGTCCTTCTGCTGCAAGAGCGCTGTTGATTTCCAACCACATTGATGAGAAAGAGTTCACTACTGCAATTTTTTCAGCTTTGTTCCATGGACGGGGCAAGCAACGAAATATAGCTTTGTTGGTTTCCTCTGCAAACGAGGGAAATCTTTCATCTGTGCCCCAATGAAGGAGATCTACCCACAGGGCAGTGTGTGCTTGGCACCATCGGCTTCCACCTTTCCACTGCTCCATGTGGAGGCGTCAAATAAAAGTATCCAGCCGCGCTTCAACCTTTCAGATGGCCGTACGGGGTTCTCAAGTGCTGCGCCCGTCACGCAAACAAATGGAATTTGTAGAATAATCGTACAAACAAAGAGCCCAACTAAACCCACCGCGCTGTGGCGAGAACACAATTTTGGTGTTGCGGGCCAGACGGTTTAGTACCCTACTAAACGCTCCGCGCTGTGGCGTGAGATCCATTTTGGCCGGTCGGCTTACATTCTAAGAAAGATTTTTTTTAGTAAGGTCTTTTTATCGAATTGAAACAACTATACGCTATACGCTGGCCATGTTTTTCCGCAAATTTCCACGGTTTTCAGGGTATAGTAGTCCAAGTTCATCAACTACACGCTCCGCGCTGTGGGAAAACGCACATCCTAGTTTGGCGGCGGTGCCTGCCACATGTTGACGTCCTCAAAGGCGGTTTCTTCCACAGTAGCTCCTGCCATGCGTGCCTCGGGCAGGCCTCGGTAAGCCTTGGAGCGCCTCGAATGCCAACAAACCTGCTTCATCATGGCTCCCAAAACAGGATCCAAAAAACCAGTAGAAACATGGCGGCCAGAAAGGGACCTCGACTGTACAAGAAACAAAGTGGGACGCACAGAGAGAAAAAGCATGTATTAACACTTACGCTCATGCTAGTGCATCGCAAATCTGCTTGCAAAACCTCTGCGGGCAGCAGCAAAATTCTCCGATGGCTGACCCCACTTTTGGGTCCAAATCTGGACCCCAAAACGGGGCCCAAGCAAAGACCTAAAAGAAGGAATGAAAATGTGATCCAATTCTGGACCCCATTTTTGGGTCCATATTTGGACCCGAAAATGGGGTCAGCCATCGGAGAATTTCGCTGCTGCCCGCACATGTTGTGCAAGCAGATTTGCGACCCTGCAGCTTGAACATGAATGTCAACTCATACCTTTTTCTCGTTGTGCGGCCCAAGTCCGGTTGCTACTGTCAAGGTCCCTTTATCGCAGCCATGTTTTGACCACTTTTTTGGGCCCTGTTTTAGGGGCCATGATGAAGCAGGTTTGTTGGCATTCGAGGCGCTCCAAGGCTTACCGAGGCCTGCCCGAGGCACGCATGGCAGGAGCTACTGTGGAAGAAACCGCCTTTGAGGACGTCAACATGTGGCAGGCACCGCCGCCAAGCTAGGATGTGCGTTTCCCCACAGCGCGGAGCGTATAGTTGATGAACTTGGACTACTATACCCCGAAAACCGTGGAAATTTGCGGAAAAACATGGCCAGCGTATAGCGTATAGTTGACTAAAAAAAATCTTTCTTAGAATGTAAGCCGACCGGCCAAAATGGATCTCACGCCACAGCGCGGAGCGTTTAGTAGGGTACTAAACTGTCTGGCCCGCAACACCAAAATTGTGTTCTCGCCACAGCGCGGTGGGTTTAGTTGGGCTCTTTGTTTGTACGATTATTCTACAAATTCCATTTGTTTGCGTGACGGGCGCAGCACTTGAGAACCCCGTACGGCCATCTTGAAGTTGAAGCGCGGCAGGCGCAGCGCTTGAGAACCCTGTACGGCCATCTTCAAAGTTGAAGCGCGGCAGGTGCAGCGCTTGAGAACTCCGTGCGGCCATCGTAAAAGTTGAAGTGCGGCAGGTGCGGCGCTTGAGAACACAGTACGGCCATCTTAAAGGTTGACGCGCGGCAGGCGCTGCGCTTGAGAACCCAGTATGGCCATCTTAAACATTGAAGCGTGGCAGGCGCAGCCCTTGAGAACCCCGTACGGCCATCTTTCCTTGCATGGCCCCCACAAGGGCCAACCACAAACTGAACCCCTGCGACCCCATTGTCAATGTTGAGGGTGTGTTGATGCTATTGCAACTAAGAAGTGAATTCCAATTTGAGGATGTGACCTAGTGAAACTCCAACATTTAAGCCTTCGTCCATTGAAGATGGGGCGTGGGGGATTTAAACATACGTCAAATCCTCATCTTGGATTTGCAACTGCAAGTCTGAGTTTGGAAGCGCAAACATCGACGATTCCCCTTTGCAGGAATGCCGATGTCGGGATTCTCCACAGGAACTGTAAATCTGAACACCACAAGCCGCTTTTGAAGCATCTGTAAATCTCCGAGCGTCACACCGGCTTTCGGTGTGTGTGTAGATAGTCCAATCTTCCAGTGAAGAAAAAAGGCGAGCTACAGCAAACATAGCTGAGGGTCAAAGATCGCGTTTATCTTTCTTGGTGGAGGCTTTAGGTTGGGCTTGCCACCTGTGATGGGCGCTGTCCTTCTACTGCAAGAGCGCTGTTGATTTCCAACCACATTGATGAGAAAGAGTTCACTACTGCAATTTTTTCAGCTTTGTTCCATGGACGGGGCAAGCAACTAAATATAGCTTTGTTGGTTTCCTCTGCAAATGAGGGAAATCTTTCATCTGGGCCCCAATGAAGGAGATCTACCCACAGGGCAGTGTGTGCTTGGCACCATCGGCTTCCACCTTTCCACTGCTCCATGTGGAGGCGTCAAATAAAAGTATCCAGCCGCGCTTCAACCTTTAAGATGGCCGTACGGTGTTCTCAAGTGCTGCGCCCGTCACGCAAACAAATGGAATTTGTAGAATAATCGTACAAACAAAGAGCCCAACTAAACCCACCGCGCTGTGGCGAGAACACAATTTTGGTGTTAGTACCCTACTAAACGCTCCGCGCTGTGGCGTGAGATCCATTTTGGCCGGTCAGCTCACATTCTAAGAAAGATTTTTTTTAGTAAGGTTTTTTTTATCGAATTGAACCAACTATACGCTATACGCTGGCCATGTTTTTCCGCAAATTTCCACGGTTTTCAGGGTATAGTAGTCCAAGTTCATCAACTATACGCTCCGTGCTGTGGGAAAACGCACATCCTAGCTTGGCGGCTGCTGGGGTGCTTTTAGCAACCGCTGGCGGCGCTTTGCTGCCGATTTCTGTTCTGTCTTGTTCTCCGCGATGGTCTCAAGAGGGCCAACATCAGAAAACAGTGACGAATTGCATTTGCAAGCCAAAGCAACACAGTTGAGATGCCTGTCGCAACGCTTTGCGCTGCTGCTTGAAGTGGTTCAGCTCGCGCACCAGAACCTGCAATAGATTTCTCCACCATGAAGGACTCGGAACCTGCTGCTGCCAAAACCTTCCCCCATGTAAGTAGCAAGAAGCGGCCGCAAGATTGAGCAAAATGAGGTTCCAAAACCAGGGCCCCAAAACAGGCAGTTTTGCGGTGACGCATGGGCGTACCCCCATAGTATATAGATTCGAGTCCCCGTGAGCCTCGCTTTGTCCTCGTGCCTCGGGCAGGCCTCGGTAAGCCTTGGAGCGCCTCGAATGCCAACAAACCTGCTTCATCATCGCCCCTAAAACAGGGCCCAAAAAAGTGGTCAAAACATGGCTGCGATAAAGGGACCTTGACAGTAGCAACCGGACTTGGGCCGCACAAAGAGAAAAAGGTATGAGTTGACATTCATGTTCAAGCTGCAGGGTCGCAAATCTGCTTGCACAACATGTGCGGGCAGCAGCGAAATTCTCCGATGGCCGACCCCATTTTTAGGTCCAAATATGGACCCCAAAATGGGGTCCAGAATTGGATCACATTTTCATTCCTTCTTTTAGGTCTTTGCTTGGGCCCCGTTTTGGGGTCCAGATTTGGACCCAAAAGTGGGTCAGCCATCGGAGAATTTTGCTGCTGCCCGCAGAGGTTTTGCAAGCAGATTTGCGACGCACTAGCATGAGCGTAAGTGTTAATACATGCTTTTTCTCTCTCTGCGTCCCACTTTGTTTCTTGTACAGTAATCGTTTGTTTGCTGCACGAGCAAACCGACATGCGACATGCACTGCGTGACACGCGTTGCAGATTAGGTGGCCGTGTGGTCGGTCCCGTCTCGTGGATTGCCAGACACTGAACTCGTTCTGCGGTTTACGTTGGGAGCACGCTGCACACAGCCAACAGCAAAGTTAATTGAAATCAGGCTTCGCAGGTGCGGGCTTCCTCTGCAATTCGGTGTTGGTTTGATGCGTTCTACATTGGAACAGCGCAGGTGAAGAAGGTGCTTGGGTAGGCTTAAAACCGGACCTCCAAGGAGGCACCGGATTCAATCTGTTGAGGGTCCAGTTTTGGACCCGTGCAAAGGAAACGTGTTAAAAAGGGGTCAGAAAGTGGACCCCCTTGAAACCAAAAGTGGTGCCCCCTGGAGGGTCCAGTTTTGGCCCCTTCATTGTGGTCTGTTGAAGCGTTTATTTCAAGTGGAAGCTGATTTGACCAGCAACAGCTGCGAGTGGAAGCTTGAACTGGGGAGGCCCATATTTTTGCGCGCCTGCTTTTTCGTACGTTTTGAGGACCAAAACAGGGTCCCTTCTTTGTCATATTGTTTTGCGTCAATTTCCATAGGCTTGAGGCCTTCGAGGCCTGCCTCGAAGCCTGCCTCGGGGTTTGTTCTAATTTTCATGGTCTCGCGACACTGGAGTTCGAGACGTGCATTGAGGCCTGCCTTCAACTTTGTTTCATCTTATAAACTTTTTGTTTTGCAGCAATTTCCATCAACCTGAAGCCTCGAGGCTTGCCTTGAGACCGTCCCTCTGCGCCAGCTGCGGCCTAAAATTCTAGCAAGGCAGCACAGTTGCCAACTACTTCAAGTTCAATCTTGCTGGGACTTCAACAATATTTTTATATAGTTTCGAGTCCCCGTAAGCCTCGCTTTGTCCTTGTGCCAATACGTTTTGAGTCCGAGGCGTGGCCTCGGCCAGGCCTCGCCGAGCCTCGAAGCGCCTCGATTGCAGGCTTTGGAAACACAGGACCTCTTTCATTAACAGAACAGAAAAGGAAAGATTGTGACCAAGACAAGGAGGTACAGGGGGCTAGTCTTGGGTTCGTTTTTGGCACCTGAAATTGATATGATTTGTGGAGACGGAGTCGGGGCCTCCCTTGTACAGCATCTCGGAGAAGACGATGAGCAAAGGCGTGGACAAAGTTGGTTTCTTGAAGCGCTCTCACTGCTTGATGGATGATGGCAGAATGCTGATCAAGTGTCACCACAAGCACTTGGGTCAGCTATGCGGACTTCTCCATAAGTCTCAGAAGCTTCAGTGAAAAAGACACCAGGTTACTCCGAGATTGAGAACCCAGATGACAGCAGGAACTTTCTGCACATGACGCTTCAGTCTTCAGGTTATGTGTAGGTATTTTTCTTTACCTCTCGGGTGATTTGCCGCAGTGCCAGTGCGTGATCAGGTATCTGTGCACTTTCTCTTCGAAACCAACTGAAAAGACAATGATTGTCTTGCGTCATTTGGTTGGACATGGCAGCTCCAGATCAATGCATTTCGTTGAAGCGGAAAGAAATTCACTCTGTGTCTTCAAAGACTACCAGGTGGAAGATCCCATCAGAGATATTCAGTAATGCAGATTGCAGCAGACAGGCAAACGTGCCGATCTGTTTCTGGAAGTGACATTCTCTTTGGGACATGTGTGGTCTACTCCTCTTCTCGAACTCAGTATCCTATCGAGTGCAGAGTCTGAAACATATGCTGCTGCTTCAGCCGTGATGGTCACAGGACCGTGCTTCAGAGCATAAATGGCCGTCCGAGCAAAAAAAATGCTGCTTCAGCCGTGATGGATGCCATCCTTATTCAGAGCATCTTCGCACGGCTTCTTCAGTGTCACATGTTGATGTGCTTTTGTATCTGGATTCATCTGCAGCAACGGGTATAACTCTGTATTGCGATCAGCAATGGATGCCGTGCCAGCTGAGACGCAATTTGCTGCCAAAGTGGTGGTGATATGGCTGCTCTTGAACATCGGCCTTGGAAAGGCTTCTTGAGTTTTGAGACCGTGGACGAAGACACTGATGGAACGACCAGTGTGGAGTCAACTTTAGGTGGCGAAGCCACGAGCGATGATGGTGAGAATGATATTGCTGAGCCCCCAGCTTTCTCACCTGAGGCGCTGGTTCACTGGCTGTATGGGAGGTGCACACGTCATGAACTTCCTGCAGCTGCCAATCAGGATCCACAGAGGGGCGACAAATATCAACAAAGGAAATCCATTTTGCAGGAGATGTTGACCTACCCGCACCATGCGCCTCCTGAGGAGTACGAGAATGCCAGCACAGTATGCTTCATCTTGTGGATGATTCGCCTTCAGATGAGGATTCTTCAAATGCTGCTCATAGCCCCCCAGGTGAACTTGTGACAGGCTGCACCTGCTGCCACAATTCTGGCAGGATGTGACAGTGGATCTCCTGGTGATGCAGGCGGCTTTACATTGAGTGTGCCCCGCTTGGTCCTTTGCACATGGACCTTACTTTGCATGCTCCACAGCTGGTGGATGCTCCGAGCCAGCCCATGGCATAACATGAACTACGTGGAGAAACTCCAACTGAACCGCAAACAACAGAGGACACACAGCCAGCCTTGGAAGGACTGGTAACACTCACTCTGAAAAGGGTGTTGGAACGTCATGATGGAAGAGCGCACAAAGGGATTCGAACGTTGGGAAGACTTTCAAGTATGCCCAAGGGAAAAGATGGCTACGTGGCTTTCTGGCCATCTGCCTGGCTCAAGCTTCGAAAGAGCCAGGATGCTGGAGTCACTCAGCGGAGGCTATGAGCTGAGTTCAGATGATGAGTTGCCTTGCCATGGACACCCACCGTAGCTTATGGTCATTTGATGGGACTCCTGGAATATGACAGGTGGGAGTCTGGTTGTGACCTGCTGAGGTCATTTGGTGAAGCTCTTCGAGCACCAGAGCCTGCACCGATGGATGGTGAGGACGACGACAACGATGATGACGACAGCATGGATGGAGCAGGTGAGACAGAAAGCGAGCGCAGGAGAAGGTACATGGAAGATGATATGGGTGAAGTCTCAGACCCTGACTTCTGGGCTGATTTGCACTATGGACCTTCTGGCAGTGGTGAAGACTTTCTGAGCGTGGCTTGCGCCAATGAAATCAGTAATTGATTCAGAAACAACAGCTGGACAACTGCTGTAGCGCAACTTTTCACAGCACATAATTCCAATAGGATGCACAGCATGGACTTGGCAGAGTCCTGAGGAGTAAATAGTAGTGATATAAGGCAAACGCTTATACCAAGGCGGGGTGTTGTATATTTACGCACGTGCAAACCCTGCAGAAACAGTGCAGTTGATGTCAGTCATTTGCATTGACAGCACAAATCGAGAAGTGTCACTCATTGAGTATCGTCAGGCACTTTTTGGTTCCAGAAAAGTTTGCACTCTTGCAACGACTTCAAGATGGGCAAAGGTGTTGCAAACCATGGAACATGTCGATGTATAGACCGAATTTGGATGCATTTGGCACTTTACCCCGATTTTTTAAAATCGATTTTCGTTCTTTAAATTCTAGGGAGGGCGTTCATGTGGCAAATTAGTAGCTCTTTGCACAGCACCAGGTTTTGTTGCAAAAAGGGCGGTTGATGTTTCCAACCCTTGAATGGTGCGATATTTCGTCCGCGCGTTTTTTCCCTCAAAATAACCTATAGTGAGGTTGGCGCTGCAGTTGCCAAAATTTAGATTCCCCCATTCCAGAAGTGGAACACGTGACATCACAGCTGCACCTACGATTTGTATTTCCGGCCCCACACCATGATTTTTGCTAATGTTTGTTCAGTGCGCGGAGGTGCTATTATTGATGTGGCGGACACAAACAGTTGTGCAAATTTAAACAACTTGAACCCAAACACAGAATGGAACAAAAAATCCGAGTATTGAACGCACGGCACCACGAGTCTAGCAGTAGAACTTGGGTGTCAAGTCCACTTTGGCCCATGGCAAACACATGGGGTGTGAAACACTGTTTGAAAAAAAATCCCATGGACATCGTTTAGTGTGAAATCAAAAAACGTATACATTGATTGTTCAACCCTCCGCGGGAAAAAATCAGTAGAAACCCCAAATTTCAAACAAAACGCACAAACGATCAGAGTCCTGCACCAAGCCAAAGGCCTAGCGACAATAAACATCAAACCAAATTTCGCATGTCAAGCGATCTCCCAAAAACTCGCACCCAGACACATTCCAACGCGACAATCATTTCACCCATCGGACATGCGGGAAGGTAGAAACACACGCGGCGAAACAACAGTGCGGACGCAAACAAGTCCTTGCCAAAAATACAAACGATCATTTTGCAGATGATAAACTAAACTCGGCGATGTGCATTTTGAATCATTTCGATGCCAAGGCGCATTTAGTTTGCCTTAGCAATTGTATTCGGGGCAGCGGTTTTGCCAGACGTGAAATCTCCATGCCGAAGGCCCCTTGGCACCCCCAACGACGTGCGAAATAACCCGGGAAAATCAAACATGCTATATGAAGTACTGTACGGATTCAAGATCCGAAGATGCGAGATGCTCAGACAATGCAACAAGGTGCATCATGATTCAAAAGTTGCGGTGTTAGAAAACAAACATGATGCATGCCTAGCAAGCGGCGGGTACTTTCCCTTATGCAAACACGAACCCCGTATGGTGACCCGTTCCCCGCTTTTGGGGAATTGTTTTTTCCGTGAACATTTTTTTTGCCAACAAGAATTCGCAACAACAATTTATTTGAAATGTGAACAATTTTTGTTTTGTTGGAAATTTTACTTGATGTAGGACAAATTCAGAGTGTCAAACTTGCCTATCAAGACACAAACTCGTTGACCTTAAAGGTACTGAATTGACACAACAAAAACAAACAAACTGTTATGTTGATGAACCACAATCCTGGGCACACGAAAACTAGAGGTTCGCTAGTACATGTGAAATCTTTACCTCACACTTCTCACACCTCTCACACCTCTCACACCTCTCTACCGACGTGTGAAATATCCCACAATTGGACCCATCATTTCCCGCGCCGCCAAACCTGGTGAAGGCATCAAACAAAACAAAAATAAGCAAACACAATGCTAACATGGCAGTCCAACACATACCAATCAAGGCCACTCGCTACATATAGTCTGTATATATTATATGTTTGTATCTATGCGGGATACTTCATGCCAAATTTGGTGAAGGCAAAACTGAATAAACACAAGAGCAACAGAGTAGTTTCATGCATACTCTCTACCCGCATACACTTTTATGTTTGATACCTTCACGGCGCACGAGGAACAACAGAGAATTCGAGAAACACAGCGGAAACATGGCACGTTAACGCCGGCTCTCCATCAAAAACCATCAATCAAGAGGGTTCCATACATACAATTTGTATGCTCGATACTTTCATACTACGAAACTTGGCGAATGCATCAAAAGAAACAGAATTCAACAAGTACAGCGCAACAACATGCCAGTCCAACACGTCGTTTATGCAGAACCGCCAAAATTAAAAAGACTCGCTGCATACAATTTGCATGCGTGATACGTGTACGCCGCAAAACTTGGTGCTCAATGTCGAGGTCTCGTTGGTGACGCCACTGTGACGCTGGTTTTTGCGTCGCTTGTAAACTGGTATTTTCTTTGATTTGTCTAGTGCTAGGCTTGAAACTCCTATTCTTGCAGCACGTTTGTAATTGTTCTTTTAATCTGTCATGTGGTATTCTTCAACTTCAGGTTTGTTATTTTGTTTTTCCTGTTTTTGTGTTGTTTTTTAATTTGTTGTCATGATTCTTGCATGACGCGGTTATTTTGATCCAATTTTAGATTTATCAACTGCTTTTGTTTATGGTTCGTCCTTCCGATTTTTCATGTGTTATCCGTTTCTTCCATGTGCAATGAAGAGGTATGATAGTATGATTAAAAAAATGCGGACAACAATTAGGAAATACTGAGTGATAGATGTGGTGTAACATGAATTGACAAGTACGTGTGCGCGACGTATGATGGAAATCAAATTATGGTAGCAGGAAAACCTCTTGATGAACAAAAACTTCGATCCTTGACCTTCCAAAACATGGAAAACGCAGATGATGATGCACGAATGCGTGATGGAGAAGCAGGAGATCGAGGGTCAACGAGCCGCCATGACACACCACCAAGAAGGGGAAATCCCGAGTCAGCAGAGGAGGAAATTCCTGTGTTTGACCCACCAACTGAATATGGCCCACTGGCAAACCAAAACGGGCTCCTCTGCCAAGGCCTCGGGCGACAGGTTCACGTAATCAAGATGAGGAGCCACATGGGAGAGAACCGCAACCTTCAGAAGCTGTTGCGGAAAGCTTGCAGGAGGAGGTAGATCGCATGGAGAAGCACTTGAGGGAGTTAAAAGAAAGAGAAGAAAGAGCGCAGTTGGTTGGAGACGAAGATGAAGCAGCAAACCTGAGAGTTCAGATTGCCAACGTAGAAAACCTACAATTGGCACTTCCGTGACCTAACATCATAGGTTAGGAATTTCATTTTTTTTGGCCATGCAAGTTTCAAAATGGATCAGTGAGCAACAATAGCTCAATGACCCAAGGAGGAGTGAGAAACATCAAACATATGACTCACAGCATGGCCCATGTGCAAGGATGACTGCACGAATCAAGAAGTGTAACATGGCATGCAAAGCATGTTGGGTTGCTGCAGACCGCAGCCGCTTTGGCAAAAAACACGCCAGGTTCGCAAAAAGGAAATTGCAGATGTGTGTTGATAAGACGCGACGGGACCAGCTATTTGTGCGTGTGGGTGTTCATTAGTTCGCGCTGTTTTTAATATGACTTTATTATTGTCATTTTGTAACGGTTTCTGCCCAGTGAATCTCGGGAGCAAGACGGTGCTGCAATTTTTGGCTGAATAAACACCAACTGTTTAATTGGGAGGGTGCCCTTTTAAGTATTTGACTATTATTATTGGAGGAGTACGGCCCTAATTAATAATCTGCAATTTGTTGAGGTTGGCATTACATGCGTAATACGCTGGAGCGTTGACATTAGCATGGAAAAAGTGGGTGTGGTTTCACGAGGATGTTCGCAGGTGCATGAAAAATTCAGGAGCATAGCCAAATGAATGTCTTGAAAAATGTGCTCATAAATTGGGACCGTAGCATCACGAAAGTGTTGGTGGTTCCTTCAAGAACTGACGCATCAGTTACCTCCGTGATCGCAGGCGAATGACTTACGCGCCGAAATCGTCCCACCCGAACCAACTACGCCACGTGCACAACGGTGAGTGAGTGAGACCTGCATGCCCACCTAGTGGGTGACCCATTGAGGGCACAGACAAAGAAACTAATGTGGTTAAAACAAAATAAACAACCCATTTGGGAATAGTTTGTACCACCTATTGATGGTGATTTTGGGGATGGTTTATTCTTCTTTAGCCAGATTACAACCAGGTCAGGCCATCGTAAGCAAAGTCAACAAAAAATTCGTTTCATGATTGGCTGAGAAGCCGTCATCCAACGCAACACCTCGCCACGAACGAAGAATTGATAACAAAATATGATATCAATTTGCCAGCGCACGGTGTTTCAGCGCGAATTGCCCAACGATCCAACGGTAGTTTTGCAACATATCCACAAAAACGCTCATTGTTCTCACCATTGGAGTACCTTTTGATAGTTGCTTCCATGCATGCCTCGGCGAATGCATGTCACTCATAACGGACTATGGGCCATTGTGCTGACCAATCAATGTGACCGTGTGGGGAAACAATACGCCGTACCAATTTGCGGCGTTCAGTGGAAATTGTTCCCAAGTCTGGTTTATGGATTGTACGTTGGCGACGGCCATAACAAAGAGCGGGATCGACAGCAGATTGGAATAAACGAAGACGATGTGTGATGGACAGTTGCCAATTTTGTAGTATCCAAGGGTTTGCATGATACGTCTTCGATGCTTGGGCCATCTGGTATTGCAAACCGAGACTGTGATTGTTTGACCCTCGCGTTGTAGGCATGCAAGTTAATAATTCGTGAGCGACACCCGTTACCAAATTTTGAAACACCAGCCTTTCCATGCATACAACACTTCATGAGCGGTTGGCTTACACCCGTCAAAACAAGCTTCGGCACGTGATTTACAAAAACGCCCGCTTCTGCAAGACAACCTGTGGGATAACCTACAAAAGTTGATGCCTCCGAATTGGACCTTGCGAAAAGCAAAGTGTTGTCCGCAAAACGCAAGTCAACCAAAGCGGGCAACCCAGCCCTCAAATCCAAATTTGCATGTCCAACGTGCAAAGTTCCATTTTCGCGTTGTTAGCTGCAAGACTGAACGCAGCAGCCGTCCGCTTAACATGCCTCCTTGTCGCACGCTTAAATTGACGCAGACAGAGACTTGCAGAGATTCCTGCTCCACCCCCAATCGCCCAATACATCGCCAGATTGGTTGTGATACAACATGTGAAAAATTCAACGCAAATGATTGGAAACACCGTCAGTAGCCAAAATTTCCCACAAAACATTCCATTTGACTTTATCAGACGCCTTCGACAAATCCAAGTTTATGATCCATCAGCCGTTTTGTCCAATAACAAGTTAGCAGCCAACAAGTGTTCCAGAGCGGAACCGGAACAGCAGAGTTCATCCTGCAGCGTTTTGGGAACAGGCTGGCCCAAAAAAAACTGCGAATTTAAAACAAAACGGGCAAAACGTAACGTCACATACAGTAGTAGAAACAACACGAAAATGAATCTGCAAGAAACTTTGCGTTCTGAGGGACGCACGAATAAACAAAAAAAATGTTTTGACATTGAAAATGGCAGGTGTTGATACTGAAACAAGGCTCGGATGCTTAAACAAACTCATCACCCATGCCGATTTCGACTTGCCAGTCCCTGTGGTCCATCATGGGTTGGTGCCAAGGCAGGCGGCTCTTGTCTTTGTTGCAAGTTTTGTTGCCCCCGACGGACAAAATTGTGCCAGACTCCGTGCCAGTTGTGAAGGATAGAATGGTGGCAAAGTGCAATGATTGATGCTGGGACTCCGAAAATCCAGCGCGCAGTTGACACAGGCGTGGGTTTCAGCATTTTTTGTTGCAGGAAATGGACGGAACACCCGGAATTTAACTCTGGTTCACATGGACCTCACAACGAGTTCACCCAGAGCGGTTTTGACATTTCGCCAACATATGTGGTTCGTTACCGGTTGCAGAAATAGTTCCACCAAGTGGGAAAATTTTTAATTCATATGTTTATGTTTTGAACATGTCGTGTTAATATGACTTGAAAGCATGATCACACATTGAACATGGTTTATTTCCAGTTCAAACAGTTGAAAAATCAATGTGCCCTGGCAGGTGATGATCTGCCTGCGCTGTGGGCTCGCCGCCGCCACCTGGAACTGTTGTTGGAGACAAATGGGTATGGATTCGGACAGGGGAATCATTAAGGTGGGAAAAGAAAGGGGAAATTCAAATTATTTTTTGAAATTTGACCATATGGACAACTCAACCATGAAATGACGATAGAGAACCGTACACATATCATGGAACCCATTACATGTCCCCAATCGCATTGTTGTTGGGGCCATGGAATTTTCCTTGGCAAGTAAAACAAGGGATGCCGTGGGCCATTATGGAATTGAAACAGTTCATGCTTCTGTGGAGCGTTCACAGAAGCGCAGAACTGCAGGTCAAGTCGCAGTTCCGCCATTGCCCGAACATGACCTTGGAGTTTCCAGCAATTCTTTGGAGAGGATGTTGCAACCACGAGCTGCAGCGCGGCTGTTGGAAATGGTTGGGGTGCCAAGCTCGCTGCGTTGCCTTAATTCAGGAAGATCTTCATTCCGTTAATATCAAATACGTCCGAAAGGGGGTTCCAAAATGAATAGATCCAATGCCGAGTTGCAGTTTTCAGGGATATTTGATGTTTTGGGGAAGGGACTATACCCGTTGTGCCGTGGCTGCCCCAAAACCATCACAGGTTCTTCGAAAACCTTTGCTGAAACGCTGCAGCTATGGCTTCTGCACCTGGCGCTGCGCAGTTGTGCGGCAAGTGACGTGCCCAAACATGCTGGCATATATATATATTATACATACATTCTAACAATATAAACGTTATATATGTATGTATATATATGTATGTATGTATGTATGTACCTAATGTATATGTGCATAATGTATCTATATTTGTATTTCTTTTTATATCTATATGTATATCGATATCCATCTCTATCTATATCTATATCTTTATCTATATGTACATGTACATGTACATGTACATGTACATGTATATGTATATGTATATGTATATGTATATCTATATCTATAGCTATATCTATATCTATATCTATATCTATAGATGTGGCAGTAGGTATCTCATCGTAGTTTCGAGAACTTTATTGGCAACGAAGAGGGGGATGCTGCCACAACTGTGGTTGGCCACAGCTTTGTCTGTTTTTCATGCTGCCTGTAAGGCCACAGTGACAAAAACGCTTGTGCTGTCTCCATGTAACTTACTGGCTGAGGCTGTGGTGGGTTTGCGCAGTTGTTGTTTTTGATGCTGGAATTTGGCAGCGTTTCTAACATTTCCAGAGCGTGAAAAAGGTTCGGCCATTCCGAAACATCAACATCATTGACCCAAGTGGCAGTCTTCAATCAAACTCTTTGCATGTTTTGAGGCCCTCTAGCTTGCAGGTGCTTCGCCATGTTTTCCACCTCCGAAAAGCTCAAAGATTCCAAGAATGGCGTGCCACCGCGGTGCTTCGATCAGAGGGAAGGGAGATTGTGTGGAGGGATCAGCAGTAAACAGTGACCATCACTCCAATGATGGTGGACTGATCATGATTAATCATAGGCTTGGGCGTGTAGTCATGGCAAACACTCTCACCAGGCCTGGCTGGCCGTGCGGCAGCAGCAGGATGACTTCAGAGCAGAGTTGCGGGCAATTGCAGATCAGGAGCGACGCACCGGAGTGGTTGGGAACACAACGTGTGAAACCCCAGATGTCACAAGTCAACTGGGTCTGACGAATTGGATGGGCCCTTAAAATGGCACCCAAGTATCAGGGTGTATCCCAGTATATCCCAGTCCCATTTGACCAACATATTTTAGAGTTTCAGCAACCAGAGTTGGGACTCAGACTCAGATGTGTTTTTTGCCAGAAAAATGGGAGATCTTCAAAACCGCCAAAATTGCTAGAGACATTGAGTGCCAACCACCTTTGGAGTATAGCAATCAATAGCAATCATCAAAAAGGAAAAACAATAGAGAGATGTAGTGGTCATATCCACTTTTTGCGCATTTTTTTTGAGATGTTTCTGAGGTTTCTATGCCTTGTAAGGAAAACCATAGGAATCCTCCGTTGGTTTCCGCCGCAGGATGCCGCGGTGTCAACGCAGCTGATGGCTTGTGCTGAGGGAGCTGCCGCCAGAGCCAGGCGGTTCCTTTTTGGATCGTTGGACAAATTTGGACAAATTTGGATCCCGGTTATCCGATAGTTGATCCCGGTTGATCCCATGTTTGGTGCCTCGACGGAGGAGCAGTGGCTTCCGCGCCGCCGGCGCAGTGTTGGGTCGCCTTGCGAGCGTCAGGATGTCCGCGGCGGTGGAGCGATGGAAGGTGCATCGGTGCACGGGGAGGTGAAGAACCAATGGAAACACGGGGAACAAACGAAGTAAACCAAGGATTGTATGTGGAGATTTGGGATTTGATGGGATTTGAAATTGATCTTATGGTTTTTTTGTGCAATTTAATTTTGTGAGTTGGACAGCTTTATTCTGGTTGGGTGTAATCGGTTTTGAATGAACCACACAAATAGGTGCTGAACCACCAAGAAGTTCCCAAATCATCTTAGAAGTCTCCTAAGCCAGATAGGAAAGTTGGCATCAAATACACAATGAATGTGTGGTTCCTGGTTTCAAGCACAACATTTCCGATTTTCACACTTGGGATGAGGATTTGGGAAGGTGTGTGGGGAAAAATCATCCCAAATTGTGGTTAGATAATTTATTTCGGATGGGTTGGCAATGCCCAAGCATTCATGGTCACAAACCTGAGAGGCATTTGGCCAAGAAGTTGCAGTGCGCAAGAGGCAGCCCGAAAGCAGCAATGCTCGGGGTATGATTTGGCTGAATTGTATCACCATGACCCCAGGGTAAAATAACAGTCAGGCAGGGATATGATCATGCCCAAGGTGGTGTGTTTCAAGTTGGTATATTGGCCCAGATGAGATGGGACAGTTTTTCATCCCTTACTTCCGTTGCCAAGATGTGATGGTTGGGGCAAATGAAGGCCTCCCCAAGCACATTGTCTCTGGTCATTTGACATGACCATAGAAAATTCCAAATTTCAACGGGAAAAGCGTCCACAAAAGGGACATCAATTGGGGATTTCCCCTGGCTAGGTTAGATTACCAGGCAGCTTCAGAGAGGCGTCCCTCCGGTCCTTTGAACGCGAGGTTCCAAGGCCTTCAAACTGCAGCTGTCCGTTGCCTGCAGCATGTGGTGCGTGCTCGTATGGGCTGGGCGTGGGCTAGATGGCATTGTGCCAAGTGGCCAAGGCTTGGCACGAAACTGCAGAGAAACAACAGGAGGACCACATGGATCAAGTCCATACCAACCCACTGACTGTTGAGCTAAACAGCAAAACCCTTTCCATGGAGGTCAAGAAGTGGGCACCGCGAAACACCCGTGAAAGAGGTCGGGCCAGCGGTGTTGTTGACCTCGATGCCAATGATGAGCATGTGACATCAGCGCGGTCAAAGATCACGCAGTCTCCGATTGTTTGTCACTCTCAACTGCTCTCCGGCAAACCCAGCACTGGAAAACCCTATGCCCAGGCCTCTAATCCAGCAGGGGATTTCGTGGCAGGTGCCTGGCAGCTTCTTAGCTGCACGTTCCCTGCCTTTCTGCCCATTGGCTGCACGTGCTGAACAGCTGCTACGGCTGAAAGTCCGCCTGGCGTGGCATGCAGCCCACCTGCAAGGATTGGGGTTGTACCGTTGTACCTCTGAGAGTCCAAGGCACAGGAAACCCCCCACATTTTTATAGAATTTGATGGAAACAGAAGTGATATTCCTCCTGAACCTATTTTGGAATGGGATTTTTCCGTTGCCAGGTTTCTATGGTTGATATTATCATCATATTCCAAATCTTATTCCTAGTCCTACTATTACTATTACCGTTACATGTGTTGTGGTCACTGGTATTGTCCATTGTTTGCCTTATAGTTGTGATTACATATGATAATGCAAAGGGGATACATGACCGCAAAAGATACATGTCTCAATAAGCCAACCATGACGAGGGATTTGTGGGAGATGATTTTGGGTGAACATGGTCAAATTTCAGCTGTTGACTGCGACGGGTGATTGACCAGCTGACCATTTTGGCTTCACAAAGATGTACCAGAATTAGTGCCAAGAGCTATTTCATAATAGTAGGTGGTCCAATTCGATCACATTTTGCCACCTTAGCTGAGCTTGCAATGTTGAGATGCAATTTTCATCAGTTTTCAAACTAGCAAAAGCTTACCCAGACCTTTAGACTTTGTCAGTTTTCATCATTTTCCTCATTTTGGATTGTGATTTTCCAAATCAAATCTGATCCGGTTTGACCCGCTACAATTGTGGAAAAACCACAGAAAAAGACATCTTCCCCCGGTCAAAAGGGCCATATCCAATGGCGCATCGCGTGCTGTTTCTCCCGGGTGATGGTGTGGGGCCCGAGCTACTGGCCGCTGCCCAAGTGGTCCTGCGTGCCACTGGTGTACGATTGAAGGTGGAGACCATGGACTATGGCCGGAGCTATGAGAGAACTCACGGCAGGGGATTGGTGGGCTTAAGTTTGGCTGTAAGTTTGAAGGCTTTACAAGTTGTGTCACTATGTACAAGATTTATCTAAGCCAGGGTAGATAAGGGTAGGGGGCGATACTACAGGGTTTCATGCTTCTGATTCCAGCAGTAAAACCAGCCCTCAACATGAGTTTTGGAACCTGCTTCAGGCGTCCCTGTGAGTGAGAAACACTTGGATGCCATCCAGCGCCTCGGCACAGTGCTGAAAGGTCCGATCGAAATTGACCCCAAGACCCCCTTGCTGGAGCTGCGGGGTCGACGCTTCACTTCGGCCAACCAGGCCCTCCGGAAGATTTTCCAACTCTACGCCAACGTGAGGCCCTGCAGATTTCTGGAGGGCGTGAAGGGCGTGAAGAGCGTGAAGGCCGCCTTTCCGGATACCAACCTGGTGGTGGTCAGGGAGAACACAGAAGGGATGTACACAGGGGAGGAGCGCTGGGAAGGGGAAGCTGGAAGCAGTGCTGTGGCAACGCGACGGATTACGAGGGAAGGGACCCTTCGCGTGGCGCGCTTTGCATTCGACTTTGCGCAGAAACATGGGAGGAAGAAGGTGACGGTCCCTGGGTGTTGCTTTAGCATGACTTGTGACTAGGCCTGGTGTGTAGTGATTATTGGTCTCCAGCATCACGCTGTTTATCGATGCTAATCGTTACTTGGATGTTATGATGGGTGTGACTGTTAGACGCAAGAACATCTATTGGACATGTGTGACTAGCAAGCAAGCACACGTGGACTGGCAGATGAATGAATTGACAAACAGATGCTCACACAAATGAAAGCATGAATGGACAAATGTATGCATAGATTGATTGAATGAATGCAAGAGTGAGTGAATGAATTTATGCATGATTCAAAACATGAATGAACGAACAAACACACACACACACAGAATGGTTTGTGTACGCAATTTATTGTTCTTCTTATATATTGTTATCATTATTAACCATTATTCGAAGGCAGTTTAGAATTTAGAAGTCAAACTTCCGACAATATGGACAGATGAAAAGCAGAGTAGGGCAGAGGCAGAGAGAAGAGAAAGATTAGAAGAGAGAAGAGTAGAAGAGAAAGAGTCAGAAGAAAGAAGATGCAGATGCGCGAAAAGGTAGGAAAGTCGCGAAACACTGTGTTTTTCCAATGATTTGTGGCTCCGGAGGGTCGAAAAGTAGGCTCGCTAAAGCGGCGGGTGCGGAGCCAGCTGGCCAGATGAGAGATGAAAAATTGCACGCCGTTGTGGCGCGAAGCGCATTTCGAAGTCAAAATGTATAAAACACACCAGCGCCGGACCACTTTTGGAAGTTGAGATGACGAAAAAGCGCGCGCCGTTGACATGACAAAAAATGACAGGGACAAATCACAGGACCAAAACAAAGCATGACAAAAAAAAGCAAAAAAGCGACAGAAAAATGACAAAAAATGACAGGGACAAATGACAGGACCAAAAAAAAATGCCAAAAAAAGGGCACAATCAAATGGAAAAAAATGACAATGCAAACGGCAAAATAAATATTTTCATGTACCCCAGTGTGTGGCTGCAAGTGCCTTCTAATATTAAAATAGCATCTGTATATATACAGTATTATACGGATGTGTGTGTGTGTCCATGGCGGCTGGCATTGCAGAAGGAAAGCTGGCGCCAGCAAATGGACGAAATCCGGGCCGTGAGCAACTCCTGTTTGCTCTTTCGTGGTCCCAAAAATGGGGCCAAAAACCGGCCCCAAAAACGGGGCCACACTATTGCTGGAAGAAGGAAAAGCTTCCAAAATGGCGGCCCCCGCAGTGAGTAGCGGAGACTCCGGAACCTTTCGTTTGTTTTCCTGGCAGTAATATGCAATAATGGGCTTGTAAAGCCGCATCCAAGTTTCACATTGAGGGCCCGCCATCAAGAATGCATTTTTCATATGCGGATGCGGCCCCAAAAACGGGCCCTGGTGGCAGCGCCGTTTGAGCACAAGCCGACTGACAGCCAAACGCATTCTCCACTACCGAACTGTGAGGAAACCAATTGCACTGCACCGGAAAATGGTTGGGAAGGCATGTGGCTCGAAAACAGGCAAAGATGTAGAACCCCATGTGGACAAACTCCAAGGAGACCACGCTACCCGAAACTATTCCTCCTCAAACCCGCACGTACATAAAGGATTACGCCGCTCCCATCTGTAATTACGGCCCGCGTATGTCCGATTACGCCCCTCAAACCCGCATGTAAATAAGGGATTACGTCCTTCCCATCTGTGGTTACGCCCCTGTGGCGCGAAGCACATTTCGAAGTCAAAATGCACAAAACACCTCAGTGTCGGACCGCTTTTGGAAGTTGCGATGTTGAAAAAGTGCACGCCGTTGTGGCGCGAAGCACATTTCGATGTCAAAATGTTAAAAACACCAGGGGTTCGGACCACTTTTGGAGGTTCAGATGTCGTTTCGCGTGGCAGGCGCAAGGGATTGTGCACCTTGTCAAAAGTCAGCAAAACGTGAGGGTTTTGTTGCATGTCCAAAAACCATGGCAGGCGTGGGGCATTTGAAGAGGATCTGCGAAGATGCATTTTCTGTGGCAGGCGCAGTACAAAAGACATGTGCATGAGAGATGTTAGGAGGTCAGGGCGCTGATTTCCTGAGAGGGGTTGCTTTTTGGAGCATCAGATCTGTAGGTTTACTAAGATGATTTTGCGTGACAGATGCAGCACTTCGTATGACCTGGCATCAATTTTTCGTGGCAGGCACAGTACTTTAGACAGGTGGAGTGGAAAAATCGCAAAACGCAGTGGTACGAGGCTGTCAGCGCTGCACTTAACTTTCCATTTTTGAAGGAAGTCTCGCAGAATTGCTTTGTTTTTGATGTTGTCAGCTTCAAGAATTGAGGAGGTCTCGCAGAATTGCTGCGTTTTCAAGCTTACAGATAGACAGCTAGATAGATAGACAGCTACAACTACAACTGCAACTACACTACTTCTACAACTACAAATACAACTACATGTACAAAATACTACGCTATGTTACACTACACTGATTACATTACACTACACTAATTGCCTACACTACGCTAGTTACAGTACACTACACTAATTACATTACAACTACAACTGCTACTACAAATACAGCTACACCTCCAACTACAACTAGACTACATTACACTACACTACATTACATTACACTACACGACTTACACTACACTACAGTTCACTACAACTAAAGCGACAACTACAACTAAGACACATTACACAACACTACAGCTACAACTACAACTACAGCTACAATTCCACCACGCTACACTACTCTAAATACACTACACTACAACTACAACTACACTACTTTACACTACACTACACTAGACTACACCACACTATACTACACTACAGTACGCAACACACAGTACACTACACTACATTACACTACACTACATGACACTACACTAATTACACCACACTACAACTACAACTACCACTACAAATACAGCTCAGCTTCAACTACACTACATTACACTACACTACGCTCACTACACTAATTACGCTACACTACAGTACACTACGGTACGCTACAACTACGCTACAGCTACACTACAACCACACTGCAACTATACTACAACACACTAGACTAGAACTGCACTACAGCTACAACACATTACACAACACTACAGCTACAACTACAACTACCCCACACTACACTACACTAATTTCACTACACTACAACTACAACGGCAGCTACAACTACAACTACACTACTTTACACTACACTACACTAGGCTACACCACACTATACTACACCACAGTACACAACACTACAGTACACTACACTACATTGCACTACACTAATTGCACCACACCACAGCTACAACTGCAACTGCAACTACAACAACCGACATACTAATTACACTACACTACAACTACAAATCCACTTCTCTACACTACAACTATAACTACATCATGAACTTCCACACTACCCCCGGCCGTACTACCCTACAAAAATATTAAGGATTTGACCATTTGTGGATTCCTTATTAGCATACTAATAAGATATTATTAGTATGCTAATAAGGAAAAAATCTCATTCTGGGATACAACCCTTAAATGTATCCTATTAGCATACTAATAATATGCTAATAGTAGCTTAAAATTAGATAGTAATTAAGGCCTAAAATCCATTACGTGTGATTTTGTATCCAATTCCTTATTAGTATACTAATCCGGTCTACATTAAGAAAAGTGCCTTTTTGCTTATTAGTATCCTAACAAGGATTTGTATCCCCAAATCATACAAAAACTTAATAGTATGCTATTAAGGCAATTCCCGTCCTTATTAGTATACTAATAAGTTTTTGTATCCAAACCCGGCCCTGGTGGATACAAAAAAATAATAGACACCTAATAAGACAAATTGTTATCCCTTCAAATCCTTATTAGGGCACTAATAAGTTTTTGTATCCAAGCCCGGCCCTGGGGGATACAAAAAATTAATAGACACCTAATAAGGCAAATTGTTATCCCTTTAAATCCTTATTAGGGCACTAATAAGTTTTTGTATCCAAACACTATATCATGGGATACAAAAAAGTACAACAACCTAATTGGCCTCTAATAAGGAGCAATTGTGGATGTTATCCCTTCCAATACTTAGTAGGGCACTATTAAGTTTTTGTATCCAAACACTATATGACCATCCCTTGTCTTTGCCATGAATCAAACGCTGTCACAGGAATGAAAGAAGCATCATAGGGCAGAACCTTGGAGTCATTGATGGTTTTCTCAATCACTGAGAGTGTCATCTCTGCAGTGTAGATTCCAGAGCAAGAGCTGGATACATACCGTGTGCTTCTGAGCAGACTGGCCTCCCAGTGGCCATGCATGAAAAGTAAAATGTTAAAAAAAATGCAGTGTAAAATTACGAAAAATACACATATCAAAAGATATTAAGTATATATAATTAAGATTATTTTAAGATCAATACTTGAAGATTCATGTAGTAAAAGCTACATGCAAGCCTTTATTTTTTCCATCTACCAACCAGAAACGTTACATTTTCCCATTGTTACTCCCATTTTGTCTCCCTGATGTACTACCCGCTGAATGTTTTAAACCTCATTATGGATTGAATTAATGGATAGAAATCTCATTTTTTCATTTTTTTTGACAAAAAATGGTTTGAAAAAAACTTTCAAAATTTCATTCCAATACCTTGAGAATGACCCACTGAATGTTTTAAACCTCATTGTGGATTGAATTTATGAATAGAAATCTCATTTTTCAAAATATTTTGACAAAAAATGGTTTGAAAAAAAAACTTTCAAAATTTCATTCCAATACCTTGAGAATGACCCACTGAATGTTTTAAACCTCATTGTGGATTGAATTTATGAATAGAAATCTCATTTTTCAAAATATTTTGACAAAAAATGGTTTGAAAAAAAAACTTTCAAAATTTCATTCCAATACCTTGAGAATGACCCACTGAATGTTTTAAACCTCATTGTGGATTGAATTTATGGATAGAAATCTCATTTTTCAACATATTTTGACAAAAAAAAATCGGGAAAAAAAAACTTTCAAAATTTCATTCCAATACCTTGAAAATGACCCACTGAATGTTTTAAACCTCATTGTGGATTGAATTTATGGATAGAAATCTCATTTTTCAACATATTTTGACAAAAAAAAATCGGAAAAAAAAAACTTTCAAAATTGCATTCCAATACCTTGAGAATGACCCACTGAATGTTTTAAACCTCATTGTGGATTGAATTTATGGATAGAAATCTCATTTTTCAACATATTTTGACAAAAAAAAAATCGAAAAAAAAAACTTTCAAAATTTCATTCCAATACCTTGAGAATGACCCACTGAATGTTTTAAACCTCATTGTGGATTGAATTTATGGATAGAAATCTCATTTTTCAAAATATTTTGACAAAAAATGGTTTGAAAAAAAAAACTTTCAAAATTTCATTCCAATACCTTGAGAATGACCCACTGAATGTTTTAAACCTCATTGTGGATTGAATTTATGAATAGAAATCTCATTTTTCAAAATATTTTGAAAAAAACGAAAAAAAAAACTTTCAAAATTTCATTCCAATACCTTGAGAATGACCCACTGAATGTTTTAAACCTCATTGTGGATTGAATTTATGAATAGAAATCTCATTTTTCAACATATTTTGACAAAAAAAAACGAAAAAAAAACAAAATTTCATTCCAATACCTTGAGAATGACCCACTGAATGTTTTAAACCTCATTGTGGATTGAATTTATGGATAGAAATCTCATTTTTCAAAATATTTTGACAAAAAATCGGAAAAAAAACTTTCAAAATTTCATTCCAATACCTTGAGAATGACCCACTGAATGTTTTAAACCTCATTGTGGATTGAATTTATGAATAGAAATCTCATTTTTCAAAATATTTTGACAAAAAATGGTTTGAAAAAAAAAACTTTCAAAATTTCATTCCAATACCTTGAGAATGACCCACTGAATGTTTTAAACCTCATTGTGGATTGAATTTATGAATAGAAATCTCATTTTTCAAAATATTTTGACAAAAAATGGTTTGAAAAAAAAACTTTCAAAATTTCATTCCAATACCTTGAGAATGACCCACTGAATGTTTTAAACCTCATTGTGGATTGAATTTATGAATAGAAATCTCATTTTTCAAAATATTTTGAAAAAAAAGGTTTGAAAAAAAAAACTTTCAAAATTTCATTCCAATACCTTGAGAATGACCCACTGAATGTTTTAAACCTCATTGTGGATTGAATTTATGAATAGAAATCTCATTTTTCAAAATATTTTGAAAAAAAAGGTTTGAAAAAAAAAACTTTCAAAATTTCATTCCAATACCTTGAGAATGACCCACTGAATGTTTTAAACCTCATTGTGGATTGAATTTATGAATAGAAATCTCATTTTTCAAAATATTTTGACAAAAAATGGTTTGAAAAAAAAAAATTCAAAAATTCATTCCAATACCTTGAGAATGACCCACTGAATGTTTTAAACCTCATTGTGGATTGAATTTATGAATAGAAATCTCATTTTTCAAAATATTTTGACAAAAAATGGTTCATTTCATTCACTCGCAGATAGTCGCTAAGACTGTGCGGCCATGCAAACGACAGCGTCTCACCAAGACCACCGGTTTATACACTTTACACTGGTTGGTAATCTGGGAGAAAGGTCGAAGAAAAAGAAACAGCACTCTGCTGCGCCAACGCCTGGGCCCACGTTCGGGCGTTGGGTTCCAATTGCTGCCACTGGACATCCTTCGATCCAGCAGCCTTCAAGCGCAAACGGAGGCTTTGAAACGATGATTTCACCAAGGCCCCGCACAAGCCAGCAGGGTATTCTTTGGCTGCTGCTGTGCGGAAACATTTCTTGGCAGCATCGTATCCTGAAAGGACAGCCGTGGGTCTCTTCAAATCAGCTTTTCTACACGCATGCAGATGTTGAGCTAATTTGGGAAGTCCTATGCCTCTCAGTATGGTCGGTTTCACCGACATTGCCCCATATCTCCACTGCTCGATGCGCACCAGCTGGGCCAACGGCGCACGCATGATGAGGAAGCGGTGGAGCAAGGTGCGCCAGATCGATGCATAGTCCTCATTGTCCGGCAATGCAGGGTGCTCCATGATGCTGCCACCGCCAGCCAACACAATGAGAACTTCCAGGAGCAAGCTGTGGAGCATCAAACTGGACCCGGTGCCAAGCTGACACAGCTCCCTCATGGACAATCCGGGAAGGCCCCACGCCTGCAAGCACGATCTCAGCGGGCGAGGGCCACGACCATGTAGCTCGTCGCACACAATGTGGCGCGCTGCTGTCCATGTTTCGCAGGGCGGGCCAGTCAAACCAAGGGCAAACGCGTGACCACGGGCCAGAGAGACCGCATGATCAAGACTGGCACCTTCCAACAAATTGCCAAGCTGGTGGTCAATAGCTGTGTCCATGGACAAAGAAACCACATGATACTCCGGCAGCATGATAGGAGCGAGAGCTTCAATCCAGTAATGGCAATCAAAGTCACGTCTGCGCCCTGAAAACATGTGCAATACAAACAGTGTCGGCTTGTCATGGTAACCACGCACTACCGGAACCGCTGAGACAGCAGGCCAAGTCAACACAGGAGGCATCACAGATTGCAGTAGTGAAGGCTGATCAAAGTAGCTCCTGGAGAATGGTTCAAGGAGGACCTTCTGTCGAGAATCCGTAGTAACCACAGGAGGATCAAGCAAGGGTTCAATTGGTTCACGAGCACGTTTAACTTTGTCAAACTAATTCAAAACGTCTCCCATTTCAAACATCTTGGAAACATCAAAGAAGGCACGATCCATGCAAATTTGAAAATCTGGGTCTTCAGTGCGCTCAATGAGGTCCGGAAGGACAAATTGGCCCCAGAGCAAAAAGGCCCACGTCGCCATGTTGACCTTGTCAGCATCATCAGCGGAGAAGGCATCCAAGGCAGCAAGCCATTGATGCATCAAATGATCATCACAAAGCTCGTCAAGGGCCGTGTTCTGCAGCCAATGCGTCGTGGTGGCAGTGCACAGGTCATAGACCATCTGCTAAAAGTCATCAGGCAACTCATCGGGATAGCCAAGCATCTGCCATCGTTGCTGTAACTGGTCTCGACGAGCTTGTTGCCGAACCTGCCAAACTGTCGGCATCACATCAGGCAAAGGGCCTGCAACAGTGCTAGCAGGCAGCCGTGAGAATCCCTGCGCAAACTCAGGAATCGCACACTGGGCAGGTGCTTCCAATGGTTGAAAGTACCGCTGTAGCACATAGAAACAGCCATGTGGGTGTTGACGACTCCATCGTAAATGCTGCTGAAGGCGCTGGGTGGTCCAGAAGCAGCGATTGCACGCCCGGCAGGTAGTGTCATACACATACCGCCGCTCTTCCGAGAAGATTTGATGCTTCCGCCATCGATGTGCTTGGAGCCCTTGAAAAGAGCCAAACCCAAGGCCGCAAATCCCACAGGTAAACGTGGTGGTAGAGGCTGTCAGGGGCTCTTCAGGAAGCTGATCAAACATGACTCCTTGTAATCGGCATGCATCATAAATCTGCCGTGTTTTCTGCTTGAGCTCAAACACAAGGTGGTCCTGTTTGGTCGCACGCTTGGCTAACCGTCTCACCAGATGTGGCCCATCATGGCGGTGATCGTGAAGCCACTGGATCAAAGTGGCAGGAGTATCAACAGGCGCATGAGCAAAATTGTGAGGATCCTGAAGACGCATCCAATCAATGGCATGACGCAAGGCCAAACACCAGGGAGATCCACCATCGGATTCATCTTCAGCCGTGATGCATGTAATCAAATCTTGCGGAGCGTGCTGAATCATCTTGAAAGCGTAGAGCAAACGATGCTTGGCCAACCGGGCTGACAAAACAGGCAGTTGCCAGCGGGCTTGAAAATCATGATCTGCGGTACGGTCATCACGCCAATACCCATCAGCTGCAATCTGACGTTGCCATTTCACCACAACATGGGCCAACTTGGCATACATACGGTGATTGAGCAGTGGCCATGTTCCGGAGCCATAGAACACGATCGAAAGCACAAGGGACTCCAGTAGCTGCAACCGCAATGCTGGGGCAAGCTTTTTGTTGTTAAAAATGGGCTTAGACATCTGGCGGAAGGCAGCAGCGGCCTTTCCAATGCGTCCATCAAGCTCACTCTTCAGCGACATGGACTGACTGAACATCGTGCCCAAGTGTTGGTACTGGCCAACCACATGCAAAGAAGTCCCATCAGGAAGTGCCAAGCGTCCAGCATGTTCTACAAACCGTCGATGGCGGCAGGCAACCGCATCCTTCCCATGATACTGGCATACCAATTCCGTCTTACCAGCTTGCATGTTGAGCTGCAGACCATAAGACTCAAGAATGCGACGCACTTCCCCAAGAACTGCAATGATCTGGGCATCAAGCTCACAGGCATGGAGCACAGGCACCGGAATGGCCAAATCATCGACCCAGGTCACCAAAGGAGACCGGACAGGTAGGTGAGCAGCTGCAGCGTTCATAGGACCACATTGATGCAGAACCGGAAGGAGGTCATTCAGAGCATTCATCATGGTGATGTTATATGCAATGTCTGCAAGGGGGCTGCCAGGCCTGGACCCCCTGTGGGTCTGATGACACTCAGAGTGCCCATCAACAACATACCATGTGAAACTGTGCGCATCACGAACAGCTCGTTGAAGAACAGAATTGGGCATGGTGGCAAACCGTGTAGAATGGGTAGCAATGTCACTGCAAAGTTGCGAAACATCAAGGCCTGCATCTGTCAACACTTCGCACAAACGGGCAGGGAGCATGGAGCCACCAAACGCATGCTCTCGCAGCATGTTGTGAAATGCCGCCTTCACATCGAAAAAGAGCACCCCAATGGACATCTGGGCACCAACAGCTAAACTGCAAAACGTGCGTAGAAGATGGGTGGCAAAACTGGTCTGCTGACCTTGAAACCCCCCCATCTGAGCCGGGACTTTCATTGAAGTGGTCCAACCAATCAGCATCTTGCGCAACATGGCGTGATAAAGCTTCCCACAAGAGGTGAGCAACATTATGCCACGCATGGCATCTGCCCGTAAGACATTCGTCTTTTTGGGTATCACATGCATTTTGCCCCCCTTCCATTGAAGGGGCTCAGCTCCTTGCACAAAAGCCTTCAAAAGCAATTGATGAAGGACATCCGATGCCACCACAGCACATGTCTGCAAAGTTTCAGAGGTGACCTGATCGATGCCAGGGGCCTTGCCGCGCTTGGCTCGGCAGCAAAGACGTTCAATGTCGATGCGCGACGGCAAATCAGCTAATGGAACAACAAGTGGTGCGTCGGCAAGCGCATCTTGTTGGGCACAGTGGCAAGCTTGGAGCAGGTGGGAGTACAATACAGGTTCACCAGCTTCTAGGGCATCGAAATGTTGCACAATATCAGTAGTTGCAGGTCCAACACATCTCAAATTACTGGCTCGCTTGGCAGATGCTCGAGGGAGCGCAGGTTTGAGGGTTTTCCACAAAGTGGGCAGCGATTCATGAGAATGCCGTTGCGCAAAGGCCTGATAATAATCTGTATCATCTTGTCGGACACGCTTTGCGACAATCGGGCATAGCTGTTGATAACAGTGAAGATGCCACGCAAGGTCAAGGTGACTCTGTTTCAACCATGAGTGCGAAGTCGAGGAAGATGGCAAGGATCCAGCTTTGCACCACCCCTGAAAAATGCACCGCAGGGTGGCCGTACGCAGAGCTTGTCGAATCTGACGCGCACGCTTCCAATGAAAGGCTTTGTTCTGAATGAGATGCCATGTAGCATCCTGCAGGTGCCGCTTGCGGGGCAGCCGAGGCTTGTGAGGTTGGCATCGTTGGAGCCAGTCGTGCAACTGAACTGCATGAGAATGCACATCCGTTGACCAAGAAACTACAATGCGTGTAGTGTCAGGGGCCGCATTGTTCACCTTCCTACGAGAGGAAATTCGATGCCGATGAGAACACTGCCAAAAGTGCATAGGAACATCCGCAGCAACTGCATAATGATCCGGGCGCTGAACTGCAAGATCAATGTCAAGCACAGACGTCCGCAAATCAGGATGCCGAAAACATTCATCAAGGAGGACGAAATCAATGCGCCCAGCAGCACCAGTGGCATGTGCAAATGTGGCAGCTTCTCCATCATGATGCTCGGACATGGTCTGCGGGGCAAACATATGGTGGTCAACAATCCATTGATGCATCATAGCACCATGGGCATTCTCTTCGCTGGCTTGGTGGGAACCAATGGCCTGAGAGGTCAAGGATCCCACTCGAGCATTGGCATCCACAAGGAGGATGCGCGGCCATTGTCGATAAGCGGCCGGTACTTCGTGAAGCGCTCTGCACCACCAACTCTGAGCCGCTTTCTCATCAGGCATGCAAGGCACATGTCCCGCAATCAAAAGCAACTTGAGACCATCAGCTGACAGGCGAACAATCAGTTTGCGGGCAGACTGATGGAGGATCCTCAAGTGAGAGGTCCGTATTGGCAGAGTCCCATCGCGGTGTGCAAATAGCTTGGCAATCCAGATCTGAGTACCGCAATGACCCTGAGGGGTAGCAGGCGCCGAGAGGACATGATAGTGATCAGTATCATGATGCCCAGTCAAACGAGATCTGGTTTCTTGGATCCCCGCAATATGGACCCCTTGGTCAAAGAAGCTTTTCATCAATGCTTCATGGCGAGCTGAAATGAATCCACCTTGTTCAGTCCGGTTTGAATACAAAGTGAGGACATTTGCAGTGACACATCGCACTTGCGCAAAGCAGGTAGCTCGTGGTCCATCAATGGAAGCATCTTGAATTTGAGTCAAAGTGTGAGCTGATGCGTCCACCTCTGGTACATCTCGATGTTCAAAGGTGAAGCAAAAAGCACCATCTTGAATGCGAGGATAGCCCACTACACCATCACGAGCTCGTTGCCAAAACCACAGCCACTCCACTACATCATCAAAGGGAGCCAGTTGAGCCACGCAAAGGCAATCAAAATCAAATCCTGAAATCCACCCATGCATCGTTGCCCAGCAAACAGCATCAGCAGCCTCATTCCACGGATCACCACGATGGCTGGGCACGTGGACAAACTCAACAGAGCAGCAAAAACGACTCTGGATCCACTGCTGAAATGCACGAGTGCGTCGATGCAATGTAGCATGGCGCTGACAGAGCCAAGTGCCCTGTGCCGCTCCTCCGGCAGCAAGACAGTCAAAAGCAAAGACGACTGGGATGTTGCACACTCCATAGGTCCAGGCACACCATTCAAGCAGCTGAATGCACCACAGTGTAGCAACATGAAGAGCAGCATGTTCAGCAAAAGGGGCAGTAGCTGGCATCGGGACATGGCACGCACGAAAGCCACCGAACTGGCAGCCCCAGTCAGTTTCAATGATGAGAACGGCAGAGGCCGATGCCTTGCGAGTCTCAACGCTCTGGTCATAACTGGACGCACCATCAGTGTAAAACCAAATGCGACGAGGCAGTGCACCATTCCAGTCAGTGCAATGCTGACGAGCAAATTGCGTATGCTGGTGCCAGTTGACCACGCTAGCAAAAGGTTGAACAGGGCCAATGTCCATCATCAAAAGTTGGTTGGCAAAAAACTCAATCTTGTGGCATGGTGTCCGAATAACTGTCACAGGCTGCGGGATCAGTTCATCCAGAGACAAAATTCGAGGTTGATCACAACGATCTGCGATGGCGTCTGAGAATACATGCTTGTCTGAAGACGTGAGAGTGTCAGACTGGGCTGTGAGCAAAGTAGCAAGATTCTTTTGCATAGCAGCAACCTTGGTCTGGAGCAAGCTAATCCCTTCACCAGAATCAGAATCATGAACAGAGTGTGACATCGCAGTAGAGGAAGGAATATGGGCCAATTCCACAACAACATGGAGTGAGACACCATGGTGAAGATGTCTGCCAATGTCATCAACGACACGCTGTTCGCCAAACCAGACTGAGCAGGTGGTGCCTGGTGCAAAGGGTGGGCACTGAGTCAGTACACCAGCAGCACTCGCCAGTTGAGTAACATCAGCCTCTGCCGGGAGGAGATCACAAACGAGACGCGGGTCCCATGGATCGCTCCACAAGTCAATCACAGAGAGGACCACCGTGAAGACATCAGGCAAAGGTTGTTGGATAATCACAACATGAGCTGCAACATCACCACGTCCGACAGGAGGCGTTGGGGCAACCATAACAATGTCGATTGGCAGCTCCATCAAAACTTGATCGCTCCAAGTGTTGGTGATTCGTCGTCGCCAACTGGCAAAGTCACCACCAAGTCGAACCTGCCGATACTCATCAGAGCGCCGATAGGTTATGTGATTGGAGTACCATACCGCCACAATAAACATGCCATCCGCTTGATCGCCCTGTTGATGTTGCCAAGAACGCCACACTGCTAGTAAATGTTGAACATATGCAGGTTGCTCCTCCTCAATGGGCGGAGGGGGCGGTTCACGGGCAGCTTGGTCATGGTATTCCTGAATCACTTGACGCACGGCATGATCGGAGTGGCATTGACGTACAGGGCATGTTGCGCATGATGAGGTAGTCTGCATGAGAGACATTCCATCAGTGGTGTCAACGTCCATGGGTGGTGGCACACTTGTTGGTGCGCTATATGGCATGGGTTTCACATGAATCCTCATGCCTTGACCTGAAAGGACTTCAGTTGCAACTGCCACATTGAGCTGTCGGGGCCCAATCCAAACCGAGCAAGGCCGTACAGTGCATTGAGGGACAAGTTCAGCCTCCTGGATAGCATCTTCAGCAGTGACAAATCGCGGGAAGGATTTGGCAAATTGCATCAATGAACTCCGTTGCGATGATTCAAGAATTGCAGATACAACAATAGCAGCACGTCCAGGGGCAGGAGCTTGTTCAAGAAGAACATGACCAGCATACGATTGCCAGGGTCCTTGCTGAGGAGGAGGCTGCACCACATGAAATCGTACTGCTTGGTTGGGATCCAGTAAATCATTCCAGGTCTGCCGCAGGTCATATGACCAAGAAATGATTTCATTCGTCAATCTCACCGGTCGAGGATGGCGACACCAGACATGAGCTTCATGATGAACAAACCAAGTCTGCAGGTAGAGGTAGGTTGGACCATCAATGACTTCCTCCGACCCTTCAGCTCGCATGAGTTGAGCAATATGTTGAATCCACTGACCAGACCAGTCAACGGCAGGAAGGTCAAGAGGAGCAGGGCGCCGGCTAGGCTCAGAAACAGGAAAATCATCAAATTCATGTTCTTCGCCATTTCGATGATTCTGCAACCGAGTTTGCCAAGAAGGTGGGGCTTGAGGTGCAAGCACTCGGTCTGCTGGATCAGTGGAACCAATGATATCATCTGCCAAAGCCCCCGCCATGGGAAAGTCAACAAGCTCCGCAGCCTCCTGCGCAACACGGACTGCATATGCAGTATCACACTCAGTGGCTGGAGGAGGTGGAACAATCACCTTGAAACAAGCACCATGTTGAACTCGTCGTGGGGCGCGTTCCAAAATCGGCCAACCACGTCCATTGTGAAGAACCAGGCATCTGTCATTCATCCACTCACAATACGCATCAACACCAGTAAGTTGTAGCAAGTTGCTACGACTGAGAAATGGATATACCCTATGCACCTGTCTCGTAACATGAGGCCGGACAGGAGGTGCACGTAGGATGGGATGCGCATGCAGTTCAAGGTCAATGATGACAAGGCGTTCGGTTGAAGCCGGTTGGATGTCGCGAACATGATGAAGAATCACAGCACGAACATCAACAGGCTGGTCTGGAAGCACACATTGAAGAGGGTGTATAGTGACAACGTCGAGAATGGGAACTTCAGCAATACGAGCCACCGAGGCAACGGCTGCATTGTGTGAACTCCAGTCGGCGTGGCCAAATGAAGTAGGAGCACCAAGGCGATGGACGTAGACAGGCTGGCGATCAACTGTAGATGCCAGCGAAGCCTCAGAGTCAGTATTGCCAGCTGCAACATCACCCTCAACCATGGGCTCATCGGCAACAGGGTTGGCAGCATCAGCGAGATCAAGATTGATCACAGCTGGTGCAGCGGAGGCTGCAGCATGAGCCGACAACCGTCGGATCACAAAGCTTTGCCCATCACGAGCATCATGCAAGGGTCTGTCATTCCATTCAAGGTACTGGCGGCCATGTCGAACCGTACAATCATGAAGGTGGCAGTCTTGCGTAAGGTGCGCTCGGGCAGCAATGTACTTGGCACTAACCAAATGCGGGAGTGAGATCGCCAGGGATCGTTCAGCCCGTTGCTGTGGATCATGACGCCGTATAACTGTGGCCAGACACGCACGTCTTGGAAGATCCAGGCCTTGCATCACCAACACATCAAAAAGAATGGGCTCAAAGACATTGTTTCGAGGAGGATTGGGAAAAACCAGTGCAAGTGCAACATCTTCATCTCGTGCAACTTGATCATCCCATGCACTCAGGATGTCAGCAGCCCAAAAACGCCAGTGACCATGAAGCTGTAAATCACGTGGAACATTCCATTCAGGTACTCGTCGATGGTGAACATACCAACTGCGGAGATTGATTTCCTCATAAAGTTCTTCGCCTTCAATGAGGTCCTCTTCCAAAAACGCAGCAAAGAGATCTTGAATGGATTGAGGAGCTTCATGGAGGAACGGTCCAGCTTGTGGGGCAGGTTGCTGTGCACCTTGTGCATCATTGGTATGAATATATTGAAGAGGGTCAATTCGTTCATCAGCAATCCGAAGGGCATGAGGTATAGGCGTATGGCAGGCGTTCCAAGGCTTGTCAGGCCAGTCATGCAAAACGGACTCATGAATGGGAAAACTTTGCAAGCTCCAAGCATCATCAAGGCCAAGCGCAACAGAAACGTTGGGATTGAACCTCACCTGTCGTCTGCTGCCCACAGCAGGGCGTGAGGTGGTGCGCACAACATCATGATGTGGTTGGGGCTGCAATGTGCCAAGATCAAAGGACAAGCAAAGAGCTCGAAATGAGGCTTGCCACACCGATTGAAAGTTGGGTTCAGAAAGAATGGAGTGTGTCCATGCCAACGTGGCTGCATGGCCAACTCCAATGACCAATTGGCCATCGCAAGGGCTCTGCGAGGCAGACGCTACTTGCGGGCCCCACCAAAAGGCTCCAAGGCAGCAGAGCCAGGCGCTGCCGTACCAACTGCTGGCACAGCTTCTTCGATCCGAGGTCGCTTTGCAGAGGTCTCGGCAGCTGCGGCAGACACTTCTGCATTCTGCTTGAGAGTGGTCAAGTGACCTTGCATGGATTCTAGATCCATCTGCAGCCTTGCCACTGCTGGATCTTCTTTCTCGTCCTCGGCATCGACGGTCATCACTGCCTCTGCATCTTCGACAAGACGTTGATCGGTCTGATTCAAGTCCGTCAGGGCATTCCTGCACTCTTCGAAGACTTCCTTGGCACTGTGAAGACACTGCTTGGCCTCTTCGATGCGCGCCACCAAATCGGCTTCCTGCTACTTGAATCCCTCGGTGTAGGTTTGCCAAGTAGTCAAGGCCTCGTTCAAAAAATGACGCCAAGACCCATGAAGCTGATGGCGTGCAAGGTGAGCTTGATCGAGAGCTTCGCGAGCTTTTCCAAGATCTGTCACCGCTTGGTGCATCGTTTTGGTGGTGCGTTGGCCATGGCGCTTCTGATAGCGCTGCAGGATGGTATGAGCATCTGCTGGCAAATCTGGCACTTTCTTCATGTCGTTCAGCAAGCCTCGAATTTGTGCATCCGAAATGGTCCCGGCAGAGCCCGAGGCCGCAGGGAGAGCATTGAGGGAAGGCTTCCATGGAGGTTCGGGTAAAGTAATTCCCAAAGCTGCAGGGCCATATTGAGGTTCTGCTGGTCCTTGGGGAACTTTCCCTTTGCCTTTGCCCTTGTTCTTGGTCTTGCCCTTGCCTTTTCGGCCTTTGCTGTGACTGCGTCTTAGCGAGGCAGGTCGATGTGGAGGCTGCGTCTCCCACTCGGTTTCCCATCCTTGCCAATCGCCTTCCCATTGGCTCTCTTGGTCGTTGGTCCAACCAGAGGTCCGACGTCGAGGGCTCTTTCCTGAACCACGAGGCTGATGCACAAAGGACTGATCTCGTTCTGTCCACCAACTCCCACAATCGGGACAGCGCTGGTGACTGTGCTTGCATGGGCGCCAGCACCACCCGCATCTCCAGGGATCTGTCTCGACATTGGCCATTGCAACTGCTGTGATGCGACGCAAAAACACAGGGTCTCGAGAATGGTGTGTCGACAAAACCTGTCTGATAGCCTGGAGACGTCCAGTAGTGAGCTCCTTGAAGCCCTTGCAAAAAAGGTGCCAGTCCAGCCGTGCTTTGGCTCGGGAACGACGCTGGGCACGACGATGTGTATCTTTCGTCGTAATGGATGTCAACCTGAATCACGTAGAAGATCTGGAAAAGCAGGGCAATGAATTGGAGCATACACAAAAATAAGGGCAATGGTGAAGTCCAACTACAAATACCCCAGTGTTCGGGACACTGCAGAACCCAGAAATACCCCAGTGTTCGGGACACTGCAGAACCCAGAAATGATACGCAACCACAGCGTTGTCAAATAAAAAGAAATATTGTGTTGTATTGCGACTGCCAGGGCAAAACCATTTCAGCAGACGCAACGGCTAGTCAATCGGGATGTGGAGCAGGACGAGGTCAAACTGAACCACAAAGCCAATACGTAGCCCTTGCACCCAGGAAATTTTACGGGGCTGGGACCCCAGAACACACAGTGCACGAAGAATCGAAGGCAGCTGTGCTTGAAGGCAAAGCGCGCAAAGCAATGCCCGCGGCTTATGGCAAGCCGCTAAGGTTGAGCGACCGGGGGGCACCCTTATTCCCTCAGCCGAAACCTTGACAAAAAATGGTTTGAAAAAAAAACTTTCAAAATTTCATTCCAATACCTTGAGAATGACCCACTGAATGTTTTAAACCTCATCGTGGATTGAATTTATGAATAGAAATCTCATGTTTCAAAATATTTTGACAAAAAACGGTTTGAAAAAAAAACTTTCAAAATTTCATTCCAATACCTTGAGAATGACCCACTGAATGTTTTAAACCTCATTGTGGATTGAATTTATGAATAGAAATCTCATTTTTCAAAATATTTTGACAAAAAATGGTTTGAAAAAAAAAACTTTCAAAATTTCATTCCAATACCTTGAGAATGACCCACTGAATGTTTTAAACCTCATTGTGGATTGAATTTATGAATAGAAATCTCATTTTTCAAAATATTTTGACAAAAAATGGTTTGAAAAAAAAAACTTTCAAAATTTCATTCCAATACCTTGAGAATGACCCACTGAATGTTTTAAACCTCATTGTGGATTGAATTTATGAATAGAAATCTCATTTTTCAAAATATTTTGACAAAAAATGGTTTGAAAAAAAAACTTTCAAAATTTCATTCCAATACCTTGAGAATGACCCACTGAATGTTTTAAACCTCATTGTGGATTGAATTTATGAATAGAAATCTCATTTTTCAAAATATTTTGACAAAAAATGGTTTGAAAAAAAAAACTTTCAAAATTTCATTCCAATACCTTGAGAATGACCCACTGAATGTTTTAAACCTCATTGTGGATTGAATTTATGAATAGAAATCTCATTTTTCAAAATATTTTGACAAAAAATGGTTTGAAAAAAAAACTTTCAAAATTTCATTCCAATACCTTGAGAATGACCCACTGAATGTTTTAAACCTCATTGTGGATTGAATTTATGAATAGAAATCTCATTTTTCAAAATATTTTGACAAAAAATGGTTTGAAAAAAATAAAAATTTCTTTCAATACATTCCAATACATTGACAATGAATTGAAAAAAAAAACATTCCTCAAAATTAATGACCTCATTGTGGGTGGATTGACTCAAAATTTTTCATTCATAGAGACATTCTTTTTTCATTCCAATACCTTGATGACCCACTGAATGTTTTAAACCTCATTGTGGGCATAATTTATTCATAGAAATTCTTTTTTTTAATTTATAAAAGTGACATTTCTCATTTTGCATCATTTTCCCGTTCTTCTTCTCCCGTTGTGTCTCCCTGTTGTGCTCTGCCGAGAGCCTGCCAGGCCGAGGTCTGCCGAGGACCCGGAGGACATGTCACCGTTTTGGGCACGGAGCTACGGAGCTGGGGAGCCATGGCTGAGCACAACAGGGAGTTACAACAGGGAACCACAACGGGAAAATGATGCAAAATGAGAAATGTCACTTTTATAAATTTTAAACTCGAAGCTTTTGAAGCTTTTCTACATCTTGAAGTATAGATTTTTTTTAAATATACTTTAAATGTTTTGGTATGTGTATTTTCAGTATTTTTTTTGCAATTTCTTGTTTTCATTTGTAAAGTGGAGGTTCAATGGGGAAGGAAAGGGGAGACACAACTGGGGAGAGACAACAGGGGATCACAACAGAGGAAAACAAACATACAACAAAAATGTAAAATGGTAAAGAAAAACTCCTTTTGTAACAAAAATAAAAAAGGGCAAACACTATAGTTGATATCCACAATGTTGTATAAAATCTTATTAGGACCCTAAAAAGCTGTTATACACAAATCATACCCGTCAAGTTTGTATAAAATCTTATTAGGCATCTATTAAGGCCACAAATCTTATTAGGACCCTAATAAGATTTTATACAAAAATCATCCCTGTCAATTTTGTATAAAATCTTATTAGGCATCTATTAAGGCAAAAATTCCTTATTAGGACCCTAATAAAATTTTATACAAAAATATACCCCGTCAATTTTGTGTAAAATCTTATTAGGCATCTATTAAGGAAACAAATCCTTATTAGGCCCTTAATAAGATTTTATACAAAGAAGTTGTATAAATCTTATTAGCATGCTAATAAGGATTTTTTTCCTTATTAGCATGCTAATAAGTTTTATACAAAATGCCAAAATCAATTCTTATTAGGCTACTAATTAGTTTTGGTTTGTATCCACCCCATTTTCCTTATTAGGCTACTAATTATTTCTTGAAAAATCAGGGGATACAAACCCGTTTTCTTATTTACTATCTAAAATTCTCTTAGGGTAGTACTGCCCGGGGTAGTGTGGAAGTTCATGACTACAACTGCGCTACACCACACCACACTACATCAAGCAGTTGAGGAAGAGGTGGCCACTGCAACCATTGCAGCCGCTTCAAAAAACACAACTCCAACCATCTTTCGGTCCATCAGTGGATTCGCCCTGCCATTCGTGATTCACAACAACCAAGCTCTCCTATAGGTTTCCTATTTTTGAAACTTCCGCCACCACCTTGTGCGGTACTACTGGTAACTATTATTATTATTATTGTTAATGCCAATGCTATTATTTGTATTATAATTATGTTTATTTTTATGATTATGCATGGTTAGAAATATGATGTATGTAATTATGTACAGAGAGATATGAGGTATGGCACCTGTATGAACAGTACGAATATCAAACATCAATTAGCATCATCCGTTTGCACACTGAATATTATATGCACATTTTTGGGGTGGGACCCCCTTATCACCTGGATCATTTCAGGTGGCGCATAAGGCCAATGTGCTGCGACTCTCAGACACCTTGTTCTTGAACTGTTGCAGGGAGGTTTCAGCAGCCTATCCTCAGATCCAGTACACTGAGCAACTCTGCGATTCTTTGCTAACTGCTATGGTCATGCATCCAGGAGCTATCGGACTAAGAGAGGGCGGTGGTTTAAGTACAACCAGTTTTGCAAACAGATTTGCCAGCATTTTGATACATTTTGCCTCTTTTACAGCATAATTTCCTTCCTTTTCGAACATCCTTTTCCATTCCCTGATTTCTCAGGCCGGTGGGATGTGATTTTATGTGAGAATTTGTATGGTGACTTAGTCTCCGACCTGGCGGCTGGCTTGGTTGGGGGCCTTGGCTTGGCACCATCAGCGCTGTATGGAGACCAAGGGGTAGCCATCTTTGAACCGGCGCATGGCAGTGCGCCAGACATTGCAGGCCATGCCAGGGATCGTCTTTCTTTATATTTTCTTTATATACACATATGTATATATATATATATATTTAAATTACACACACATATATATATATATTACATATATATATATATAAATATTACATATATATATATATATTACATATATAATATTATATATATATTACATATATATATTACATATTTATATATATTACATATTATATGTATATGTATATTACAAACCATATATATATATATTACAAACTATATATATATTACATATATATATATATATTACATATATATATATATATATTACATATATATCACACATATATATATATATTACATATATATATATTTATTACATGTATATATATATATATACACATATATATCAGACATATACATATATATATATCATTGTATTTGTTGATGTTGTGTGATATTTCAAGAATCACTTCAAGGTGTTTGAGTTTAATTCGGTTTGACTTCGGTTTGATTGCATTCTGGTGGCTTGGGGTTGGATGGCGCAGGCAAGGGGATTGTGAATCCAACCTCCATGTTGTTGTCCGCTTCGATGATGCTGGACCACTTGGGGGAGGTGGAAGCGGCCAGACGCCTGGAGGCTGCCTTGGCGACCATCCGTGAGGGCGAAACCACTCCGGATTTAGGGGGCAAGGCTGGAACCATGCAGATGGCGGAAGCGGTTGCGAAGAAGCTTCGTACGAATTCAAAGATCTAAGACTTTCTAAGATGATCGAAGAGGTTTGAAGGAGATGGCAGAATCTGATATCTGAGACGTTTGAAGGAGAATCACAACTGTGGAGTTGCGTAGCAGAAGGCCAAAGCAGCCGATAACCAACGCGAATTCACGGAGAACAGGTTGGATCATGATAGATAGCTGGCTGCAGTGCTAGGTATATCTATATAGAGATATTTGGTTTTAATGTAGCCGTAACTCATAAGATTTTTCCGGTCTTCCTACAAGAAGGACAGGGCACCTCCCCCAATCTTCTTGAAGTTTCGCTTCTGCTGGATTGGGGGGCATTTTCACTAGGAGTAGCTTGTCGCCCCATCCGCCGTTCGCATAAGTCCCAGGCAGACTTTGCATATCGCTGCAGCGGCGTGAAAAACGAGGCCTGTTCTGTTGCTGCAAAGGTTGTTCTCAAAAAAAAGACTTTTTAAACACCGGAGTGGACCACAAATTCAATTAATAGGTAGTTTCTTTTTTCACACGTTGCCAACATGGGAGCCTTGTGGCAGGTTCACAGCCCCGTGCTTGATGAGGCACTGTATCATGCTATGGTGCTGGAGAGTAGCTGATATGGCATTGGTATTGTATGTTTATATACAGTCTACGTCTACATTAGATTTATAGTTCCCTTCAAAAGGTTACCAAATGTGGACAAGCATAGTGCATACTAATACATAGATGATGTGGGGCAGGGAACATGGATTTGATGGAAGGGGCTCTGGGGACATGCAAGCAGCATGATGGACTAAGCGTAATTCTGCCATGATGTCACCATGGCATGATGGTTCAGAAGGGGAACCAGAAGCAAAAATCCATCATTGTTCCAATTCATGTGGGTGAATGATGACATAAAGCAGCTGGATCTGCTTTTGGTTGGGCACTAAAGATGATGTATATACATATATATATATATATTTATAGATATGGGTTTGTTTGAGAATAGGGTGCCCCCAAATCCAATTGTTCATCATCATTATCTCCGACGGCATCCCCATTTTCAGACACACCTTAATAGCCTTTCACTGGATTCCGCTGAGGGGATTGGTCAGGATGGATTGAGTCTGCTGAAGTGGCGCTTGGACAGGCGAGCTGACGAGCTGACTTGGAAACAACCATCCAGAAGGGGGGGGTGTCCACTGGTTGTCAGGGATCATGAAGATTATCAAAGAACATCCCAAAATGATGGTAATCATGTTACATGTCCATCAAGAATCATGGGATCATGGGTATCATTTTCATTCTCAAATCAGGATGGTATTTTTTGGATACCATTTTAGTCGCACAACCATTTTAGTCGCACATTAGTTATGACCTTTTTGGAGCACCCCCTGCAGTTGAACGTTTTATTTCACCCCCATCATCGTTGGTGCATTGATCCCACATCCTCGGTGAGCAGGGGCGCTGCGTGCCTTCTGGAGTACACGTTGGCCTCTGCCTATCGCGCCAGGCTTCGCTCGGCTTCTTGGCTGAAATTTTGGTTTCACCTTTTTCACGTTGAGGGAAGAATGGGAAGAATTGAGTGGAAACCAGGGGTTGAGGGCGGTGTCAAGCCGAAATGACAGAACCGGGATTTTCAGCAAACTCAGCCAAATTCTTGCCAGAATTGGTTTAAATTCCACAGGACCCATGGCAAAACATAAAATGCCCTGGGACCCTGAAGCAACCCCAGTGAACCTTCGGGCTTCACAATTTTGAATCTTTTAGTTTCAACCAAGGCTTTCAATGACCTGCTGTTGCGTGCAGCCCAAAGGTCTCTTGGCACGATTTACCTAGAACTGTTGCAGTTTCAAATGGGCTCATCCTGACAGATCTTAAGTCTCTGCAGCTGAGGATGCCACTTGCAAGCTGCAAAGTGTTCAGCTCACAGGTGGTCAAAGGATGCGGAGCTTTGACCGGAGATCATCTCTCCTGCCTGGGTGATGTTCAACTGGGACATTTCATGATTTCTGAACCATATATTTTCCACTCTGCTGCAGAACGACAGGTGGAGGCAGATTGCATCTGCTGCGTGTGTTCGCAGCCGGTACGGCTCAGCGTGGAACAGAAACAGCCGCCGGTTCAGAGCCATGGTCCGACCTCCTCGCGTGGAACTCAGAGTGATGGGGATGTCCCTACATATGGAACCCAAAATCCTATGGAGGGAGCATCAAATTTTCGGGGAGAACGCCAACTTTCAGACACACCGGCACGTCTGCATAGCTTGGAGTCCCAATCGAACATGAAATCGGACCTTCCACGTAGAGAATTGTCCGAGAATGGACACCGTGGACCTTACGCGTTCTCCCATTTCGGACATTTTGGGACTGGTGCATCAACGGATGCAAAACACGCAAAACCGGAATGGAAATCTGGAACCCTGACCTTGGAACCTGAACCCTTTACTGCTGCTTGGTTGCAAAGCTGGGAGAATTTTGCCCCGGGAGGTGTTGGACGCCCGCTGCGACCATTGCCCGGGCACCCGGTCCACTCCTGCCATTTTTGGAGCAACCCATGAAGCCACACATTTTGGCAATTTTTGGTACTTGGGATGTACCAATGGCATTTGTTCTGCCCTATTCCATCACACTGCCACGGTCCTCGTTCTCAGGACTTTTTGAAATAAAGAGCAAGATTCTCTTGGCATATCATTGAGAAAGATCACTTCCATGCACGAGAGGATCAATTTGCATGGGTTCGGTATTGCTGCACAGCTGCAGTTTCCACATTAGACAATCCACGACTCCAAGACCCATCTAAGTTGCTGAAGCCACAGCTATTGTCATACAAAGTGCCTGCCATTGAAGGCCCAGTGGGGGTGCCACTCTTCAGATAGCCAAGGCGCTAACAGCCACTGTTCAAGGCAACCAGCAATTGGGGAACCCATCATTGGGGCCCCATGCAATCTGTGAGCGCTTCGCTGCCATGGCTGGATGGGACCTACAGCTACACGTCCTTGAGGTCCAAAGGGTGGCTTGGGGAAACGCAGATCCAATGGCATCACCACAACGGCGTCAATCGTTTTTGTTTGGGATACTTCTGCCAAAGCATCATCATCCAAGTGAAACCAAGGTGAAAGAATCGGAAATAACTTGCAGTGCAAAACTCTCAGGACACGGAATATGCCCCCCAAAATCGAAAATCACTTTTCCTGGTGTTCTCCTCCAACTCCAAGCGTTTCCAACATGGTCAAAGCCATTTTGGCTCCAAAAAACCTCCGGCCGCGGCCGTGCGCCAGCCGGCCATGGCGGATGGCATGCTGCGCTCGCCCACCTTCCTGGTGGGTGCGGAGCGGCAGCGGAAGAACCTGGACGAGTTCAAGCGACGGGAGCAGCAGCTGGCTGAGGCATATCACAAGAACAAACCGCTGTGCTTCAATGCCTGTTCCTATCAGAAAACTCATCCAGTGAAAGCCCAGAAGGGTCATAAGGACCGGCAAAACGGGTCCGGCTTGACTTGTCGCATTTTTGGGGAAGGCATTGCCACCAAATAACCAGGATTGCATTTTTTCCTCATCCCCATTGGCTCGCAGGACGCGGATGCTTGTTTGACCGTGCCAATGGTTCTCGGTGTGGCGGATGGCGTCTCGCAAATTGAGGATTTTGGCATTGATGCATCGATGCTTCCAAATGAGCTCCTTCATATAGCACCTCGGCAGCACCTTTCCAGCTATTTCTTTGGGCGTTTGACCCTGCCCCAACAGATTGCTTGGCTGGGCATGCTGATGTATATATATATAGGTATGTATGTATGAAATGTAATGTATATGATGTAATGTAATGTAATATAATGTAATGTAATGTAATGTAATGCAATGCAATGTAATGTAATGTATCTATATATATATATGTACATATGTATATATATATATATGTATATTACCCATACATATGTGTATATATATACACATCTCTGTGTGTGTGCGTGTTTTGTACAGTCTAGCCAATAGGTCACTAGGTTCATGTGGCTCAAGAAGAAGCCGTACATATCACAGATCTTGATAGATCTTGGTCATTTCGACTATGAAGCCATCTCCAGGTAGAGCAACTGGGCATGCATCAGTTGATCCCCGGAGCCAAATTGCCCGCGGCGGACACCTACCGTGGCCCGGTCTCGATGCTACGAAGAGCCTTCGAAGCGACAGAGTCCTTGGGCTCTTTGACGGTGGTGTTAGCAGTGATGGCTCGCTCAATTTGCTTCAGAAAAACTGTCATTCGTTTTTTTGGGTTGATTAGATCAATTTTCATCAGCGTGTTTCTTTGCTTGCTCTCTCTCTCTCTCTCTCTCTGCCAGCCCAGCGATGTTTGCTGAAGGACAATTCCACCCGAATCCATGGGAAGTTGCATCCCATGATCGCCATCATCACAGTTGGAGATTGCGAGCTCTTGGTGCTTCGTCGGGTGACTCGTGCTGTGAGTTGTGCTGGGAGATTTGAACATGATTTGCGGTTCACCTCAAAATTGCAGTTTTAATAGGGAACATAATGATAAAGCATGGGATTTTTGGGCGCTGAGGTTGGGGTAGACAATTTAGTCCGTAGATACAAAACCGTGGTTTGGAGCTATATGAATTCCAACAATCCCTCATGCTGAAAAACAGAGTTATAGCTTATAACTTATAACATCTAAAAACATAATATATACATGTTTAAATGAAAGTATATGCAATATATACATGTATTTATTTGTATCCATGTGCAACATATGCAAACACACGCACACAAACACACACACACACACATATATATATATATATTAAAGATAGATATAGGTACAGACACACACATATAATCATATATTTATATATATATATTTATATTTATATTTTTATATAGATACATATGTGTACATATGTATACATATGTATACATACATACATACGTACGTACATACGTACATACGTACATACGTACATACGTTGACATACGTTGACATACGTTGACATACGTTGACATACGTACATACGTACACACGTACAGACGTACATACGTGCATAAGTGCATACGTACATACGTATACATACATACATACATACATACATACATACATACATACATACATACATACATACATACATACATACATACATACATACATACATACATACATACATACATACATACATACATACATACATACATACATACATACATACATACATACATATATATATATATATTTGCAAATAGATAAATACATACATACATAAATATAAATAAATATATATATATATATGTATGCAAATAGATACATACATACATACATACATACATATACATACATACATATACATACATACATACATACATACATATACATACATACATATACATACATACACATACATACATACATACATACATACACATACACACATACACACATACATACATACATACATACATACATACATACATACATACATACATACATACATACATACATACTTACATACTTACATACTTACATACTTACATACTTACATACTTACATACATACATACACACATGCATGCATGCATGCATGCAAATACATTTAAATTTACATATACATATGCATATGCGTATACATATACATATACGTGTATATATATATATATATATATGTGTGTGTGTGTAGAATGTAATGTAAGTTAAGGTAATGTAATGTAATGCCAGGTCATGTCATGTCATGTATGTGTGTGTGGATTCTTGTATGTATGTATATATACAGAAGCACCACCCAGAACGCCACATGTTCCGCAGGTGAAAGGGCCCCGCGCCGTGCTGGAATTGGTGTGTCACACCGAGATGCAGCGCATCGATGGCCATGCCCAGACACCTCTGCAGCTGGCCAGGGTGGATGATAGGCACCGTGGCAAGACCACGGGGTGTATGGGATATTTGGGGAAATGTTTGGTTTCTTGCAGATTGAATGAAGATTTTGGATCCAAAAACTTGGTGAAATGATATCTGGTGAAATTGGATTTCTTGCCGATTGAAGATTTTGGATCCAAACAAAAATTCCATGGGGAGACCAAAAAAATAGAAGATGCACATTTGGCTGATTTGGCTGCGACTGGCGTTTTGGAACAGGGTGGCTCCAAAGAGGTTGGATGGTTGGACCTGCAGAGATTCAGACCCTGCAGGATCGATCCTAACTTCCACGAAGGGCTGACCATAGAAGTCATCGAGAGAGGTAGTGCTGTTCACTGCGTCTCTGCGTATGAAGGTGACGTTGTGATCATGGGCAGTGATCCTTCTTTTGCTTTGGCGCGCTGTCAGCTCTTAAAATTTTGATTTTTCACTTGGGCCGACAAAAACAGTACACCTTCAGCAGTTCCCATTTTTGAAGCATCCCATCGTTAATTTCAACCATTATTGACCACGAATTCTTTGCGCTCATGATCTCCTTGGGCTTTCTTGGGTCGTAGGGCAATACCGCAATGCCACCACTTATTGTATTCACGGAATTTCGTTGGTTCTCTCACCATTAAATCCCCATTTCAATGGTTTCGACCCCAAGAAATGAAGCCTCAGGTGATGGTGTTTTTGACAATCTGTTCTTGGATGAACTCTTAGATCCTTGGCAGCTTCAAGGTCAGAAAGTAATGTGGGACTTCGTTTCAAGGGTCTCCAGTGCTGAGACTATTAGTAGACCTACGGCTTTAGGCCATCCTGGTGCACAGTGTGGTTGGAAAGAAAATGATTGGATTGCTGATGTGGCTCAGGAACTGGCGAACCGGACGCTTCTGCCCTCAGCTTCCAGTGGGCCCCAGTACTCCGAGGCGCAACTGCGTGGCTTAGCTCAGCGCATTGTGGAGCAATGCCATGCGAAGACGCGGCCCATGGTCAATGGCCTGCTCCCTGAAGCTCCCATTGGCCGCGGCGGGAAGAAGGATGACACCTCCTGTGTGGTGGCAGAGGTGGTGGAATGGACTGAGGAGTTGCAGAAGCTCTGGGAACCTGAGCCGGCAGCCGCTTGGCCCTTCAGATTCAACTCGCCCAGCAGTGTGTTTGATGGTGGTCTCTTCAATTTCAACAGCTGTTGCGTGGCCTCCCATGAGTCCGACGATGAGTCAGGCGATGCCGTGAAGCCCACTTTCCACCCCAATGAGAGCAGTGACATAGACTGGAAGGCTGCAGGGCCTATGTCCGCCCCGCCTCCCAGCAGTCAGCCGGCCAGGCTACACCTGAGCCCAGGGCAGCAGATGTTTGGGATCCATGGCTCTCAAGGCCAACTGTTGGCACCACCCATAGGTGCCATGGGTCACCCCATGGTGGTGAATGGCATGCCAACCGCACCATATCCCATGACTAATCACTACATGAAGCAGATGTATGGCCCGCCAACCGTGCCGGGTCCACCGGCCAGTCGCTTTGCCCTTGGCAACTTCGTGGGCTCGGGTCAGTGTGGCAATGCACTCTACTGAAACGAGCAGAATGAGTTGCATGTGACCATGGCTTAATGAATGTCCCCATGAAAAGGTCGCTGCTTTGGGCGTCAGAATGTTCGTTGCCACCGTCCTTCCAGCAGACCCACCAGCTCCGGAGACATCGAAAGCTACCATTGCACTAAAGCCTGTCAGACATGGTGAGATGCCCTAACTAAACATCACCCAAGCATCTGGAAATCAATCTTGTCGGTTCTTCTACTTCTACTGTATTATAATCTTCAATAGCTCGTTGGTGTTCGTTGCTTTCCGCCCAGAATCTGTCTTTCAGCCAGTGCCTGGCAGGTCTGGCACCTTGCAGCTGGAGGCCACTTCAGAACCTGAGACTCCCAGGTGGGATCAGTTAGAGCTATAGTAGGGGCCACTTGCTCCCGAGCTGTTTTTGTTTTCTGATGTGCCTACAGAACAGCATGCAACTGAAGAAGTTGACCAGCCAGTGGCCTGAAGCCCAATGTCGACAGATCTTCTTCAAGTTTCGGATGAAAAAAGGTCGTTTTTTGGCCAACAGCAATGACAGCAATGACAGCAGTCCGGCAATTGGTGCAGGTCACCCACGAGGTCACCCACCCGGTCACCCACCAGCAATAGCATCCCCTCCGCCGGCGGCGCACGGGCAGCCACTGCATGGAACGAGGACAGCGTGCCATCTGCCGGCGGCGCGCGGGCCGCGACGGTGTGGTCGGACACCAGTGTGGCTCGGCAGAAAAAGTGGGATGATAGTGGGATTTCGTGGGATACGTAACCAACTCAATGAGATAAACTGATAAACCCGTTGTATTTGTATTAGGTCAGATCGGTCAGATCCCCAAAAACATATGAAGAAGCAACAGCCTGTATACTTTCCCATGGTCACAGGCCAGCAAGCTGGAGCTGGTGGAAGATGATGTCGACTCCTCAGAGCGATTCAAAAGGCTGTTATGATTTAAACCTGGATCTGAAACCATCCAGCTCTAGGACAATTTCTTAGGGGGTTTGACTAGAAAGTTAGAGCGATTTTCACCATTTTTGCACCCATCCTGGACACCAGCTTTCCGCTTTCACCCAGCGCGGTTGAGGATGGTGGTTGCCATTGGCGTGTCCCCTTATGCTACTTCTTTGCCGCTCTGCTCTGGGCCCTTCTGTTGTTTGCTCCTTGACCTGGATGTTGACTTGGGCCCTTGGCTGTTCATTGGGGCCAAATCTAGGACACAAAGAGGTCAGGGATGCACCACCTGGGTTGAGGAATCCGGGAAGTCCCATCAGCTTGCATGGAGAAAACTTCCGAAAGAGAGGGAAGACGTGGTCCCCATCACTCGCCAATGGCGGGCCCAGCACATCTAGTGGCCGCACATCCTACACATACAGATCAACTGGGCACATCCGAGGCTTTTCTGCGGAGCGACAACCCAAAAGTGCAACCAGAGCTTCGGAAAGTGGTCTTATGGTATGGCGTTCCTTGGTGACAAAAACGAGCACCTGTAGTCACTGTAGTCATTTTCTTCTTGACTTCGTGCCAGACTTCTGCAAGGCCAATGTCATGTCTATTTGTGGAACTCCGATTTCTCCGGAGAACTGATTGCGTCGGCCATGAGGGTCATGAAAAATAACTTTTAATTGTCCTTTTGTGGACAACCAAGAACACAATGGAATATCATCATTTTCTTCATTGAAACTACCACAAACCGGGGTAAATCCGCACTCACCTTAGGTGATTTTATTGTTGGTGCCGGCCTGCGTTTTCGCTTTCAAGGTGGGATTTGGTGGGACAGGGAATTTTCGGATGCCGAGACGGTCAAAATTTTGATCCTTACCCGGATTGGTTTTGTTGGAAATTGCCAAGGTTCAATGGTTCCATGTCACGATGTGAGGCGATCATGGGCTCGCGAGTGGCCAACGGCTTGAGGAAATTGAGTGACTTTGTAGCTTGGCCTCTGTTAGATGCAGGTCATAAACCAGGAGTACAAATGGTTTTTCCAGCTGTGTTTCCGTTTCGGTTCTTTTGGCTTGACCAGTTGGGAGGCTATTTCCAGTCAGCTGTTTTGTTTCCAGTCAACAGCACCCCTGGGGGATCCCTCAGCTTTGGAGCCCCTGACCGAGGTCTTGAAGATGGAACTCAAGGTGGATTCTGCATACGTTTCTGGGCACAGAGGGGATCCAACAGATATGACACATTTGACCACTTGCAATGGATAAAAGTCACGAAAGGTAGCGTCAGCTACCTGAGTTCTCCGTGCTTCAGCACAATCATAGGGGGTATTGGGGGGGCCAGCCCGTGGAAAACGTAGAATTCTCGACGTTATGTATTAGATATCAATTATAAGAGGGCCCCTCCCCCGCTAAAATGGTCATGGGTTCAATTCCCACGGGTGACGCGGTCACGGTCCGCCACAGTAGAGGCACACTCTCCATGAGGGAGATGTCCCTGTAGTCCAGCATAATTGGTTTGCTTCAGCCTCAATAACAGTTGCTGCAAGGGGTCTTAAAAAGGGGTTTTAAATAAACCACTTTTCGTGCATCATTTCACGCTGCACAAGACACCGTATCATGCAGTCATGCTCTGGATAAAATCATCTTAGACTGCGCAAAAACGTTTTTGGTGTATCATCTTAGGGGCGCAGCATTTTGACACCACTCCTCTCCCACTACACTACCTTTCGTCCGCCTCCGCCTGCTCTCAAGTTTAAAAGGCCACAAGGTACTCTCTTGAAACACCTAGAGTGTGGAAGATTTGTAGGATAGCACAACCTGGTGCAAGGGTAGAATCTGGATGATTCTGGATGGCCACCTGGTAGAACCAACTGTTCTACTTGTGACACCAGGTCGATATCAGCGAGGGTCTCATTTGCATTGACGGCTTGGAGCTGGGGAATCCGCCGGAACGTGAATGGCGATCGCCATATTTGCTGACGGCAAAGCGTGTCTTGTCACTGCTCTCTGGGGCTGGCGTTAGTACTGGCTGCTGGCTGATCACTGCAACCAATATGCTGACTCTAGTGATGATCAGGGAGATCAGGGCGATGGTGGTGATGATGATGATGATGAGGATGGCGACAAAATAGCGATAAGAATGAGAAGGTCTGAGAAGGTCTGAGAAGGTCCGGAGATTTGATCACTCCTGAGGAATTCGCTGCCACGTTCTGCTGCGCGACTTCCTCATGTCTCGCTGCCGTCAGCTTACAGTGCAGCAGCTCCATGTTGTGGGCATGGAGCTCATGTACGAAAAGACCTTCAATTCTTCGAGCCGCAGCAGCACATTGACTTTTTCTTTGGAAAAAACGCCCGAAACACGAGCGGCTGTCATCATGTCCCCATTAAAACCACCGCGGGTGGTCACTGGCATGGCTCAACAAGGAACGTCAACGATACTTTGACAAAGATCAGCGAGATCAAAGAGAACCTAAGGCCTCCTGAGATCCTTGTCACGCAACTAATCCCATTTCCAAAGTGATTTGTTTCCAACGATTGGCCAGTAAAAGGTTGGATCACTATGTCAGGGTTCATTTGAAGAGACGTGTGCAGATCCTGGATACCTCGTTAATTCTGAAGGATTGGACACCCACTTCCATTGGGCATTCCTCGGTTTGGCCAAGGAACAAGCCCCCCGAGCTGAAGTTGAGAGAGGTTCGGATTCAGGACCGCCATGAGAAGATGGGCTTTACCGGGGCTGGGTGAATGGATCAATATATCAATGGGGCAAACATATAATGTCTTGCCACAACAGGGGGTGATAGTGATACACTACCAGTATACCTGGTATTTGGGATTATGGGGGTTGATGTCTGGCATCCTTTTCAAGGACATCGCAGTGCGAGTGCAGGGTTTTGTTGGTGCCCGCGTCTGAACCTAAGCAATTTTGAGTGTGGAGGGACAGTTCGAGATAGGAGACTTGACGTCCTTACGCTCAGCTTGTGAGGAAGGCAACACGTGAGGATCACCCACTGGGATGCTTTGATGGTTTCAGTCTATTTCAGTCTATAATTTGGGCCTCACGGCCATTTATCTTCATCATTTCAAAGTTATTTCTATGGGGTATCGTGGGGGATCATCAGATAACCTCAGCGAGCCTCAGCCCTTTTTTTTGGAACCGACAGTGGTTTTTGGAGGCCAATATGGCGGTAGCAGACCTAACCTATGAGGCGTGCTGCCTTGCAGGGGCATTTTCATGGCCCCAAATACCCAGCCTGGTTCATGACAGATGTTTCCAGATCGTTTATGTAAATATATAAATGCACACACACACACGCAAATATATATATATAAGATATATTTACTGCTATACATGTATAATATATTCATACCTATATAATTCTTACACGCACACACACACATATATATACATACATACATATAGTTACTATACGCAATTACACACACATATATATAGATATACATACATGCATGCATGCATCCATCCATCCATGCATGCATACATACATACATACATACATAGATACATAGATACATAGATACATAGATACATAGATACATACATATATATTTATATTTATATTTGCAAATAGATACATACATACATACATACGTACGTACGTACGTACGTACGTACGTACGTACATACGTGCATGCATACATGCATGCATGCATACATACGTACGTACGTACGTACATACATACATACATACATACATACATACATTTACACACGTGTGTAATCATGCTTTGCGAACCATTTATATAATTGGATTGAGTTGAGTACGTCTAAGTCAGTCCTGCATTCGGATTTGACGCACGTCCGTTGGCTGCCTGTACGTTCTTGGCAACCTGTGGATTCTAAGCTGAAAGCTGCCGGTAGGATCCAATAAACAGGGACCGAACACTGAACCCCAAATTGATGGTGGAATAAATCATTTGTCGTTGACCTGTAGGTTGAATTTTTGATTGGTGATAAATCTGATTTTTCTACTTGTCTTCATTCTTTAGACTTCCGAATGTGTAAATAAAAGTGGTAAACTTCCACTGTTTCACTGTTGAAATGCACATTTTTTCAACTGGTAGGACTTTTCCTCAGAGGTGGGCCCGGTGAAGGCGGAATTCCTCCTAGTGGCTGAGCTTTGGATGTGTGGATGGTGGTTTCGATCTTGTTGGTTGAAAGCACATCAGCAGGGAGGTTAACGGTGTAAGTGGGGCCGGAACCCTCTTCAAAACTAGAGTTGCAACCTGTAACTTGGCTTTGACCTGAACGTTGCTTTAGGCTCTAAAGCCAGGAGCCGGGAATGGGGGCTACGGCCCAAGTTACCTACCCAGCTGACCCATGGAACCTGCTGAGGTTCTGCTCCTGAAGACTGTCCTGAAGTCCGCGGTGAGTTTCTTGCTGAAATCATTCAGTGAATAGACATACAGTACATAGACACACACACACACTAGAAAAGAACTGGATCATTAGAGTGATCCGTCGGGAACTGAATCAGGTGCACCACCAAAGCCCCGCAGGTACGTTTTCACGGGTCAGAAGAGGTGTCTCGTTTGTCACCGACCCCCCGGGACCCCGGTGACCCCCTGCTTTAATCAAAAATATATAAAAATGAGCCGCCAGCGAAGTTTTACGTCTGTTCAGACGTTCCACACACACATAGATAGATAGACAGACAGACAGAAAGGCAGGCAGGCATGCAGGCAGAGACCTATATATATATATGTGTAAATCTATCTCTATCTCTATCTCTATCTCTATATCTATATCTATATCTATCTCTATCTCTATATCTATCTGTCTGTCTGTCTGTCTATCTGTCTATCTACCTATCTATCTATCTATCTATCTATCTATCTATCTATATGCGTACGAACACACACACACACTATGTAAATGGAATTGGATGTCATAAGGGTGGAGATTTGTGGAGAGAGGCGCGCATACACATGTACACTTTTGGTTGGATGTGGGGGTGGGTTGAGCTCCAACTTAGGAAATTCCACGGGTTGGGAGTTGGGTCTTGGGGCAAAACCCAGGTAATGTCCTGGGCCTCAACACCTTCCGCAGTCTCTTTGGTTACGATGGTGGTGAGGTCTGATGGCTGTGGGAGCCATGTGTTGATTTCCTTCTTGGGCTCCCCCAAAAAAGGAAAGATCCCATACATCCGACTAGGGGTTCTGACGGGGTACTGCACATTAGAGTTTGCCCAACCATGGGGAACACGACGGTCAAGTAGGGGATTTTGGTACCCAATTTTCGGACAAGCGGAAAATCGGGGGAAGGATTGGCCAATTTTTTCCACATTGCTCATGACTTACATAAACCAACAAATGGCTCAGTCCAGACGGACACACAGCGCAGCAGAGTTTGCTGGTGGTTGTTCCTTGGGTTAGGACATGGCTACATTGATGTGAACATTTTTTTGATTAGACAAAATGATGTGAACCATGGACATAGACTGCAACTCCCCCCCAAAGTACTGTCAACATTATTGGAAGAATGCCATGTTCAAAAAACGCTGAACCTGCCCAGTGGACAGCTGCATCCGGGTTCATCTTGAAGATGTATCCAGTCTTGTTTTTTAGCGTTGGACATGTTGCCGGCTCACAAACATGTGGGCAAGTTTTTTCCTGCTTCAGCCTACCAGGAAGATATGACCATATACGACCGGTTCTTGGGTGTAGGGACGAATTTGAGACGTCCCCAATCATCACAAGTCACGCTTGCTTTGGTAGCTTCATGGCTTAATTTTGCCTCAGGGAAAATAGACTAACTGACCAGCAATGTTCGGGATGGTAGTTGTCCGAGAAAAGCCATGATATTTGACCTGGTCACATCACCTGTTTGGCTCGATGTGCAGACCGCAGATGTCCAGTCCAGTTTCAAATTGCAGATATTTCAGCGAGAAAGCTACGGCCAAGCGGGCGGGTTGCTGAGGATGGGGAGTATCCTTCTGTCGCTGAAACTCGGGGATTTCACATAGCATCAGTAGCAGTTTCTGTGCCAATCATTTTTAAACACTTTATCATTTTCATTCCCAATCAAAACATGAATTCAGCATCAAAAAGATGATCTCAGGGATGTTTGGATGCTTTGTTCTTCCATGTGATGGGACGTCCCCACGTTTGCTCACAGTCTCCGCGCAAACGCTTAGGTCTGTCATTGCGTGCATCACAGGCTCGCAGAGCTACTACTTGGATGTGCTGACAATCGTAGTCAGTTCCTACGTTTTTACATGGGATAAACGTCAGAAATTTATCGGTCATCAACCACTTATGATTCCTGAGATGCAAACCCAAGTGCTGCTTCAACTGTCCACGCCAGCACAATGTGAGTGGCCATGCACGCTTCTATGGACCACACGCGCTTTGAATAGTCGTGTTCTGATATGTTCAGGCGCAGTGCTAGTGCGGCGCCTCAAGATGTTTGTCACAAACTACAAGCACGAATGGTTTTACCAAAACCATCATCAAATGATCGGTCGATCGGTCGTTTTTTTCGAGCTACGCAGAATTGTTCCCCAAGAAACAGCGCTTCGGTTCTGCCGGGAAGCCTGAGGCGGTGCTTGCTGGGAGGGCATTTTGGCACCTCAGCTGGTGTGGGGTTTCACCACCATGTGCCAGTCGAAATGAGCCTGGCTTGTATACCGGGTATAGATCCATATAGATCCATACAGATCCATAGAGGCCAACATATACAACCATACAACCCCAAAAACACGTTCGAACTGTGACAAATCACAGTTTCTTGGGGTCTTAAAAGCTGGAGCTCTTGGTCACTTCCCATGGCTTGACATGAGAACTCCCAAATCATCGAATTGTGCCCGGAAATCCTTCACTGCAGAAGAACAATCCATTTGAGAGGGATTTCACAAAAGCAGAACAGGCAAGGAAAGGGAGACTGGGATTACGTAACATGGATGAAGCCGTCATAGGTTCAACCTCACTTCCTATATAATTATATAATTTAAATAATTATATATATATGTATATGTATATATATATATTGTTTATGCAGGCTCAAGTATGACTCATGTCCAGGTGCTTAAGTTCCCAAGCATCATCCCTGCCCCTTTTTTCACGCTTCCGAGTCTCTCGACCTCGCCAAGTGTCCCGAAGGCGGCGCGGTCGTGGAACAAAAACGAGGGAGGGCCCACCCAACGCAGTCACAATTCGGCCTATCTAAGTTGGACAATCTTGGATGGCATCTATTATATATATATATACACCCTCTGGTAAACTAACATAGCTATGGAAAATCACCATTTTTAATGGGAAAATCTGCTATTAATGGCCATTTTCAATAGCTACGTTAAATTACCAGAGGGTATATATATACATTATATGAGCTCATAATAACAATAACAATAATCGTGACTGTGTGACTCATGACAGTAATGATAATACCAAACATAATCACAACACACAATGCTAGTAATGATGCTACACACACAAACAAAACACAGGCTAAATGCTGAAGTTATAAGATATATATATATAGACTTATACACACAGATATATATATATATATTTATACACACACGCATATATATATCCTATATTTTCCATATGTATATCTATCACTTCATGTCCCCATCGGCAGGGCCGCCGCGGCATCTTGGGTGCCATTGCGGGCGCCGTGCTGGCGCCGAGGTGTGCAACAACAAAACTGGCATGTGGACCACGAAAACAAGCAACGTTTGAACCTACGCTATTGGATTTCATATGATTTATATATATGATATTCCAATGTTGATAATTCCTCCAGATGATTTTGAATAGGAAAAAAACCTGCTTTGTCTAGTCCATCAAATATTGGAGGAATGGGATACATAGTATCCCAATATAGTCTATCAAATATATGTATTATCATGGAATACTGGAATACATATTATCACCAAAATATGATACATGTTGGTGATATCATCCCATCCTCGGATTGCAGAGGTGGGCCTGGGCAGAGGAGAACCCTTTGCCTCCTCCTGTGGTGAAGGCCGAGAGTTTAACACCAGTTTCTGGTGTGTAATTGGACAATTATAGGATGCCATGGGGCCATTGGGTTGGAAAAGGATTCCATTTGAGACGTGATGGTGAGGCCTACAGCTTCCATTGAAATCTTTCAACGACAGGACTTGGAGCGCGCTGCCCCAAAGATCCAAGCAGGTGAGACCGTTTTTTGGAGCGGATCCATTTTTGCCCAGTGACGGCAACGGGCAAAGGTGTAGACTGGTTCTACTTCGAGCTGCTGCCCGGCATTGAGAAGGAGGACATGTGACCGCACTAAACCAATGGCTACCCGTTTTTTCCACCCATTGGGAACCAGGCGAACCAGGTATGAACCAGGTGATGTCATGGGTCTGTTTGGATCCATTTACCATTGCTGTATGTCGCCCAGATGTGAAAACTCCCCACCTGCAGCCGCTGCATAGACTATGACACAACACGGCACAGCATCAATGGGAGAAGCATCCCATCCAGTCCATGGCCTGCAGGCCTGCCACAGCCATGGAAGCGAGGCCCTTACCCGTAAACATTGGAAGGTATTTCACAAGCCAATGTTGACCGGCTTCTGGCCATGTTTCGCCCCATTCAAACTCTTGTGGTTGGAGGGTTTATGGGAATTATATCTCGATATAGTAGCCAGTTGCAACTTAAGCTAAATCATATTTTGATAAAAACTGATTTGTAATAAACTGAATCAACATATATTAACTCAATTGCAACTTCATTAGAACTTCTGACAAATTACAACTAATGACAACTAATTATGCATCATAACATATCATAACCCATATTTTATAGTGAGTTATAACTCACATTTCTACCACGTTGCTGCGGGCACCTGCTGCACTTGGCTGCCATGGCATCGCTGCCAAGCGCCGATGAGTTCCGCTTGGAGCTGCAAGGTGCTGTACAGGCCCTCAGTGCCTTGACACCAGACATTTCAGTGATATGGTCAATGGATTGATTGAAGGGAAAATCGAAACCGGAAACCAGAGATTTTCCCATGAAGATCATGGGGCTTTCCGAAGTAAATTTTCCCTTAAACCAATCCATTGATATGGGGATAGGTCAACACCTTTTATTTCCATATGACTGGGGGAATAAACATCCAGCGATACCAGCTATGACGTAGCATCCAGCTATACCAGCTATGACTTGCAGCAGGAATTTCCCATAAGCATATTTTCATGGGATGTAAACAATGGCAATATCATGGGATACGAATGGGATACTTGATCAACCATATGATTACTGATTTGGGTGTATCTGATATTTGGGATACCGCAAAGTAACAATCAAATAGTGGGGAGAAGAATCATTTTTTCTGATACGCTAGGACTAAAATGAAGGATAAGTCGGACAAGAACCGACTTGATTACGTCCTGCTGGGTATGGAATTCAGCAGCTTCTGCTGATCCCATTTTAGCAACATTGGCACTGCTATCCACTTTACTGCCCAAAGAATGATGAGACCCAATACTTAACTTGGAGGTTCTGCGCGGTGTTGAATATTGGGAGGAAGTGAGCTATTTTTGCTGGTTATCGAATCATGGTTGTTGGATGCAAGCGATTTCTTTTAAGATGATGGCAGTCATGCAGGCTTGAATGCAAAATCCTGGCGTGCAGGTGAATAGCAATTCTCTGAGCGTGGTCGGAAAATAGGCTAAACATGGCTAAACATGGCTAAACCCAATTTCCATTTTCAGGGTGTCAATCAGCATTTTCCCATATTTTCCCATATTTTCCCATTTGATCAAGCCATTTGGGTATTTGTATTGTCCCACACCCCGTAGCATCATCGAATCATCGATCAATGGATCAGCCCATCCCCAAAGGGTCCCCAAGGTTTTGCGGAGCTGCTAAGCAGTGCTCAATGGGCTGCTGAGCTATTGGCAGCTTTGCCAGGTCCGGAAAATCCTCAGGATGCCCAGAGCAAAGAAGAATTTTACAACGGAGTGTAGCTGCAACTAGCTGCAGCTAGCTGCATTTTTCATCATTTTTCATCATTTTTCATCGTTTTTCATCATTTTTCATCGTTTTTCATCATTTTTCATCATTTGTTCATCATTCTTCATCATTTTTCATATTTTTTCATCATTTTTCATCATTTTTCATCATTTTCACAATGTTTCACATTTTTCAATGATTCAGCTTTCTCATGCTTTCTCCATTTACATAGAGGATTCATAGAGGCATTTCTATTTGATCTACCTTACCTCCGAATGTGCAGGCACCTTTTTTTGGTTCAATCCCACTCTATTTTGGTTTTGGTTCTATTTTATTGATGGAATTTCCATTGCTGGATGATTACATAATGGCAATTTCCCATAGCAAACTGCAGCAACTTTTCCAGAGGTTACCTCCAGTTTGCAATTCACATCGCATTAAACCTTGATCAAAATCGCATGTGAAACCCTTTTCCAATTGTTAAAATCATCAATTTCAAGTTAATCACCAGAGTCTACCATCACTGCATCCTCCAGGCAGTGAAGAGGCAGCGCCTGCGCCTCTACCGCTGCCGGCTGCTGATGCAAGGGCCTGGGGCGCGCTGATGCTCGCAAAGGTGGGAGCAATGTGCAACACGCAATTGGGCTTTGCAGCACCACAACACAATACAAGATACGCTGCCAAAATAGTGTCACTACAATTCGAACTCACATTATTAGCAATACTGCCATTGATTTAGATAAACATGTTCAATTGTATGGTGATATTAGAGAGAAAATGAGCCCTGTTATTTTTTTAAAGTTTGTATAATATGTACATGCAGATGTGCATACATGTATAATCACATATAATTATATATAGTCATACATCTATATAATCATATAAATCATATATATATATAGAGTTACACATGCAATAATATATAGTTATATGTATATATTTATATGTAATTATTTATAGGTATATATTTAACTACATTTTTGATTATATATATATTACTATCTATATAATTATATGCATGTATATATATAATATATATATATATATAATAAATAAATATATATATATATATGCAGATGTATTGAAGAGGCATGCAACTCAAGAATCAGTCACCAGGCAGTGCTTTCTTTCTCCGCCCAGGCGCATATGGGTATGCGCGAGTATTCTCGCGCCGCTTCCGTCCTGGGTAAGGATCAGCAGTCTCCGGCAGCGGTGTTCTTTCGGCGCCTTAACGTTGGAAGGTGGAATGACAAGTGGGTGATAAAGGAAACAATTGTCATGGGAGATTTAAGGGAAGATTCAGAACTTGGGTGATTCCAGTGATTATCTAACAATATTTTGCGGGAAGCCAAGTATCCAGTAGCAAGATTGGTTTGTTTTTTTGGGGGGAGAAAATTGAAACAGGAAACCTTATCACTTGAGGATAAAACGCGTGGTTTCTTGTCAATTTTCCCTTAGACAAATCCTATGAAATCAAAGATCATGTTTCTCTCACCCGGAGGCTGTATTTGTATGTTATATATAAACATTGAATAATTCGCATTGATGTATGCATCTATTCAATATGCGAATATGAGAGGGTGAGATACATACATGCATGCATGCATACATCCATCCATCCATCCATGCATGCATGCATACAGACAGACAGACAGACAGACAGACGGACATACATACCTACCTACCTACCTACCTACATACATACATACAAACAAACATACATACATACAGACACACACACAAACAAACACACACACATATATATATATATATCTTATACATAGCACACATGTACTTACGCATATACATACGATATATCGACTTTGCATTGACTCATTTTGACGATTACAACAGATAATGGACACAAAAGTGAACGTAGACATGTCTATGGATACTGCAGCGGCTACATGGTACATTATTTAATGTTGTTACCCTTTTTGCATCGAGCACTGCAATTTGGTTGGTTTCTGGCAGTTTGGTTTGGCTACCGGAGTTTGGACCTGAAATTACGATGTTTTCGTGCCTGAGGTCCTACGCCCTCTACCTTGCTGGGGAGAAGAGGAAAGAGGAGGAAATTGCAGAGGTCCAAGATCCAGCGGCTTGGTTGCTTTGTGATCCTTGGACAAGATATCCTGAAAAAACATGGGGTAAGTTTCCTCGATGAAACCACGAAACATGGCAGTTTAAGGCACATTTTTGGCAACTTCGGTGACCAAGTCTCTGGTTTCTGGTTTTTATGTCAGGCACGGGCTTGGAACGACTGCTTTTACAGCAACCCGTTATGCTTGGATGCCGTTTGTTGGATGTTTTTGATGTTGGCCTTTGAATATCATGGGGAACCCTAGCTGCTGAAGAAATCTACAATCAATAAGCCCTGCTAATGGGTTTGATGTGAAGTGTCTCAGGTGGAGAAGGGTCAGGTGAAAAACCCTGAGCTGAGACTGGGCAGCAAGGGCAGCAACCAGTTCAAGTCCTATTTACTGTTAGAGTTAGAGGAACACCAACAAGTCTTGACCCCATATTTGGTATGTGATGACTTTGATTGGTTAGATTCCTACTTTTGTTGGATCAGTTCCCATTTGGTTGGTTAAATCCTCCTCTCAGGGAAGTAAGTTTGCAGTATTAATGATGCACTCAGGAGAACGCTGGAGGAAGAATTGTCAATGCTTCATCAGCAACGGCGACTAGATGGCTTAGGTGACGCTGGGAGGGTAACACTTGGATTGACTTCAGGATGTCTTGGGCTGATGCGTCTTGTGGGGCTTTGTCACTGAGTCAATCTAGCCAAGGGTTGTAGATAATCACAGACCAAGGAGGCTGTGTTGGGATACATTTCTTAAAGTCGAAAAGTTGCACAGGTCGAAAGTATCTCAATGGTGATCTCAAGGTTAATGATGCGAGGTATGTTATGTGGTCTGTTCGGTTCCTTAGCTCAGGGAGCCAAGCAGGTTTGGTGAGGACGGGGCCAGGGGGAAGACTTTCACAAGACTGCTGAATGCTCAAGGAATCTGAAAGACATCCACGCAAACCCACGTGCCAACAAAAAGAGCATTCCCGGTAATTATACGACATCCGAATTTAAATTTGCCAGAAGACGCACATTCTTTTCCGTTTACCTTTCGTTTGCATGTATTTTGTCACTTTTGTTGTACGGCGATTGCATAGGGCAGTGCTGCTCTGAGTAAGTGACTGAATGGCCATCACAGTCAATGAAACAGATCTACATCTGCCACCAGCATGCTGAAATGGAAACAGGTGCTGATCTTGGCATCCCTTGGTCTGTTGCTGCTGTTGCTCTTGCTGCATTTGATCGATCTTGACACTGCCGTGCACCCCGTTTCACGGGATTCACGGGATTCTTGGGATCTCAGCTTGGCACCGCTCCTTGACCCAGAGGTTCAACCCAAGGCGGAACTGGGCAGGTCCGGTGGATCTGCCAGCCGGCCTGCCGGGTGGCTCCCACCAGGTTTTCGGAGAGTGTGGTTCGATATTGGCACGGCTGGGAGGTCTGACTTTCGCCGGGATCTCAAAGAAGATCTCGATTTGTTCCTCATTTCCGTTGAGCCGACACCCTCCTTCGCTGATGAGGTGGAAGCGGTCATGGCACAAAATGAGACACGAAACCGATTCCACATGATACGCGCAGCATGTAGTGACGTGGCAGTGGCAAAACTCACATTTTATGTCCACCCCTTACAGGAATGCAATAGCCTGCGGCGAACTCGCCCAGGACATGGTAAGGTCTTTAATGGGGAATGTGTTGGTAAAGAACCTAAAAAGATTGAAGTGGATGCCGTGACTCTGGCTGACATCTTCGAACAGCTGCCAGACGAAGTGGAAATAGAATTGCTGAAAATCGATGTCCAAGGTCATGAATGGCCATGTTTGGAGGGTGCCGGCCCACACCTGCAGAGGGTGCAGAACATTTTCCTTGAAATCCAGGACCTACCTGAGAAAGAGGCCATGTACGAAGGTGCCCTGGACGTTGCCTCCATGGATCAAAGGCTGAGGGTCAGAAATTTCCATCGACAGTACTGCGAGATTAACAGCCCGGAGCTGCATGAGATCAATTGTTTGTACACACGCCAAGGGTCCAGCCCGCTGTGGGTCACGGGTCGTCCCCAAAAAAAGAAACGCCTGGTGCAGCTGGATCTCCAGAAGAAGCCGGGCTGGAAAGGAGTGGAGTATCTGGGTAAGCTGAGAACCAGTGAAGACAAGGGACAGATGCATGGGAGGCTCTGTGACCTTGGGTTGCTGAAGTCGAAGTACTGTGCTGAGTAGTGGATGTAGTGGTCACGGCACCCTGTGGCAGCTAATCCGCTGCCACAGTGTGGCCAACCAAATCCGACTGAGTGTCGGCCTGGCCAGAAATTAGATGAATCTCAGCGCCCTTGCTGCTTGTTACCCCTTGTTACTCTAGGGGTTTGTTTAGAATATGGTACTTCCAAAATCTCAGAACCTCATCATTTTCCCCATCAAGAATTCCCATAAAATGGTGTATATACTGTATAAAACAGCGTTTTCAAACAGACCCATACATCAATATACATGTTTTTTCGTTGCTCATTGTAGCCACGGAAATTTTCTCCGTGGTTGATACCCCAGTGACCCCCATGTCGGCTGTGAAGTCTGTGGAGGTTTGTACGTCTATGGCATCACTCTGAAGGGTCTAGAGCTGAAGGATGATGCCCGGCGCATCCTGCTGGAGTCGGTTCAGGCCTTTCCCTGCAACTGGTCAGCCTGGCTGGACATCATCAGCATCTTGGCTTCAAAGAATGTCAGGATGGATCAAAGAATATCAAAGCCACAGACTCATTCTTTAGTCTTTTGATGTGTTTTGGGATTAGATAATTAGACGAGATAATCATTTATCGCACTGGAAGTTATGCTAAGGGATCAAAAGACCACCAAGCTGAACCCCAATGGACAAATGATGGGTTTGACTTTGACGACTCCAAACAGTGGTCATTGGCACCTTAACTGGTTAAGCAGTCCAGGGCTTATTGATCCGGGGTTGACATTCTTCTTCATTGTAAGGACTGAGCTGGCAATTGTGCCTGAGTTACATCGGAATAGTGTAAACGTTGCAGGGCTTGCTGTGATTGGATGTGATGACTGACTGGGGGGCTTGCAGGGTGTTGAGATGATTGTCGTTCAAGGCATATCTTCCGACCTGAACGATGTGAATGATTGTCGTGTCGACTTGATGCTCGGACGATGCTTGGGAGGTGGATATGGTGCGCGACAGGGCCAATGGCGTGGTCAGAGGCATGTTCCAAATACATCCAAGTTTACGTCTAGTCGCGGATTTTGCTAGGTTTTTCCCCATCCCAGTCGCTGGTACCTTTTTTGGGATCATCTGGGTATTGAAGGCTACAAACTGTACAAGCAACTCTCCAAGCTGAACAGTTGCCGCATGTTGCCGCCTATGCGGCTTTCCAAGAAGATGAACACGTGGCTACATCACAAAAACTGGACAAGTCCCAAGCCCAAAGTAGATTTGCAACCACATTCGGGGGAAGCTTGAACCAGCCATCCAGCCATCCAGTCGCCAGCTTTCCAGGACGTTGCCCAACCACTGGATGAGTCACTTCTTTGAAGCGGCCTTTCAGTTGGAGCTTCAACGTCCCCTGGCGCGTGGATCATGCGACCAGGGAATGATGGATCAGACACAAGATCCATAGTGAATGCAAGGAAGCTCAACCCATCACAGGAAGATATCTATCCTATATATATATATAGTGCTTGTTTTTTTTGCACGAATATAATTATCACACACACACATATAGAATATATATATATAGAATATATATATAGAATATATATATATAGAATATATATATATATAATATAATATATATATAGAATATATATAGAATATATATATATAGTATATAATTTATATAAAAAACATATAATCAACAGTAGGCATCAACATATATGGGATACCCCAAGGGTCCCAGGTGGATGAACCTTTCGGAGCCTGAGGCAATGAGAGCGCCAAGAACCTCTATGCCATGCTGCGTGGGAGCTTTCCGGAGTCCTCCTATCTCACATCGCAGCTGGCCACCTGTTTCTACAACATGAGGATTCGGTTGGGCCTTGGAAACCAAAGTTGAGTGACCAACACTTTTCTCCAGGATTGGCAGATCGATCTTGATGATTTGCAGGTACAACGTATACCCTCCGGTAAACTAACATAGCTATGGAAAATCACCATGTTTAATGGGAAAACCCACTATTTCTATGGCAATTTTCAATAGCTATGTCAGCCATTACCAGGTTGGGTAAACAATCCCAGCTCTTCTTCGACATTTAGCGTCGCAGTCGTCCGACAGGAACTTCGACTCCTCCCAGGCGGCCTTTGAAGAAATGCGCAAGAAGGATCCCTATCGGCTCACGTCGCTGGATACCTATTCCAACATCCTCTTTGTCAAGGAGATGCAATTTTAAAGGGGCCAAGCAGGGAGCTGGCGAGCTGGGGGTTCAAGTAGAAGATAAGTAGAACTAGTATCGCAAGTACAACAGATACAGATAGAAAAAACACCTAGAAACTTTATGACACTTTTGGACATCAGCTCAGGTTTTGTTGTTTCACAGTTTCACATCATTTCTTGCCGTCCCAAGCATGGGGCCAGGAGCGGTCTGCAGCCTTGAGCCACCTGGCGCGGCATGTGGTGAAGAATCTCAGCTGTTTCCATAACTGGCGCTACCCCAATGGCTGGATGGGTTGTTTCATGGAAAATCCCAAACAAAAATGGATGATTTGGGGGTACCCCCCATGACTTAGGAAACCTCCATATATTATACACATAGATGAACACATAGATTTTTGTAAAGATTGAATCTACTTGAAAGGACATCAAACAACCAGCATTTTTGTTTGTCATGATTATCCTATGAGCTATGCTTTATTTGTTGAGGAGCTCCGCTTTCACCTTGAAACCAATCAACCATTGGGCTGGTTCCATTGGGTTGGTTCCAGGATTCTGAGTGTAGAAGCTAAGGATCGACAAGTACACGCCAGAAGCTTGTAGCATCATCGGCAACTACTACAGCTTGAAAGGTGAGCACGAGAAAGCCGTGGTGTATTTCCAGATGCTTGGCCAGCAAACTTCATTGTGTACACTCTGGTGAACTAACATAGCTATGGAAAATCACCATTTTTAATGGGAAAATCCACTATAAATGGCCATTTTCAATTGCTATGTTAGTTCACCAGAGGGTACATAGTGCGGTTCATGTCCCGTGGCAACTCACGGGGTTCCCTTGAAAGCCTTGGATCCCTAGGAGAGCCTTGAGTCTTAATAGGCACTTCACTCCAGCCCCTTGGATGCAGCGGGCAAGCGTTCTGCTGGGATCATATGCACCAGTTGATTGTTTGGTTGTTTGCGGTTCTATCATAGGATGTTTGTTGGTAAATGTATATAATTAACAATAATATATATATATATGTGTGTGTATACTGAAATGCAGAGTATATATATATATATATGTTCTTTATACTCTTTTATACGTACATACACACACGTATATATATATATATATTTATATTATATCTGATCAAATATTATTGTCATATTTTTTGTTGGTTAACATATCTTGTGGCAACTCCCAACTAAACAGTCCCATCTTCCGGGTCATCACAGTTTGAGAAGTGGCTCCGAAATAAATTTAACTAACCAGTTTTAGCGGGGTGACAGCCCCATGCGGGGAAGCTTGTGTCTGAGGCATGGATTCTGATGGGTCATGAGTTCATGGAGATGAAGAACACCCCGGCAGCTGCTCGTTACGTCGTTGGAAGGTTCTTTGGGCCAGTCTGGTGAGACGAATCATGAATCATCACAAAAAAGGGATACGGTACCGATTTCTGGAGCCTGTTTGCACTATGCTGGTTATATCTGGTTATGGGAGTCGCCACCAGCCAAGGCCATTGACGCTTACCGCACAGCTGTGACGATCAATCAGCGTGACTACCGGGCTTGGTATGGCTTGGGGCAAACCTATGAGCTGTTGAGATCCTCGATTTGTGGCAGGGGGAGCCGGGTCAGCCTTTCCTGGGTGGACCTTAGTTGAGGTAACACATTTTTTTGTCCACCAAGTCCCACGAAGTGGGGGGATATGGACGGTAAAACATATGCTAACCACCGAGCTTGGCCATGACGGATATCATGTATCTATTTGAGTTGGAACGAGTTGATACCTAAGTCACAGCAGATGATGGCAAGGAAAGGAACCTCCCCCCACCAAGCACGTCACCTTTGCCAGATTCTCATGAACTTCAGCTTGTAGAAACCACAGTTGTTGGTGATACCCTTTGTACATCCCCAAGTACTGCATGTTTGTTGGATTAATCCCATCACCCTAATATTCAACACCCCAATTGCATGGTCCCGAATGATGTGGAAATTCCCGCTACATCCACCATGGTTTCGTTTAGGGGATGTTTTTTTTTATTTTTATTTTTTAGTAGGGGGAAGGGATGCCAATGGATACCCTCTGGTAATGGCTGACATAGCTATTGAAAATGGCCATAGAAATAGTGGATTTTCCCATTAAAAATGGTGATTTTCCATAGTTATGTAAACGTTTACCAGAGGGTACCAGTTATAGCTCCATGATATCCTCCAGGCCTGCACTACTACGCGCTCTTCTACTACCGCCGTGCCATGCTGCTCCGCCCGGAGGACGCACGGATGTGGTGCGCCATGGCGCAATGCTACGACCTCATGAGTCGCAAATCAGAGGCCACGATGCATGGGGCCAGGGTGAGAGGATACCCACAATTTATGGTGAATAGAAGGGAGCAAAACTACATCAATTGGATGGCCATGAGTCTATAACACATCCATTTTGGTGGCCGTAAGCTGAAACTTTGACCGGAGAATTGCTATTTGAAAATCTACACTGAACCATCCGACATGTCTTTTGGCTTCACGAATTTGTCAGCAACTTTTAGGTTCTAGCCTGTTTTTTTATCGAGAGGCATCTCGCCCATCCGTTTTTGGATGGTGTTCCTCTGGGAAAATGGGCTGTTTTCCAGTTCCAGATGAGTTTCCGAGATCATTCATGCCTTTGATCCGCAGAAATAGTAGCAAATTCGATGCATATGTTAACAGACAGTTAAATCGAACATATATTTTTTGAACATACAGACATACAGTTAAACTCATTCAACTATATATACAAATATTCGTAGAGGGGGGAAAACGCAGGAACCCTTTCTGATATCTCTTGGATTGCTTTGAGTGGGCATGGGTCAAAAGCCAATAGCCAGCAAAACTGTAACCATCTCATTTTTGGGCCTGAGTTTGAGCCCTCATGGGTATGGCCAAGAATGAACAGATGATCCAACTTTGTATTCTATTTGATCGAGGATGGGAGTTGCACATGGATCAATATATACTGTATATATGGATGCGCAGATAGATTTCACATCAAACATTCACAGTAACCATCAATATTAAACACCAATGCAATAGAATATAAGCATCAACAAGTCAAATCAAGTCAACATCATCCAGGATTTTCTTAATCTTGGAGAATCCTTTCTGAAACCAACATCTGTTTCATCTAGCCACGACATCTAGGCCCTGAGATGCTACGAGAAGGCGCACCGCTGTGGGGACCGGGAACGCATGGCGCTGCCACGTCTGGCGCGGCTGCATCGAGATCTCAACCAACGGAGGTGATGACGGGTCCGGGGGTCCGGGGAGTCTGGGGATTTTCACCATGATTTCAATCGGAATGTCATGGGGAAATATATATATATATAAATATATATATATGGAATATATATATATGGAATATATATATATAGGTAGAATTTCACGGGGATTTTCATGGGATATAGCCAACTTTATGCGAGGTTCTGGTGATCTAAGCATCAAAAATAGTGACTTAGAATGAGTTAACAATCAAACAAGGGGATGCACATGGGGATGAACACGTCTCAGTTGTGTTCTTCATGAACTATCTAAGTTGCAAATAATTTTTCCCAGGGGAAAACTTGCGCACTTATAGAACTGGAAATTATGAGCCCCAAGATCACACACGTATTGTTTCGATTTATAGAGCAACGTGGAATTTCTTGTTCACTTGGCTGCAGCCACCACTGGAAAAACAGCACTTTTCCACCCTGGTGCTGTAGGCAAGCCGCAGCTTACTACAGTCAGATGCTGGAGCAGAACGGTCAACCAGATGGAGGCAAATCTGGGCGTTCTAACTGTGGGTTGTAACTGACCAACTGGGGTGGTAAATCTGGGAATTGTCCGTTTGATGGCATTTGGGCACTGGATTTGGTAACACAAAAGGGAGCAGGAGCCTTCTGTTTTACCAACTTGGTAGGCGCTATCTCTTCTCCTCTGGTCCTCTAGTCTGCTGAAAATTAGATAGAATTAGGCCTTCCAAACACCAAACACTTTGAAAGTCGCCCTAGAAATTCAAAGTCGCCACCCCGAGCGCCAGGACCCTTGCAACCCTTGGGCCTCTCCACGGAGGTCGTAGAATCTTGGCTCCACCTCTTGAAGCTTTGCCGCTTTGCCAGGCAGACCCCTTGAACAGATTTTTTCAGTGAAGTATCACCCGTATCACCCCTTCTCCATATAAAAGCCATATCAAAGGCTTTACAAACCTCCAAGACAGCCTATGGTACCCAGAATTGTCACACTTTACTGGATAAACCAACAAAAATGGGGATATCAACAGACAAATATTGGCAAGGGAACAACAAACAAATTGAACGTCAGACTTGGGTTTCTGCTATTGCTTTAACATCTTTTGATATTCCTTCACGGCCAACCAACCAATCACATGGAAAACATGGTATGGTAACAATGATTGCCGAATCAAACGGATGTTTTAAACAAGGAATACCAAATTTTGTGGGCCCCTTGGTGCCCCATCTGACTTCAGCAAGGGCCATTTGGACAAACATGTTAGAACAACTCGGAAACAACACCAATCTATTTGGATGAGACATGGCTTTAGCCCACATTTTTGACATCCCTTATGTTTGTGTTAAACAGTGAATAGTCAGAATAGTCCTCAATATTTCCACAAATGGGTGGTAAACATCTTAAACATCCCCAATTAATGTGGTAAAACGGTAAAACCATCCCAAGCGTCCCGAAATGGGTTTCTGGCATTGGGTTTCCCACATGAATCCCATCGCCGTAATATGAGAAATTCTCAGAAACCATGCTTTAGTAGGGGATGACATCCCATATAAATAAATAAACATGTGTATGTGTATATATATATATACATATGGAAGCATTCATTAAAACATCAAGGCTTGGGAGATGATTGATAACACTGTTGGTCATATTGCTAAAAGACTTGGTTTCCAAACATTAGATCCCCAAGTATAGTGTTGCCACATCAAATTTATTATTGGTTATATTAGCTAACAGTAACCAACATTAACCAACATTAACCAACATTAACCAACATTAACCAACATTAACCACTGTGAATCTCCATTTTTTCCGTGCTTTCTGTCTGTTTTTAGGAGGCGCTTCGTTTCCTCATGGCCTTTAGCGCGGAGGAGGGTCGCCTCGGGGAGGCAGAGGCACATGCCATGCGGCTGCTGGATACCTCGGGGCCGGAGAAGGTGGGGGAACTGGTGGTGATCAACGGGTCCCGAAACGGGTAAACACATGGTTAAAAACATGGTTAAACACATGGTAAAAACCATGGTAAAAACCATGGTAAAAACCATGGTACAAACCATTCATTTGAGGTCTTCAGTTTAAGGTTTCTCAACCTTAAGCTGCAATAAGCTGCATCATCCATGTTTTGTCTTTTTTGTTGGTGACAACCTTTGGTGGGTTTCATTGTCGGGTTTACCACGTTTGATTAGGATCAGATATCACTATGATCGTGAAAGCCGTGATGTGTATCCTCAACTGTCATCGTTACCATCATTAGCATCTTTACGTACCATATACACTGCGACGATGATGATGATGATGATGATGACGACGACGACGATGATGATTGTTAAGAATACACCTGCACATGTACATGAGCTATACAGTTGCTGATACAACATGTTGGTCTACTCTGAGTACATGTCATGGTACGATACATTTGGGCTCCATACAGGGCCCTTGAGTTAGCCTTGAGCGTTACCCTGAGTTAGTGAAAAGTACAGCGCGTGGGCTACAGCTGCTGAGATTACAGACAGGGAAGTTGTACACTTGATTTCAACATGGTAGCGGAGCAGTGATCCCTGGACGATACAGGACAGGGTGAGCTCCAATACACATCGGCAACAAAGCTACAGCATTAAGGTGAGAACATACAACAACAAACATGGCAGCAGCTACAACTGGAGGAGACCTCAATGCGATGCACAGATACAAACTACCACCACCACACTTTACAGGAGAGTACGCAACATTTGAAGAATGGAAACACAAGTTTGTGGCCTACTTGGGGCTACAGAATTCACAATTTCCCAGGCTCCTACAGATAGCAGAAACATTTGATCAACCAGTTACAGATGAGCTTCTAGCAGATGGTGCAAGAAACAGAGAAGAAGCAGACCTTTGGATACAACTCAGCAAAGACCTACACTACCTACTCATCAACGTTTGTCAAGGACAAGCAGCTGTCCTTTGCAGACAACATACACTACAAGCAGTTGGTCTCGAGACATGGAGACAACTACACAGACGCTTTTCAATTCCACTTGGTACACGCAGTGTCGGGTACCTTACAAAGCTTTTGAAACCACAGTTCAACGAAAACAAATTTGAGGAGTCTTTTACAACATGGGAATTTGAAATAGCAAGATACGAAAGAGACAACCAAGCACCAATACCTGACAACATCAAAATTGCAATACTACTCAATGAGACCAAAGGACCACTACAACAATACCTACAACTGCGAGCAGGAGCCATACAACGATATGCAGACATTCGAGAACTCATTCTCGAATACCACAGAGCATCAACAGCGTTCTCCAAGATGCAAGCACAACAACAGGCAATGAACAGCGGCACAAATGATGCACAGCCCATGGACATTGGAGCTACGTACAAAGGAAAAGGAAAGTACAACAACAAGGGTAAAGGAAAGTACAACAAAGGAAAAGGAAAGACACAATGGCACAACAAAGGAAAAGGATACACAGGATACAGCCAACAAGGATACAAAGGCAAAGGTCCAACACCGATTGGACATGGCAACCCTTTCAAGGGAGCAATGCAGTACAAAGGAAAGAGCAAAGGAAAAGGACCACCACAATGGCAAAGTACAACAATGAACAAAGGCAAAGGAAAAGGAACATGTTACAAATGTGGTCAACAGGGCCACTATGCAAGGGACTGCAGAGTGGCAGTCTACAACGTCACAGACATGGATGAAGGCACAGACAAGTACAACCAACAACAGTCATACTACCAACAACCATGGACAGAACAAGAACAGTGGCACTACGAGGAACAATGGTTCCCAGATCACCAACAGTGGCAATATGACCAGCAACAGCAAGCGGCATACAACCAGGAACAACAGCCACCACAGATGCCTACAGCACCAGCGCAGGTAGTTTCCACAGTAGAGTTTGAAACAACTACAATTGCCTCAGTCACAACCACAGGCCTCAACACCTACAAGACTGTCGAGCTCATGATCGACAGTGGCGCAGCAGTACATGTCTGTCCACCAACCTTTGGTACAGACTTTCCACTGATGCCTCTTACAGAGGAACAAACACCACCACTTCGCTCAGTTACAGATGAGCCTCTTTGGGTTCTTGGCTACAGATGGGTGCGCTTCAAGAACATACAAGGACAACACTTGGTGATGCCATTCTACGTCATAGATGGCATACGACACCCCATCGTCAGTGTTACAAGACTCCTGGAACAAGGTTTCGAACTCAACCTCAGAGGTACAGAGTCTACACTACAGAAAGGAGATGTGTTTCAGGCACCACTTACAAGTAAAGACAGACTACTCTACGTCCACCTGGAAACAGCACCACTGGAAGAAGGAACAAAACTGGTGATACAAAACACTCCACAAGGACAAGTGGCAATGATTGCCCCAACACACACACTTACAGCAACAGGACCACGACCTCAGCAAGGAGGCAACAACGACTTCTGGAAGTACAACGAACAAGGATACCTGGTCAGGGTACACAAGAGAGGAAGAAAGGCATTGTTCACACCAGGATACGGCAACCAATCAGCATGTCCAGTACAATTTGACAGACTGGACGACTACAGGAAAACAATTGTCTACAAGGAAAACGGTACGCAGACAGTGCTTGAAGACAAGTTCAAGTCACTCACTAAACAGGAAGCAAACAGAGAGGTTACAGGTACACAATGGCAAGGAGAAACATGGTTCAGGATTCTTCCTGACAAGACAACAACAGGCCAACAGAAACAGGATACAAACAAGGAACAACAAGTTCAGAAACGAATGGATGAAGGAAAGGAAGTGAAGTACAGACACACGTACAAGCAGCAAGAGAAAGAAGACACACTACCAACACCAATGCAGATGGATGGCACAACAGACTACTGGATCAAAGAAGGAAGGTTTTGGAAGAGAGTACATGTGAGACCAAGGACAGAGTTCTACACACCGACACCTGAAGACAATGGACCAGATGTCTACAAACTGCTCCCATACAGAGCAACACACATACGAGAGGAGCACAACATGAGAAGAATCGAAGACGATTGGACTACAGAACCACAACCAACAAGACAACAAGAATGGACAGGATCTACAACCTTTGAAGAAAGAAGAGAATACAGAGAAGAAATGCCAACAGAAGAAGAAGATGAACAACAGAGCGCAAACAAAGCGAAAGCAATGATGCAACCGGTACAACCTACACCGCAGGAGATACAACAGCACAACCTTACACACATGCCATACAGGAGTTGGTGTCCTGTGTGCATACAATCTCGCGGCAGACAGACAAGCCACCAACAGCAAACATCGAAACAGCCAGTCATACAAGTTGATTTCACCTACATCAAGACCTATGAAGACAAATGGCCGGTACCAATCCTGACAGCCATAGACATACAGACCGGCATGGCAATGGCAACAATGCTTACGGACAAGAAAGGACAGTTTGCCTATGCACAGGCATGTCTACAAGCATTCATTCTTGAATGTGGAAGAGCAGAAGGCATACTACAAAGTGACCAAGAAGAATACCTGATGGCGCTCCTTAGAGCTACAGCTAAAGCAACAGGCAACATGACAGTGCGTTTTGCACCAGCATACAGCTCACAAAGCAGTGGCAGCATCGAAAGATTCCACCGTACACTTGCTGGCCACATCAGGACACTCAGGACACAGGTACAGCAGAACTACAACACAAGACTGCCGACAACACACCCAATCATGGCTTGGGCAGTACGACACTCAGCATACCTGATCAACAGATTCCTCATCAGAGCAGATGGCTACACCAGCTACCACAAAAGATGGGGACGAACACACAATGCAGCTCTCTGTGAATTTGGAGAGACTGTGATGTACATGGTACAGTCGATCAAACAACGACCAAAGCTTGAACCCAGGTTCTACAAAGGCATTTGGCTCGGCAAATGTACATCCACTGGAGAGTCCTTCATTGGCATTGCAGGCAGAATTGTACGCTCACGTACAATCAGACGACTAGCAGGTACAAACAGGTACGATGACCAATTGATGGACACAATCACCGGCACACCATGGAATCCTACACCACCAACCGGATTCCAGCCAGCTTTCATACTACCACCAACACCAGCATCAACAGAGCAACAAGTCCAGGCAGGGCAAACACCACAAGAAGAAACGAGTACAGGCAATCAACCAACAACAGCAGCAAAGCATGCTACCGACACAAAGGAAGCAGACACAGAAGCAAAGAAAGCAAGAACAGAGACAACAAAGAAACAAAGAGTCGAAGAACAACAGCAAAGCACAGCTTCAGCATCAACGTCATCACAATCTACAGCAATGAGGTTGGGAACATCACCAATGCCAACAGGTTCACCAACCAGATCAGTGGACGACCAAGTACATGAAGGAAGTGCAAGCAAGAGCAGAAAGCAAAGTACAACACAGCAAGCACCAGCGAGACCAGAAGAGACGAAGGAGAGAGACAGTACAAGACCAAGATTGAGAATCAATGCAGTTACAGTTGCATTGAAGAGCGGCAAGAAGATTACAACAGCAACAAGCGAAGACCCAGGAGGTACGAGCAGAACAGAGGCTACTCGAGCCTCACATCTACAACAACGAAGGATTCGATACAGAGAAGTTGAAGCAAGGAATGCAAAAGGAGATGGAATCCATGAGAACACAAGGAGTGTATGAGGAGGTAGATGTTACAAAGCTTACACCTCAACAAAAACAAGAACTTGATCTCGACAACATCATCGAGTCAAGATGGGTCTACAGATCCAAAGGAGATGAAGTACGAGCAAGGATCGTAGCAAAAGGGTACACCGAACACATCGAAGACCAAGATGATGTGTACGCCAGTACACCACTCTTTGCAGTGCTAAGGATACTCCTAGCACTTAGCATGGCCAGAGGATGGATTGTACAGGTAGGTGACATATCTACCGCTTTCTTACACGCACTCGCAGCAACAGCAGGCCTGGTACTCAGACCACCAAAGGAGTACTACACCAATCCAAACATTCTCTGGAGGCTACACAAAGCAATGTATGGTCTACGAAGCAGCCCGAAAGCATGGCAGGAGCACTTAGCAAAAGTGCTTACAGACCTCGGTCTAAAAAGACTACAATCAGAGCCTAATGTCTACACCAATGGCAAAGTTTACATCATGGTCTATGTTGACGATCTTCTCTTTACAGGAGAACCTGATGAGGTTGCTCGAATTTTCAAGGAGATACAGGCCAAGATGTTGCTTCGCCATACAGGCACCTGCACAACAAACAACACAATTGACTTCCTTGGAAGGAAGACTACAAACAAAGGAGATCACTTTGAAGTCTCTTTGGGAAACAGTTACATCGACAACATCCTACAAGAAGCAAACCTACAAAATGCAACAGCAGCCGTCACTACAGGTTCCAACAGCACTACACCTACAACAGAACAGGATGAACTCCTTGACACAGAAGAGCACGCCCACTACAGGCGTATGGTCGGAAAGCTGCAATGGCTTTCATACGCACGACCAGACATGAGCTTTGCAGTAAAAGAACTAGCGCGTTCTTTACAACAACCAACAGTCCGCGACAGACAGCGGCTACGACATTGCCTCAGGTACCTAGCAGGTACAAAGCACCACAAGTTCGTGATACAACCAACGGTGTTTCTACAGCCCAACAACAAGGAACAGCTCGACCTGACAGTCTACACAGATGCAGACTGGGCAGGATGCCAGGTTACACGCAAAAGTACATCTGGCTTCGTGATCCAATTCCTTGGGACTACAGTCCACTTCGGTTCACGTACACAATCCGTAGTAGCACTTTCTTCAGCAGAAAGCGAGTTCTACGCGATTGGTACAGGTGCTACAGAGGCATTGCACCTCAAGAACTTCTTGGGAGAGATCCTACACAACAAGATCAGCCTCAAAATACACACTGACAGCACATCAGGCAAAAGCATGGCTACACGCATTGGCGTGTCCAAGCGAGCCAAACACATCGAACTCAAATACATGTTCATACAACACCTCATTCACGACGGCATCCTTTCCATACACAAAATCAACACCAAACACAATCCGTCAGACATACTTACAAAATACGTGCAACGAGAAGTGCTTCAATGGCACTTACATGCTGCGGGCATACGTCCGCCAGACAATTGAGGAGAATCCAGCTACAGCAGTTTCACACACCAGCATACGAACACAACAAGTGTACACGTATCTGCAGCCTACTTGATTGAGTATATCATGTACACGTATGTTTACCTTAAGGGGTACATGGTCATCGTGATACATTTTGGCACGTACATGATCACCTCATCTTTCACTACATCATTCACCCCAAGGGTTACATGATGGTTTTCACTTCAGTTCTTTTTGCAGTACAAGTTTTGCAGCGATACATTTTCAACGCTACAAAACATGGCTCACAAAGGGTACTACGCATCACTGTGGATTGGATGAGGATCCTACAGCAGTACAGCTACACCCGTGGCTATGTGTGGAACCAGTACATTCCCTTGGATGTACAACATGTTTTGGGCAGACCAGCGGCTGACCCAGTACATGCAGCTTTGACTATGGCATTACATCATGCAGGCACGGCATTGTCCAGATACATGCCCGCTGATGTACAGCATGGATTGCTGCAGTACACAGCTCAGTTCACCATACACGTGAAGGAGAACTTCGATGAACATGAAAATCTTGGTTCACAAGATACACGGGACAAGCTACAGGCCAAGATTTCAGAATCTACATCTCCAGCTACATTGCCAGGAGCTACACCCGAGACCGCCTTGGGTACATCCTGATCTACAATGGTGACGAGCTCTACAAGGCTGAATTTGTGAAGTACATGGTTGGATACTGCTACAGTTTTCTTACAACGGTTTCTGACTACATGTGAGTAACTCTGCATGGATACATCCCTCTGACACAATTCTGGCTACAAGATGTCTGTACATCAACACGGCACTACGTTTTCGATCGATGTACAGGATTTTCGAAGGCAAAGTTTTGTACAGATGACTGATGTCTTACATGATTTAATACAGTTCAGTTATACAATGATTCTTTCAATGTTTGTGAAGTACATGTTGCAGTTGAGGCAGGGTGTTAAGAATACACCTGCACATGTACATGAGCTATACAGTTGCTGATACAACATGTTGGTCTACTCTGAGTACATGTCATGGTACGATACATTTGGGCTCCATACAGGGCCCTTGAGTTAGCCTTGAGCGTTACCCTGAGTTAGTGAAAAGTACAGCGCGTGGGCTACAGCTGCTGAGATTACAGACAGGGCAGGGAAGTTGTACACTTGATTTCAACAATGATGATGATGATGATGACGATGATGAGGACGATGATGATGATGATGATGATGATCACTATTATCATTATTGCCTTCATTACCAGTATTTATTACTGCACAGCCATTACCCAGGACGAGGCCAAAGCCATGCTTCGGAACTTGCGGCAACGTGGTGGGGCCCCGGCCCGACGGTGACGCCGAAAAAAGAACCACAACGGGGCCATGGTGGCCGTTGGATGCGCTGGGGGGTGAGAAGCAACAAGCGAAGATATACGAAACGTGTTGCTTCGCTGTTTTGGGGACGTAGGAGCTCAAGTTTAAGCGAAGATAGCGTTAACCTATCTTATAACCAACGAAGATATCTGGGGTTCAGCACCAAATTCACTTTTTTTTTTCAGACGTAGGAACTAAAGTATGTAATAGATGATTACATGATATGTTTTTGCCAAGAGACTTGAGTGGATGCCAGTAACACTGAGGGGACAGCATCACTGGGAAGGGAGATGTAGTTCCTATTAATTTCTTATGATTTGCGGCCGCAGGATTTGGGCCAATGTCGAAAAGCCTTGGGCTCGTCAGCTGAAGGTTCGTACGTGTACCTTGGCATATGGCGTGGGAGGCTGTGGCTTACAACATCTTACAAAAAACTCCCAGCACTGCCGAGTCGAGGTCGCCATTGGATTCCGAGATCACCTTTCCTTTCAATCAGTCAGCAACCCAGTTCCAAAGTTTCTCACAGCCGAGGCTCCCGCAACGCACCTCCCTGAGGCTGGCGAGTGCCAACATCGAGGCGGATGAAGATGGTTGGACTGAGGATATCCGAAACTTTCAGAAGGCGAGCGGTTGGGAACTTGAATCCTGCGGAAGATCCACATATCCCCCCAAAAGTGGGATTTAGGTTTCCCTACCCTTTAGCCTGGTAGCCCGAAAAAACTACAGCACTACAGGTGGCAGATAATTCGATATAACGTTTGTTGGCACATCCTCACTTCGGTGGAGAGCCCGTTCTTTCCCAGTCACCTGTAGCCCAGGCAGTGACCGCCATGAGTGACTCCGTGGGCTCCAACGACTGGAAGACGGTGACCATGGGAGGGGCACGGTCTCGCCTCCGATCGAAATCGTCAGTTACCGTCAGTTGCATCCGTTGATCAATCATTTTTCGGGGTTCCCATCTGTGAGCCCAGTGACTTTGATCAAAGGATGTGGTCAGCAGGGAAATCATCAGCTGAAAAAACGTCCCCAAAATCCTCCCTTGGATTGAGAAAGTGTTCAACAGTAGAATCTAGTAGAATGATCACGGTCCAGACAGTTTTTGGGATGTGATGCCTCACGGTGACGGCGTCAGAGTCTGAAGGGTTCTAGCCGATTCTAGCCGCTAGCCAACATAGCCAACGACGGGCACCTTCACAAAATGCAAGAACACTATCATCCCTTCACGGTTCATTGCGGGATTCCGGAGCCCCCTCGAGATGCACGGGTATTTTACTCTACCATCAACCGTGGCAAGACCCAAACGTACAACATCTGCGCAAGTTTTGGGTGGCATTGTTTGATCTATTGAATCTATTGTTTGATCTATTACCTGTATACATATATATATATATATACATGTCTTCATCATCATTAATATATATATGTATGTATATATATATATGCAATGGTACAGATAGTGGTAGCCTCCTTCAAAAGACACTGCTTTAAACATTTGAAGACATGCCTGTGCGAGCCATCCGAGCCATCCGCGCCGCCTTGCCATGGCTCTACCTCACAGGCACAGCAAACTGCTGATCCACAGATTAGATTCGTGTGGCGGGTGATGATCCCGTTGGCAATTGGCTACGTACACTACACCAAGTAGGTGTCAAGAGGTGTTAAGAAGTGTTGAGGTAAAAAGTGTCCCACCATTTCCCATCCGATTTGACATGATTTGACTATTCTTAGGCACCCATTCCAAGTTTCGTCCAGCTTTGCTGCTCGAAGGGAGCCTCACCGGACTTGCAGTGGAGGAGTGTGCCGCGCAGGTGGGAGACAAGACACCACGACACGGCCCTCCGGGGCCATGTATCTTTCTGCCGACTGGGCAATTTGGACATTTTGATCATGTCTTTAGGCAGAGCTGGAAAAAATTGGCAATGACCCAGATGATCTTGCGGATCTTGTACATGTTTGTCCAAAAATTGTGCACTTGAGAGGATCGGAAGTGCCAGAAGGACACCAGCGAACCCAAGGCGTGGGATTTCGGAGGGGTGATTTATACATTTTGATTGATCGACTTCAGCACATTTTTATCAATTTTGTATATAATTGGTCAAGAAAGCTTCGCAGGAACATCAAGCACTTGCAATTGATATGCGGCAACAAGGTGACACGGAGAAACTTTTAATTGTAGCCAAAATCTTCCCAACCGGTGTGGGATCTTTTGATCATTGCGATGGGTCGGATGTCACTGGCGGAGGAGTGCGGCTGTGGGTCGTTGAGTCGTGGAGGAACCGTGGCGAGCCCATCCGAGTGGTCAGCCCCATCAGAAGTGGCCGAGAGGCGGTGGTGGTTCCCAATGATATGGCAATGCTGGTTGGTGGTTGAACTATTGTTAAACATATGTTGAAGCATATGTTGCATCCTAGAAAAGACTTGTGGCATTTCTTTGGATAAAATTGGATGATGATCATAATTTTAATCCACTAATAATGGAAGGATTGTGAGCCCCCAGAGCTGGAACTGCCGTGGGACCACAGACTTTTGACCTGGCAGGCACAACTCAGAGATGGTGGAGATTCCAAGAGGTGCTTTTCTCATGGGCGACCGCAAAGAACGCGTCCATTTTCCACAGGACTGGGTGACCCTGGGTGACTGGATGGGAAAACTTGGGCCACTGGTCATCACCGGTCATTGCCGGTCGTCACGGGTCCGTCTTACCAGGGCATTTTCACCTTGATGCTTGAAGCTACCCTCTGGTAAACTAACATAACTATGGAAAATCACAATTTTTAATGGGAAAATCCACTATAAATGGCCATTTTCAATAGCTATGTTAAATTACCAGAGGGTATCCAATTTGGCTTTAAAACATGGTGAACTTTGCCAACCTAAATGCCAACCGGCCTTCACAAAGGTGAGCTTTGCCGTGGCCCTGTGAGGATGGTGAGGGGCCTGTCCGGCCCGTCCGCATGTCTGCCTTCCGCTTGGATCAATTCGAAGTCAGACCCTCGCCCGCATCTGGTTGCAGTTTGGGGGCAGCCTGCAGTTGTGGTGGCTCTTTGAACGCTTGCAGCTTGTGGTTGGCCAGGGACAGAAATTGATGTTGTCGCTTTTGGCACGGCTTTTATTTCATATCATCTCATATTTCCTGCGCCCATCCGTGGCTGCAGAGTAGCATTGCCTTTTGGGAATTCAACATTGCAAGGGACAATCCCAGTGTTGAATAGCAAAATTATGTAAAATTATGCAACATCATTTGTAAATGCCGCACTTTCCAGCCTAGATTGCACCACTGGGTGCAATCATCACAATGGGGTACTAAGTCTAATTTTTGGCATTTTTGGCTTTAACCTCCATCATCATTTAAACAGACTACTAACTCCAAAAAAAACTGATGGGAAACATAGCATAGATCATTTTGCACCGATGTCCCCACATCTCCCCACTTTTTGGGTTGCTCAAAATCAATTCTTGGTTATAGAAGTCTAAACTTTGGGTACTTTGGTACCAAATTCTTCGAGGTACCAAAGTTGCAATTCTTTGGTCCCAGGCAACGCGAAGTTCCAGGACTTCGTGGCGGAGACGGGCTACGTCACCGACGCCGAGCGCCTAGGGGATTCCTTCGTGGCGGAGCTGTATCTGTCGGAAAAGGTGCTGGGGACCATCGACAAAAAGGTGCCATGCCAGGGGGTTCATGGGGGTTCCATGGGGGTACCCCAATTTGTAGATTATTTCTGATTATTTCTGATTATTTTTGATTATTTCTGATTATTTCATGGAAAATCGGAACTGGTTGATTTGAAATTATCCCCCCATTTCAGATATTTCAGGAAGCTCATGAAAAAACTGGTTGGTGGTTTGGAACATTTTTTATTTTTCCATATACTGGGAATAATCATCCCAACTGACTAATATTTTTCAGAGGGGTTGAAACCACCAACCAGAAAAACACTAGCCCCAACCCCAAGCAACGCCAGGTGGATGCAGTCCCCTGGTGGCTCCCGGTGCCGAATGCCTCGTGGCGTCAGCCCGAAGGCTTGGACAGCGGCCTGGAGTCGCCCCGGAGCCGCTATGGAAACCGCTGGGATCATCCTGCAGTTCATATCTCGTGGTGACTTGGAGCAGAAAGTCATAGAATTGGATGATGGGAAAATTTACAGGAAACCTCCATATTTAATGGTAAAAACCATGGTTTCCTGCAGATTTTCCCTCAATCCAATGACTGGAGAAAGCTTTGAAGTTTGTCGCAGATAACGAGTGAGACTAATGCTGACAAAATCTGACAAAGATATTGTGAAAAACATAAAGGGACGGTGTTTGTGCAGTGTGCCCCCTTCTCAAGAAAATCTCTAGCAGGGAGATTCGACCGGAGGTCCAAGTGTACAGTACGAGATTCCAAGGAACGATGCCTATGCTTATTGCAGCTGGCGAAATGCAACCCTTCCCACGGAGGCGGCTTCAGGGCAAGCTTCAGAGATGAAGATTTAAGTTGATTATCAATGATATGTATCAATATCATTTATACCGATTTATACTCCATTTACCACCATTATATCAGCATCATATCCCCATGATTCCCCATTAAAACATCCATTCATGATGTTTTTTCCAGTTGATGGGAAGAAAAAACGCGGCTTCCGTTACAGGCCCAATGGGAATACGCTTCTCGTGGCGGCCTGGAAGGAATGTACTACCCTTGGGGCGACAGCATGTGACTGGGCGGAATGGCGCCATGTTTTCCAATTCACATCGTGGTGAATTGGTAAATGATGTTGGAATGATGATCATTTGGCCAATAGGCGTTGGAATTCCACTGGGATTGTGGCGACAGGTATGGCAACGAGAGCGATGATGGAAGATTCAGGCTGGGCTGACCTCTTTTGACCAGGAGCTTGGATGCGTGACATCACCTGGCAGGATGAACATTTGGCAAGGGGAATTCCCCACTCTGAACACAGCAGAAGATGGCTACATCAAAACTGCTCCAGTCGATGCTTTTGGTCCTCAAAATGACGCTGGTGCTGAGGATCTTGAGAGCAAGGGGGTCGCCAATAGTCTGCTAGCTAACAAAAGGGCACCCTCGGAATCAAATAGCCGAGCCGTATATCAATCCGGGGTTGACACTATACATCAATATGGCACTCGGTGATCTTTGTCCAGGTTTGGTTGTAACGTTGGCAACTACGTAGTCGGAATCCGTGGGAGGGTCCATCCGACTGGCTTGAGATGCTTGAAGTTTCTCCGATCCAATTACTAGTTATTTATTTTTGCAAACATCCTTGCCAGCCAAGAGTTCAGAAAATCATTCACTTTTTCACTTTTTCGCAAGTTGCGCTTCAGCTGAGCCCAGGATTGGGGTTTATACAACATGGTGGGCAATGTGTGGGAATGGACCAGCGATTGGTTCAGCCCAGTGCATTTCTTGACCGAAGAAAATCAACAGATTGGCTTCGTGGACCCCACTGGTCCCAGCGTTGAGGACCTGGAACAGCTGGTCCCTCCCCAAAAATGGTGGGAAGTCCTGGTAGATTTGGTGCTTCAGCTGGATAATGATCATTAATGTATATTAATGTCATTAAGTGTCACTAGGATTCATGAAGTACTTGAAACAATTCACCCAATTTCTGTCGGAGATGATCTTTTTCCGGCAACTTTTTTTTTTAAACAACTGGGAGTGAGGATCGGGATGGACACCGATTGAAATTATAATCTCATTGCTGTTTCTGATCAAGTTTCCAATGGAAGGAAAAAAGGCACCCAATGTCATGCAAGTTCCATTTTTTTTGAAACAATATCTGACTCCAACCCCAGTTGCTCGAGGTAGAGATGGGTTACTTGAAGAAAGATGCTTCGGGAGCCTTTGTATCTCGGACCAGCAATTCCATGGATGACAAAAAAATGGCGCACGCTCTGGGTTTCCAGACAGGCCAATGGCACATTACAATTTTTCCATAGGCAATTCATCTACCAGGAGGGGGGATTTTCCATTGCCGTGTCGGATTTGAAAAATTGTAACAGCAAGCCGCTGCTTGCCAAAGGAAAAGATAAAAAAAGGCGGCTCCTTCATGTGCCATCACTCTTACTGCGCCTCGCTTGCAAACAAATGACAGTCTCAAGTGCTGATTTCATCGGGGTACCTACCCTGGACATATTCATCAAACAAGGTGCAGGTCGCGATTTGGGAACTATCCCCTGCCTGAAGCCCTGAGCTATGACAGCAGCGCTAAGGCTGGAGATACCGCAACTGTGCTCGGCATCATCTGACTGCTGATAGCACCGCGCATCACATTGGCCTGCGCTGCGCCCAGTAGATTTGGACAGATTTGGCCCCAGGATGACAGCGGCGGTCTGCCGGTTGCTTCGGCCATTTCAAGCGGTCAAGTGTGCCCAGTCCAAGAGAATCGAGGCTCTCCCAGAGGGGGACCGAAAACAGCCCAGCATCGCTTGAAAGGCGCAGCAGGACAATAGATCTTGCAGCCTTCGATTTGAAAAGCGTAGCTGACAGGGGGAAGCGAATGGAATTGCCGCTGGGAAGTTCGTTGCAGGAGTCGTGGACACTGTTTGGTAATTTTCCTTTGTTATGTCCGTGTCACCTCAACCCTCAGCTTGACTTATCAGCCAGGTCAAAGCTGAGTTCAAGAAGGGGAAGGACTGGTTTTTCGGGGGGATTGCTTCACTTGGAAACAGGTTTGGAATTGCAATGCAGGCGCCATCAGGCAGTCCCCCTTGATGGAAAAGCAACAGTACATAATACATCGGCACTGTCACGAGTCACATATCCCAGCTCTTTTGAGTAGACAGATACCGTGGAACCCGTTCATTTGGCATAGTGGTCGCAATTGTGAGGAGGTCCAACACTTCTGTTCTTGGCAGCGTCAAGCACTTTTCCCATTTTTGCTATTTTCCCGCAGCCCAGCTTTCTGATCTGACTTGAAAGTGATCGGAGGATGCCTTGAACCACATCATGAGCAACATCAACCAAAGGGTTCAGATCTCAGCGCCTCGGCGATTCCCAGCGACAAATCGCTGGTCAGCTGAGGCAGAGGGTGCTGCTCCCTTCCAGTTGATGGATGTGAGCCTGACATGTGAGCCATGGAGTCATGAAGCTCTTTGGAAGACTCCGCTGATTTATTTCATTTATTTGGTCAACTTGGGAGGTATGGCAGTTTTTGCATTGTTAGCAGCAGATGTAGACAGTTTATTGATGTTTATTGTTTTTTCTTGGGTCCTCATCTCCTCAGATGGGAAGATTAGCTGTGGGGGGACCGGACCGATGACATGCCAGGATGACTATCCTGCCCGTCAAGGTGCCTACGTACAAGGAAAGAAGGCCAGAGTTGATTTGTTTTGTAATGTTCTTGATGTTTCTTGACGTTTCTGGATGTTTCTTGATGTTTCTTGACGTTTCTGGATGTTTCTTGATGTTTCTTGACGTTTCTGGATGTTTCTTGATGTTTCTGGATGTTTCTTGATGTTTCTTGACGTTTCTGGATGTTTCTTGATGTTTCTTGACATTTCTGGATGTTTCTTGATGTTTCTTGACGTTTCTGGATGTTTCTTGATATTTCTTGACCTTTCTTGATGTTTCTTGATGTTTCTGGATGTTTCTGGATGTTTCTTGACGTTTCTGGATGTTTCTTGATGTTTCTTGACGTTTCTGGATGTTTCTTGCTGTTTCTTGATGTTTCTGGACGTTTCTTGACGTTTCTTGCTGTTTCTTGATGTTTCTGGATGTTTCTTGATGTTTCTTGCTGTTTTTGGATGTTTCTTGATGTTTCTTGATGTCTCTTGATGAATTCTGGGTGTTTCTTGATGTACCTTGCCGTTTCTTGACGCTTCTTGACGTTTCTTGAGCTTCTTGAGGTTTCTTGAGGTTTCTTGAGACCTCTTGATGTTTCTTGATGTTTCTTGACCTTTCTTGAGCTTTCTTGAGGTTTCTTGAGGATTTTTGAGGCTTCTTGAGGTTTCTTGAGGTTTCTTGATGTTTCTGGATGTTTCTGTTTCTGGATGTTTCTTGATGTTTCTTGACATTTCTGGATGTCTCTTAACGTTTCTGGAGATTCTTGATGTTTCTTGACGTTTCTGGATGTTTCTTGATGTTTCTGGATGTTTCTGGATGTTTCTTGATGTTTCTGGATGTTTCTTGACGTTTCTTGATGTTTCTTGACGTTTCTTGATGTTTCTTGATGTTTCTGGATGTTTCTGGATGTTTCTTGATGTTTCTTGAGGTTTCTGGACGTTTGTTGCTGTTTCTAGATGTTTCTGGATGTTTCTTGATGTTTCTTGACGTTTCTGGATATTTCTTGATGTTTCTGGATGTTTCTTGAGGTTTCTTGATGTTTCTGGATGTTTCTTGACGTTTCTTGAGGTTTCTTGACTTCTCTTGAGCTTTCTTGAGGTTTCTTGAGGATTCTTGCGGTTTCTTGAGGTTTCTTGAGGTTTCTTGATGTTTCTGGATATTTCTTGATGTTTATTGACGTTTCTGGATGTTTCTTGATGTTTCTTGACGTTTCTTGACATTTCTTTACGTTTCTTGATGTTTCTTGATGTTTCTGGATGTTTCTTGATGTTTCTTGACGTTTCTTGACGTTTCTTGATGTTTCTTGATATTTCTTGACGTTTCTGGCTGTTTCTGGATGTTTCTTGCTGTTTCTTGATGTTTCTGGATGTTTCTTGATGTTTCTTACTGTTTCTGGATGTTTCTTGATGTTTCTTGATGAATTATGGATGTTTCTTGATGTTTCTTGAGCTTTCTTGTGGTTTCTTGAGGGTTCTTGAGGTTTCTTGAGGTTTCTTGATGTTTCTTGATGTTTCTTGATGTTTCTTGACGTTTCTTGAGGTTTCTTGACGTTCTTGATGTTTCTTGATGTTTCTTGACGTTTCTTGAGGTTTCTTGATGCTTCTGGATGTTTCTTGATGTTTCTGGATGTTTCTGGATGTTTCTTGATGTTTCTTGACGTTTCTGGATGTTTCTTGACGTTTCTTGACGTTTCTTGATGTTTCTTGACGTTTCTTGACATTTCTTGAGCTTTCTTGTGGTTTCTTGAGGATTCTTGAGGTTTCTTGAGGTTTCTTGATGTTTCTTGATGTTTCTTGACGATTTTGGATGTTTTGTTGACGTTTCTTGACGTTTCTGGGTGTTTCTTGACGTTTCTTGATGTTTCTTGACGTTTCTTGACATTTCTTGAGCTTTCTTGTGGTTTCTTGAGGATTCTTGAGGTTTCTTGAGGTTTCTTGATGTTTCTTGATGTTTCTTGATGTTTCTTGACGTTTCTTGAGGTTTCTTGACTTTCTTGATGTTTCTTGATGTTTCTTGACGTTTCTTGAGGTTTCTTGATGCTTCTGGATGTTTCTTGATGTTTCTGGATGTTTCTTGCTGTTTCTTGATGTTTCTGGATGTTTCTTGATGTTTCTTACTGTTTCTGGATGTTTCTTGATGTTTCTTGATGTTTCTTGATGAATTATGGATGTTTCTTGATGTTTCTTGAGCTTTCTTGTGGTTTCTTGAGGGTTCTTGAGGTTTCTTGAGGTTTCTTGATGTTTCTTGATGTTTCTTGACGTTTTTGGATGTTTTGTTGACGTTTCTTGACGTTTCTTGATGTTTCTGGATGTTTCTTGATGTTTCTTGACGTTTCTTGAGGTTTCTCGACGTTTCTTGAGGTTTCTTGATGTGTCTTTTCTTTTACTTTTTTCCCCCCTTGTATTTGTCTTCGCGGTCTTAGCCTCCGCGCCTTTGGTGCCGGCGGATGCGATGGATGCTGTGCGGGCGCCGTTTCAACGAATCCTTTTCGCTCAGGACATGATGAGATCGCGCAATCAGCAGGCCACACTTCTTGGACGTTAGCCAGGAGGCCCCGGCCATGGGTGGAATTCATTTGGGGCAAGGGCCGGTGTCAAGTTCCACCAAGGTCACTCAGCCACGCATTTTCGCGACGCGCAGTGGCAGATGAGTCGACCATGTCGGAATGATTTGAGAGAAGGGCTGCACCGATTAGGGACCATCGCAGTAGCAATGGAAATTGCTGTACCATTGCCCTTCTGGATCATTCCACTAGCAGATTGTGTTCCAGTTCGCCGTTTCAAGAGAACTGCCGCCCTTGAACAGCCCAGACCTGTATGAATCAGAAGTCCTGTGGTGGTTTGGTAGTGCGGGTTGCAGAGATCTATGAAAATCTTTCACTTCATGATTTGTTTTAGGTTTTGACACCCTAGCAGTCCCACTGTAGGTGGTCCCAGTGTCCACAGCAAGAGTTGCTTTGAGAACTCTGACTCTAATAAAAGGGTGAATTTTATGGAATTTCCCGCATTGTGATGGTGAGAATGCCAAATGCAGGGTAATCATCAGAATGGGCTTAGAAATCTTAGAAATCTTAGAGGAACAGAACAGGATATTCCTCCCCAAAATTCCTCTTTTCTCTTGATCTTCTCAAGATAAATGTCGAATCAGCATCCATCAGCATATTTATTTGTCCCATGGCATGGTCATGGGCCTGTTCCGCTGGGCAATTTTCAGCACATCATGAAGTGCATTATTTCAATATCATTCATAATATTCCGAATTTCTTTGAAATAAATGTGAATTAGAGTCAGCATGAGTCAACAATTTGACAATCACTTGAGAACATCTCCAATGATTTAAGGGCTGCCGACCCTGCCGCCGCCCCGGTATTCATATATATATATACATATTCATATAAATGTAAATGTAACTAGTAACTAGATATAAATGTATTCATGTAAACGTATGTAATATATATATATATATTGATAACATATATATATATAATATGTACATATACATAGGTGGGTTTGGCAAAGTGACACGCAATGAATTAATCTCCACCCCATACCATGGTTGGTATATAGCATCCCGATGCATCCCCATTATACCCCCATCATATCAGTCGTGATCCTACAACATTGATGAATCATGATGAATCGTATCTCCAGCATCGCACAACCCCCGTATTTTATCACGCATAATCAAGGGTGTGATTAAATTCAAATATACTCAGTATATATCCCTGTCATGAGTAATATCCCTCCAGTAGAATAATAGTAGTATCTGCTAAACTATCATGTCATGTCTTTACAGCTTCTCTCGCTTCAAAATTATGGTTTCTGAACTTCAAGCACGAGAGCCAGCCGTTAAAATAGGGATGTTTATACTCTCCCGCACAGGCAGTAGAGCCCCGAACCAAGGCCTCCCAAAAGTTGCAGCCCAAAAGGCATCTCCCAGATGGGAAAACACCATGGCAGTGAAGGACGGAAAGGCGTGCAAGATCCACCAAACCGGAGGCTCGACGTCCGTTCTGGATCCGACAGAGAAGCTTTGTGTCGTAGCCCAAACTGCAGCCAAAACACACCTGCTGGATGGGCACCTGCCGGATGGGAAAACACCATGACAGTGAAGGACGGAAAGGCGTGCAAGATCCACCAAACCGGAGGCTTGACGTCCGTTCTGGATCCGACAGAGAAGCTTTGTGTCGTATCGTAGCCCAAACTGCAGCCAAAACACGCCTGCTGGATGGGAAAACAACATGGCAGTGAAGGACCCAAAGGCGTGCAAGATCCACCAAACCGGAGGCCAAACCTCCCTTCTGGATCCGACAGAGAAGCTTTGAATCGTAGCCAAACTGAGCCAAAACACACCTGCCGGATGGGAAAACACCATGGCAGTGAAGGACGGAAAGGCGTGCAAGACCCACCAAACCGGAGGCTTCACGTCCCTTCTGGATCCGACAGCAAAGCTTTGAATCACAGCCCAAGCTGCAGCCAGAACACACCTCCCGAATGTGAAATGTTCATAGTCTGTTGTTGTTCTTGTTGTTGTTGTTGTTGTTGCTGTTGCTGTTGGAGTAGTCGTAGTCGTAGTCGTAGCAGCGGCAGAGTCGTCGC
>CAMXCT020002217.1:43300-109749 GCA_947184155.2 Cladocopium goreaui | reverse complement strand
CCAGATCATATGCCAGAAGATATGCCAGATAGAATGTCAAATAGAATGTCAGAAGATATGTCAGATAGAATGCCAGAAGATTTGCCAGTAAGAAAATGTATAAATGTCATGGTGGGGATCACACGAAGTAAAGTATTTTTTTTCAGGAAACCATGCTTTTAATCACAGAATTATAGGGGGTTCGAGTAAATTTTCCCTGAACCATTGAAACATGGTTGGTGATTTGGAACATGACTTTTATTTTTCCATATCTTTGGAATGTCATCATCCCAACTGACGAAGTCACATTTTTCAGAGGGGTAGGTGGCCCCCACCAACCAGATATTTATATAATTATTTATATATAGATTATATTAAGCATATATTAACCATATTATATTCACCATATATTTACCATATATTGGGTTGACTGCATTCTTTAGGATGCCTGACTCCACCAGCCATTGTTGGACCTCCCATGGCTCGGTCGATCCAGGTGGCGCAGCCTCCTCCGGCCAGCAGCGTTCCTAAAAAGGCCCATCTGCAGCTGAAAAAAACATGCGAAATCACCATAAAATCACCATGAAACACCATGAAATCCCATGAAACACCATGAAACACCATGAAATCCCATGAAACCCCAGTAAATCACCATAAATAGATGTTCTATGGGATTTTGCTGGGAAAAAATCGATGATTTATGATGATTTTTAATGGGATTTCCCGTGGGGATTTCCATGGTGATGAAGGCTGGGTGATTCGGTGCTTCTCAAAGTTCAGGTACCCGGGATTCACAACTTGATGTAGAGGTTTCCGAAGTCATGGGGGTAGCCCTAAATCACCCAGTCATGACCATGACGCCTCGTAAACCTGATGGTGGGATTCCCGTGACAGGATTTTTCTCAGATTTTTCTGATTCTGTTGATCCAGCCAAAAAATCATCATGACTCCTGCTGGATTGGGATGACATGTCCATCACGTGGTTTTTGTTATACCATTCGGGCTGATACTTCAAAAAACATCGTAAGTAGTACTACTAAGGGGCATGATCCCAAGATATATGATTATATATGGCTAAATCCCATTGAACCACCATCACCATGAAATCATCATAAAATCCCATGAAATCCCATTAAACCCCATTAAATCCCAGTACATCACCATAAAATCATCATAAAATCCCATGAAATCCCATTAAACCCCATTAAATCCCAGTAAATCACCATAAAATCACCATGAAATCCCATGAAATCACCAGTAAATCCCAGTAAATCACCATGAAATCACCATAAAATCACCATTCCATCCACTGTCCGCGCAAGCGGTCCGGCGAGGTGCTTCCGAGCTTCACCTTGGAAGAGCTGCAAACGATGCCCATCAGCCACCGTGCTGCAGAAGGGCGATGAAGGGCCAATGGCTAGCCATAGTTTGTTTTTTTAACCCCAAAAAAGGTGGTACCCTCTGGTAAACTAACATAGCTATTGAAAATGACCATTTATGGTGGATTTACCCATTAAAAATTGTGATTTTCCAGAGTTACGTTAGTTTACCAGAGGGTAAAGTATGTAAAAGATTGTAAAAGATTAATTGGGAGACCATATTTTTTATGTAATCCCAGCTTTGTAATACAATTTATACCATTTACCAATGGTTTTTTTTGCATAGTTGAAAGTTGAAAGATCCCATGGATTGGAGATCTCAACATCCTGCACTACCAAGGTACGAATGGGGTAACCATTTCACTTCATGGCTACACACTGTGGATGACATGATACTTACTAAGTATGTTATATACATACATACATACATACATACATACATATATATATATATATCATATGTAGCATGAGACATGCACGAATCTGCTTAAATCGTGATTTGACCAGTTTTGAACTACATATGGTGCTTGCAAGACTTTGCTCACTACCTGGGATGATCCATCCCAGTTGAAGATTTCCCTGGTGTTGGAAAACAATGCCATGTTTACCATCCCTAATGACTTACCATAAATGTATGGGTGGTCCAAATAAACCATTCCCAGTCATGGGTGGTTTATGACAGTGTTTTACCCCCATTAGTGATTTTTGTTGCTGTGCGCCATCAGAGATCAAAATGCGCTGAGGCAAGCTGAAGAATCATTGCTTGCAGTATGGCAGGTGACCGCTTTCCGCATGTGCAGTGTGGTGCTTCTGAAAAGTGGACAGATGATCGTCAACTAATGTGGTACTCGAAGCTGGTAATTAATGCGGTAAATCCACTATTCCACGCTAAACATATGTAAACCCTAAATGGATCTAAATGGTAAAATCCCAAGTTGAGTGGGAAGACGGCCTTCAAGACAGCAGTGGAATACCACATGGAAACTAACGAATCTTGAGGCTGGAACCTAAAATCAGACATGATCCAGATGATCCAACAACTAATTACAGGAACTATTACACAGGTATGTCAAGTAATTATTTCTGAAAGATTGAGACAAGCACTGGAATTGTGTGAGTTTCTTGATGGATGTCGTCCAGTCACCAACGTTCGACACAACTGGCCACCAGCTGGACTTTGATAGCTAAATTGCTACAGATAAAAGGACACATAGATAGCACCTAGCCTGTATGTTGAATCTGCTTTTGATGGGTCATACATCATGTCAGGCTGCACACATACCCTTGCCCTTTCTCTTTGCCTTCCTCCTAGGGGGCTTCGGGCCACTTCCAAACCATGACCAATTATACTAATCTGATCCTGAAAGCATTTCAAGACATCTTCAAACAAGTGTTCTTAAGACAAATACATCCTGCAGAACATCTTTTTAAAGAACATCCTTATCTTCAGGATTCCTCCAGGTGCTTTTTTCAGGATCTTTAAAAAACCAGTTCTCAACTGCTTTCTGATGACAATCCTTAGATATCAAAATCCCATGGCCATATGGGGATCTTTGGGGATCTGAATACAGATAGCCGGGGGAACCATCTTCTAACAAATGGGGATGAGTTTATGGTGGATTTAATGGTTAACAATGGTGAATAATGGGGATGATAATGGGATATACCCAACCTGGTTATGACATTCACAGTTTGCCATGGTTTTAAGCCATGGCCCATTTATCGAAGTAGATGATGGTCCCATTCACACTAATATTAAAACCTCGTTTTTTTTATTTTGGGGGATTTTCCATGGCTATCTTAAATCCTAAATAACCAGATGGTAGGTATCCTCTACAAGTATAATTAATTCCTTAGATGCATTATTACGTGCATATTTGATCATATTTACCTATGCATGTTGAAGGGTAAAACTTGACTGGTGTCTCAATTTTACTAATATGGGAATCACCAATTTCCAATGGGTATATCATTTATCAACAGATATGTATATCATCATGGCTATGCGCAGCTTAACATGTACATCATCTATAAGAACAACATTTTTTTACTGCTGTGAGATATAAAATTTGGGAATCACATTTAATGGTCATTTTAGGAACCTAAATTGGAGGTACCTACCATTTATAAGGCCTATTTTGTTAGGCCTAAATTTCAGGGAATATCCCCAGAAAATATGGCCAAACATATGGTACAGTACCTCCATCAATTGGATCCTGAAGATCTCCCATTGAAATGGGCCTTTATAGTGATTTAATGGGCCTTTATAAAGGGAAAATGGCTTCATTGAAATCTCCCATTGACACATGGAATCACCGTATATTTTCCATGGGAAATCCATGGGAATCAGCACGGATCCTGGCAGGATGCCGCACGGACCGGTGGAGCGAACGGACTTGGTGAACTTGCTGAAGCCCTTCGCAACAGGACGGGGGGAGATGCTGAAGTGGACGTGAAGTATATGAAATGAAATGTATGCTATGTCCTTTATACTACATCAATATTATATTATATTATATATATAATTATATAGATAGATTATATATATATATATTTGACATAATATATATATATACACATCATTATTTGCATATATATATATGGAATAGAACGGGAATATCATGGGACTGTGTGAATGTAACATCCGACTTTGTGTCATCAAACATGGCTGGGAAATCGTGGAGAATCCCGGCTGCCATCCGACGCTATCATGACTGGGGATGGTTGAAATCCCAGAACTCGGATGATGTAATGGGGATGGTCTAGGAATAAGAATGTGAGCCACCAATAGGCGCAATGGATGGAGGACAATCCTAGGAATGGATACATATAAACATATACAGTATATATATATACATATTCATAAACATGTGCGTACAGTAAGACCTTCAAAAAACTGGGAAATGCCAGGCCAAATACAATACATACAATATACATACATAGAATGTTGGACCAAGCCAGTCAGTGCATATGAATCCTGGGACATTGCAAACTCAGCAGCCGAAATTAAATGATGCTTGCTGAATCCCAGTGGCGATGCTGTTGGGATGATCATGGTATGTTGGGGATCAGAAAAATAAACACCTGGAGTAGTTGTTATTAGGGGGTGTGATTTGGAAGATTAAGTAATTCTCTTGGAATAAAATTACCTTATGCCTTATTTCGAGTGATCCCCACGACCCATCATTCTTTCATAGTTTCTGTCATATTCATTGGACATGTATATATATATACATTGCATATGTATTCTGGCATTCTATTTGACATTCGATCTAACGTTCTTTCTAGTGTATAGTGTATACTCTGACATTCTATCTGATTTTCTTTCTGGCATTCTATCTGGCATCTATTCTGACATTCTTTCTGGCAGAAAGGGTGTTCAGGTCCAGGCGTGGCCCACTGCATCCGGAGCTTGCGATGTGGCTTGGATCCATGGTAGAGGAGTCGAGGAGAAGGAGTATGAAGAGAAGGAGGGAAGAAGGAAGAGAAAGGACCTGCACCTTTGTTAAAATCTAGCGACCCTCACCTGGCAGGTGGGGAAATATTCTATCGGGGGTATTATTTGGACTTTTTTTGTTAGCATTACAATTCTTATTAAACATAGCTTGTTCATGCTTACTACTATTATTATGCTTTATTTAGTATCAACAACGTTATTGCTCTGGAAGAAGGTAAGTTGGATGGAAGATCTTGGAAGAAAGGGTCGCCCAATTTCAGGTGCCCGGTCCACGCTGACAACAGCTCCGGCCACACTGCCGGGCGCGGTGCCAGCGCCGGCGTCAACGGCGGCGTCGACGGCGCCGGCGGCGAAGCCGGAGGGTGATGGCTTCAGTTTGGAGGAGCTGAAAACCATGAGTATCTGGGCGAAACAAAATCCAAGTGAAGTTGTTTTTAGGCATTTAATATATTTTAATATGAGATTTCGTTTGGACTGTTTACACTCTATATTGTCCGAAAAAAATGTTGTAGAATGTTATTGCTGATGATCATCATGTTTAGCTCAAAATGATCATCCAACCATGATCCAGGATGCTTGTTTTGCCAATGAAAACGAAAACTTGATGCGCCAGAATCATGCATTCAATAACACAAACAAGAAGTGAAGTTTTTGGGCATTTGATTTTTAATTGTTTTTGTGTATTGATTGATGATCAGTATCATTGTATCGACTTTTTCTATACGCGTATATAATGTATATATATATAATATGTAGTAAGTTTTTTTGGGGTTTTGATGGTTTTGATTCCCCAAATGACATCGACACAGTTTTCTGTTTTAACTTAGAAGGAGCAACGTCAGCAAGCCACCATGCATGTTGATCATGAGGATCTCGGCTAGCGGCTAGTTGCCGAATTTTAAGGCGTAATTCAACTCTTTTGGATTTTTGAGTGTTATATATATATGTTATAATTGTTATATATATATATATATGAGCTATATATACAATGATTGATGACGTTGTGTTTTTGATTTTTTCAGTATGATTAATATTGATAATTAAGATCTAGTGGGGATTGACATCTGTTTTTTTGGGCAGGAAGTAATCATGTTTTAGCCTCAAAAATGGGGATTGCTCACTATATGATTGATGACCATTATTAATGATTGTTTGATGATCATCATTATCAGCCATATGGATTATTGATGATTGTTTGGACCCAGAAAACACTTTAGCAGTGAAATTGTGGCAATTTATGGATCGAGGAAAAAGGGACCCTGACAGCCCTTTTTGGTGGTGAAATAGCTGGCATAGGTGAGGAACCCTACTTGCAGAATTTGACGGTTTTGAATCTCCAAGGACAAGGGAGGTAGTAGCAACAAGGATGGGGATGCTTTGAAGAAACACATTGGGGACATGTCACACATATATATATATTTCCCTATGTTTCTATTCGTGGGATTTTTTGGTATTTTTCCACTTGGCATGTTGCATCCCAGGCATGAAAATGCTCAAAACGTCTCTTGGCTGAGCTGGATTCGCCACCTTGCTGGCGTCAGGGTTGCACCATGGCATGGATTGGTGATAAATTGCATGATCTTGCAGGGAGATCCTTGAGATGTTTCAGACTGCCAATCCGTCACAGCTTCGAACATCCCGACGTCGATTTTTTGACATTTTTTTGACATAGGAATAGTGACCAGGGTAGTTGCGACGACCAGTGTTAAACATGCTGAAAAACCATTCGAACAACACATATCCATGAGTGGAACAATATGGAACATATTAAACATTGGTTTCCAAAGGTGAAACCATATCAAATTGATGTTTCACCGGAGGAAAATGTCAATATTTGCCAAGTCGTGACGTTGCATGACATTTTCGGTTGCTGGTTCAGGTGGCATCTCCGATGTAGGTGGAAGATCATATTCGGAATGTGCCTCGTGTTCTTTTTCGTATGTTGCAGTAATACTGTATTTACATTGTATTTACTATTATATAACATGGAATTATAACTGCGAAACAATATATATATATACATAATGATTTGGTGGATTTTCTCCAGATGCCGATAGAAACACCCAAAACCTGTATATAATTATATATATATATACTGTACATATGCTGGTTGGTGGTTTAGAACATGTTTTTTTTTCCATATATTGGGAATGTCATCATTCCAACTGACTTTCATATTTTTCAGAGCGGTAGGTCAACCACCAAGCAGCCATTGTATCATCATTCAATCCAATTACATAAATCCCTAATTTTGATGGTTGAATACCCATTACATCACCATGAATGCTTGATGGTTTCTCCAATTTATATATCCCATAGGATCCATGGTGCTGGTATATATGCTAACATGACTGGGGTATATTGATGGGATCCATGTTACCATATATAGCAGCAGCATGGATCCGTCATGGGTATACCATTGGGCCAAGTCCCTTGTGTGATGCCGAGGTTCTGTTTGCGACGCTCGGCTGAAAATTTCATCCCTGTTGACCTGACCACTTGGAGGATCATCCCGGGGATCGCAAAGAGTTAGAAACCCTGGTGAGTTGGGAAGTCCCCGAAATCAGTGGTGGTAATCCCATCTATAGATGGTTTATAACATCTTTTATCATCTTATAACATCTTATAACATCTTATAATATCTTATAACATCTTATAACATCTTATAACATCTTATAACATCTTATAACACCTTATAACATCTTATAACTATGGTTACTAACCATTTAAGAGTTGTGGGATGATCCTCCAAGTAATGCTTGTGGGGTGCGCCATTTGTTTTTTGGGGCGAATCATAAGGACGTCACGACGTTTTCCCTCACTGCATCTTACTACACTGTTGGTTAATAAGGGAAATGGAAATGATCCTCAATATAGTTTATAGCCTTAATGTGAACTATTATAACATATTATAACTCATCCAGATGTAGCCTTAATGTATCTTAATGTGATGGATTGTGATGGTATATGGTGGTTTCTTAAGTCATGGAGGATCCCAAAGTCACCATGGTGTGTTTCAATACAAAGTCATGGTCGTTCATGACGACTGGATGATAGCTGGGGGGTACCCCCATGACTTAGGAAACCTCCATATCTATCAACTTACGGATTCCTTGGTGGCTGTTGTTCAGAATTGTTTCAGCTAGATGTTCCATCAGAACTACCACTCATTTTCAGCAATCCATATATTTCTTACCGATCTTACCCTTCATTGAGGGTGACTGGTGTTTTTTTTGCTCGACATGGGGGCAGCTGAGGACATAAGGTGATGCCGCACGGACCGGTGGAAAAATGTGACCTGCAAAAGGCTCTGGAGCCTTTCGCGAGATGAGCGGAAAAGCGAAGACATATTTGGCGGCCGATTCCTGGGAGAGTCGTGGGAGATATGAATGGAAGATCTAACCGTTCGGCGGCGGGTCGTGATGACCTTTCAACTGATGGGTTAGATTCGATGTTTTTTTGGGTTTTGATATGAGCCAGGGATCATACCTATGGAGAATCACTCTTCGAAGAATAGATATCAGTAGGTGAATTGTGATAAATGTGGAGAATCATGGAACATCACCATTCTTAGTAGATAAGTAATCCACCAATTTTCCAATGATCTACAGTAATTAAATCAGTATTTATCGTATATGGACAATGGTTTCATATCCATTTTCATCCATTTTCATCCATTTTCATCCATTTTCCAGTTCCCAAAGTGCAAGAGTCATTTTTCCAGAGGCATCCATTCACAACTGAACAGACGAAAGAAATCTGATCTGCCAACGCGTAACCAGAAGGCGTCTCAGTTGGATTTCAGCGGTGTGGCACCTCAGCGTTTCCGGCCTGGGATTGGATGATCGAGGCTGGATGCTGGACAGGTATGGATATGTTTGGATATAGTTTAATTTCATATTATATTAATATATGATTTTATATATATATATATATATACACAGATACTTAGGTGTGTATATATATATATATGTATTATGATATATATATATATACACACACTGATTCTTAAGAATCATGAAAAAACTATTTCTGAGGAATTGAGAGGAATTCATTGGAGGGAAATTCAATGTGTGACATAAGAATTTCATGAACATCTGAAGGACCAGTTGGGCACGGGAACTTGTCTCAGCGACAATGACCATTATGTGGAGGAATGTCTCCACAGAATGTTACTCGGACCTTTTTAGATAGGCAGTTGCCCTTGTGTGGTTTTTGGTAAATACAGGCAGATGTGCTATATCTACTGTACATTTGTGTTGATTTGCTTTAGGAAATAATTCCCATGAAATTGCCATGTATTGGATCAAAGCCTGGTTTTTCAGATATGACAAACCAACTTAAAGCGAGAAATAACAGTCTACTTCCGTCAATGTATTGCTGGTTGGTGGTTTCAAACATCCGCTATTTTCCATAATATATGGGATGTCATCCTTCCCATTGACTTTCATATTTTTCAGAGGGGTAGGTCAACCGCCAACCAGAACGGCCCGGCACGGCGTCCGCATGGCATCCGTGGTCCACGGTGCGTTGATGTGGTGGCCACTCGCCCTGCTCGTTGCGCATGACGCGCATGCGTCGGTGTGGAATGATTGGTCCAGCCAACCAGAGGAGTGGGATCTCCAAGTTGTGGCCTGTGCATTGAAAAAACATGAGCTTGTAAACAATATGGAATCTGCTTGGTGGTTTGGAACAGGGCTGGATTATGACTTTCCATATATTGGGGTCCAGGGTCTCTCAAATTCTTATTTTTAAATACAGGCAAATTTGCACTATAACAGGCCGAGGGTCCCTCAAATTCTTAAGGCATTCTTAGTATTATATTGCAGGCATCTGCACAATTTGGAGCAAGATTAAACAAGGTAACGAGGTGGAATTGGCAGATTTGACTACTCATGCAAGTCATACCAGGGTTTTGGCCGCTCTGGGCTCTGTCGTGGCCGGAATCCTGCGTAGCTGTTCCGGCTATGCTGGTTTTTGGCCTTGGTTGCTTGCCACGGGGCCGTGGCGCCAGGAAAACGCAAAAACGCGCGTAGATCGACGATCTAAGAACCAGGACTAGGAGGATTACGGATTCCACCTAATTTCGAAGTCTCCAGTACAAGGGGTGACGTATAAGCAGTAATTTAAGAATTTGGCAGTCCGATTCCAGGGTCCCTCAAATTCTTAACGTGCTATGTGTTTGGTATAGCTGAAAATATATAGCCCATCTTGGAACCGAGCCCCTCAAATTCTTATACAGTGCATTCTTGTACAATACTCAAGCTGTAGTAACCCCAACTGAATAGTAATTAATTGTAAACAATATTGAATTTTTGGTGTTGCATAAGATGTTTACCTTGGAATTTCAGAGAAAGCCTCATGTATGTATGTATGTATATACATATATTACATCATATTACTGGATTACTATTACTACATAGAATATATGTATACATACACACGTGTACTGTATGTTATCATTTGTAATCACATATGTGAATCATGTGATCTGTATATATGTATATCTATATATACACATATGTAACTGGTTGGTGGTTTGGAGCATGAATTTTATGCCTTTCCATTCAGTTGGGAATGTCATCATCCCCACTGACTCATATTTTTCAGAGGGGTAGGTGGCCCCCACCAACCAGATATTTATATATAGATTATATTAACCATATATTAACCATTATATTAACCATATATTAACCAACAAGGTAAAGACATCCTGACTTCATGAACACCGCGGGACCTCGTCGTGGGGCCGCTTTTTTGGAGCACAGGACCCGACAGCCAAGTGCTTCGATAGCAGCGTGACCACTTGGAGCGAGAGTCAAAGGACCTATTGCTGTGAGGCCACCGGTGGGACCTCCCGGTCGACCTGGGTGGGATATTCTGGGGGTGTTTAACTGTTGATTTATTTTTGGAGTCAAAAAACAAAGATGATACATATGTCATCAATCATAGGGGTAAACATTTATAGAGAATTTATATAATATACATTTATCATAGGGGTAAAGTCGACAATCATGATGATTGTAAGGTAACTATAAAAAGCTGTTTGGCTCAGCCTGTAGGGGTTTCCCAGGAGCCAGGAGCCATTTTTTCATGGTTCCTTTGGAGCTCTGGCTGATCAGCAATTTCTGAGGATTGGCCAACTCAAACTGTTTGTTTTCCCTAATGCAGTTGACCAAAACCTCTCCAACCGGATAAAAAAAATCCAGGCAGATTACAAGGGGTAGCTTATGGTTTCACCATTTGCTCAAATCATTCTAGTAGTGTTTGATGTGTTTAAACTACCATGTTCGCATATGTATATATTGTAATGGTTTATTATGTTTTATGAAGTGATTATGTCACCATGTTCACTGCAATGACAGAAATTCTTGCGACATTTATGGGCCACATTTCCATACATTTCCCGCATCCGCCATGGCCTTCCCTTAGGTGGTGGGCCATGGCTGCCATTCTCAGCGCTCGTCGCTCAAGTCGCCCAACACTCCGAAGCGCCTGCCGCATGATGCGCTGGAGCGGATCCAACTGCCTCCTGTGACCGTGCCCGTGGGCCAGAGATTTGAAGTGAAACTCGGCGAAATTTGGAATGGAATGGGGTGGAGATATACTTTATAGGATTTTATAGGAACATATCGGAACTATCCGATATTTGGATATATTTGGAAATAGACCCTATGTGGGAATGTTGGCTATTTGGGAATGTTGGCAGGATAATTTGTTTTGGCCGGAAAAATATGTATCAAAAATCAAGCAGTAAACATGCAAGAGCCAGTCCAGAGCTATATAATTTCACCGCGTTTGCGCTGTGTTTTTTTTTGTTAATCTTCAAAATGGGGTTTATTCTTGGGCCATTTTGCTGTAGTTGGGGATTGCAACTGCGGAAGCTGGCTGAATATAAGGCTTTGTCTGTCAGACCATCATAGGTTGACAAACAATGCATGCTAGGGTTTGAGAAAGTTGGGATTCCAATAACTTCTCCCAGGATCGGACGAAATCATCAATGGTTCATGGCAATATTTGACTGAATAATCAACCCATTGATTCAATTTTATTCTGATATGTGCCAACTATGGAAATACATCATACGTATATGTATAGGTGATATGTATATACATATATATATATATACATAATACATATATATATATACATATTATGTATGAAATAAATATGCTATATATTTATATATACATATGAAATAAATATGCTACACACACATATATATGTATATACATATGAAATAGATATGCTACATATACACATATATATATATTTATACATATGAGTGCATATACATTATAATATATGTATATATATATGCATACCCCCCATGACATCCTCATTCTTTCCTGTTTTTCTCCACAGCTTCTCGTTCCCAGGCCCATCGGCTTCTTCTTGGGCGGCGATGTGATGGTCACCGTTGATGACAAACCGCAAAGTTGGCTCCACTTCGATGAAAGGCGATGCGATGGACAGATCATGGTATCCTATATAGCATTGACTATCCATGATTTGTTGTTCTTTCCATTGGATACCAAGTCCATGGTATCATAGTATATGTTGATCTTTCCATATATCATGGTATTGTATTGATATATGGACTATGGATATCTATTAATCAAAGGAAGTTGGGAAGCAATACTTCCGTGTTACGGACAAATACTTGAAATGATGAAGGGTGGTGCGCGATTGAGACTTGACCTTGATGAAGGGTGGTGTGAGACTTTACATGACATAACAATACATCACATTGAGACTTGACCTTGATGAAGGGTGGTGTGAGACTTTTCATGACATAACAATACATCACATTGAGACTTGACCTTGAGGAAGGGTGGTGTGAGACTTTACATGAAGGGTGGTGTGAGAGTACATGAAGGGTGACGAAGGGAAGTGGTGACGAAGGGAAGTGGTGACCAAGGGAAGTGGTGACGATGGGAAGTGGTGACGAAGGGAAGTGGTGACGAAGGGAAGTGGTGACGAAGGGAAGTGGTGACGAAGGGAAGTGGTGACGAAGGGAAGTGGTGCCGAAGGGAAGTGATGATGAAGGGGAATGGTGAGGAAGGGAGGTGGTGACGAAGGGAAGTGGTGACGAAGGGAAGTGGTGACGAAGGGAAGTGGTGACGAAGGGAAGTGGTGACGAAGGGAAGTGGTGACGAAGGGAAGTGGTGACGAGGGGAAGTGGTGACGAAGGGAAGTGGTGACGAAGGGAAGTGGTGAGGAAGGGAAGTGGTGACGAGGGGAAGTGGTGACGAACGGAAGTGTTGAGGAAGGGAAGTGGTGACGAAGGGAAGTGGTGACGAAGGGAAGTGGTGACGAGGGGAAGTGGTGACTTTGGGAAGTGGTGACGAAGGGAAGTGGTGACGAGGGGAAGTGGTGAGGAAGGGAAGTGGTGACGAAGGGAAGTGGTGAGGAAGGGAAGTGGTGACGAGGGGAAGTGGTGACGAAGGGAAGTGGTGAGGAAGGGAAGTGGTGACGAAGGGAAGTGGTGAGGAACGGAAGTGGTGACGAAGGGAAGTGGTGAGGAACGGAAGTGGTGACGAAGGGAAGTGGTGACGAACGGAAGTGGTGACGAACGGAAGTGGTGAGGAAGGGAAGTGGTGACGAGGGGGAGTGGTGAGGAAGGGAAGTGGTGAGGAAGGGAAGTGGTGACGAACGGAAGTGGTGACGAAGGGAAGTGGTGACGAAGGGAAGTGGTGAGGAAGGGAAGTGGTGAGGAACGGAAGTGGTGACGAAGGGAAGTGGTGACGAAGGGAAGTGGTGAGGAAGGGAAGTGGTGACGAAGGGAAGTTGTGAGGAAGGGAAGTGGTGAGGAACGGAAGTGGTGACGAACGGAAGTGGTGACGAAGGGAAGTGGTGACGAAGGGAAGTGGTGAGGAAGGGAAGTGGTGACGAAGGGAAGTGGTGACGAAGGGAAGTGGTGACGAAGGGAAGTGGTGACGAAGGGAAGTGGTGAGGAAGGGAAGTGGTGACGAAGGGAAGTGGTGACGAAGGGAAGTGGTGAGGAAGGGAAGTGGTGAGGAAGGGAAGTGGTGACGAAGGGAAGTGGTGACGAAGGGAAGTGGTGACGAAGGGAAGTGGTGAGGAAGGGAAGTGGTGACGAGGGGAAGTGGTGACTTTGGGCAGTGGTGACGAAGGGAAGTGGTGACGACGGAAGTGGTGAGGAAGGGAAGTGGTGACGAAGGGAAGTGGTGAGGAAGGGAAGTGGTGACGAGGGGAAGTGGTGACGAAGGGAAGCGGTGAGGAACGGAAGTGGTGACGAAGGGAAGTGGTGACGAAGGGAAGTGGTGAGGAACAGAAGTGGTGACGAAGGGAAGTGGTGACGAAGGGAAGTGGTGACGAAGGGAAGTGGTGAGGAACTTTGGGAAGTGGTGACTTTGGGAAGTGGTGACTTTGGGAAGTGGTGACGAAGGGAAGTGGTGAAGAAGGGAAGTGGTGAAGAAGGGAAGTGGTGAAGAAGGGAAGTGGTGACGAAGGGAAGTGGTGAAGAAGGGAAGTGGTGAAGAAGGGAAGTGATGATGAAGGGGAGTGGTGACGAAGGGAAGTGGTGAGGAAGGGAAGTGGTGAGAAGGGAAGTGGTGACGAAGGGAAGTGGTGAAGAAGGGAAGTGGTGAGTGGTGACGAAGGGAAGTGGTGAGGAAGGGAAGTGGTGGTGACGAAGGGAAGTGGTGACGAAGGAAGGGAAGTGGTGACGAAGGGAAGTGGTGAAGAAGGGAAGTGGTGACGAAGGGAAGTGGTGACGAAGGGAAGTGGTGACGAAGGGAAGTGGTGACGAAGGGAAGTGGCGCCGAAGGGAAGTGGCGCTGAAGGGAATGTTGCAAAATGCATTGTGATGGCTGCGTGAACGTTGCACTGGGGCTTGTGTTTGGGGAGGAAGCTGGAGCACGAAACCTTGCATTTTTCCGTGTAAAGTGGCTGCAGCCGGCGATGAAAAAGGTACCTCGTGTGTGCGGCGGTTGCGGCTGCGGTCGTTCCGTTCCTCCTCTGTGTTCCCATGGTTTCCAAGCAAAAAAAAGTGGAATTCGACAGGTTGGTTTTGTCCCCCCCCCCGCCCTCCCCCTCTATAGGGGTAGGGATTTCCTGTGTGTGTAGTTCTATGCGTTTCTTGAATCTGTGGTTGCAGAGATGCATGCGTAATACTATTGTCATTTTGCAGCTGAAAGCCGTGAATCGTATTGGAGTAGCTGCATCAAGGTAGTCATTTGTCAGCTGATTTTTTCAATTTTGGCACTAGCAATTTTCCTTTTAAAAGTCCTTTTAAAAAGTGCTTCAAAATCGCGATTTTTTTGCTTTGGCGGCTTTGGAGCTGCAATTCCTGTTGTGATTATGTACAAGAAAGCTTCTCTGTGTAAATTGTTTTTTTTGTAAAAACTTGCTGTGTGTAAAGGATTTTGTGTGTAAAAGCTCGCTGTGTGTAAAAGCTTCTCTGTGTGTAAAAGCTTCTCTGTGCAAAAGTTTCTGTGTGTGTATACGCTTGCCATGTGTAAAAGCACTGTGTGCAAGTGTTCTGTGTGTAAACGCTTGCTGTGTGTAAAACCTTCTCTGTGTAAAAGCTTGTTGTGTGTAAAAGCGTCTGTGTGTAAAAGCTTCTCTGTTTAAAAAGCTTGCTGTGTGTAAAAGCTTCTCTGCGAAAGAACTTGCTGTGTGTAAAAACTTTCTTTGTGCAAACTTTGTATCACAAAGTAGTACTGGGACGTACTTTGTGCAAGGTTTGTAGTACAAGTTGTACTGGGAAGTGCTTTGTGCAAGCTTTGTAGTACAAAGTCGTACTGGAACTTGCTTTGTGCAAGCTTTGTAGTACAAAGTAGTACTGGGAATGAAGAGCTTTGTGCAAGCTTTGTAGTACAAAGTAGTACTGGAACGTGCTTTGTGCAAGCTTTGCAGTGCAAAGTAGTACTGGGACGTGCTTTGTGCAAGTCTTGTAATACGAAGTAGTACTGGGAAGTGATTTATGAAAGCTTAGATGACATATGAGATGAGATGAAATGAGAAGAGATGAGCTGGGATAGGCTGAGAAGAGCTCAGATGAGATGAAGTGTGGAGTGTGAAGTGTGGAGTGTGAAGGGTGCAGTGTGTGAAGCGTGGGGCGTGGAGAGTGCAATGTGAAGAGTGAAGTGTGAAGTGTGGAGTGTGAAGAAAGCAGTGAGAAGTGTGAAGTGTGGACTGTGAAGTCTGAAGTGTGGAGTGTGAAGTGTGGAGTCTTAAGAGTGCAGTGTGAAGTGAAGCGTGCACAGTGTGGAGTGCGAAGGGTGCAGTGTAAAGTGCGAAGTGTGGAGTGTGAAGTGTGAAGTGTGAAGTGCGAAGAGTGCAGTGAGAAGTGTGAAGTGTGAAGTGGAGCTTCAAATGTGACATGTGAAACAGGACACAACTTTCGCAGAATGCACGCACGCACGGGCCTGGCTGGCGCACGGCGCATGCAAGTTCTATAGATGAGAAAGGTCTTATAGTATATCCCTAAGGCAACTTCCGCCCCGCCTCGTACGGGTACTACTGGTATGATACCGTGATGCATTAGAAATATATGATACATTATGATATTAGTGGGAAATATGTTGCCAATACCTTTTTTTTTATCAATAGCAACCATGCCTAAGAACTCATATCTTATTTAGAGCGGCTAGCACACATGCATATGTCAAGATAAAGGAAGTTGTGCCGTAGCATTTTTGGAATATGTATGCAAGGGATGTTTGGATATCAACGTGTATCTTTGGATAGTGAGGATAGTGCTGTTTAGTGTAATACCCAATTAATAGATAGAGAAATGATAGAGAAACGGAAACGCACTATGAGATATTTTTCCAAAAGGGATATTATGGGTATGAAAGAACGCACAGTTCTGCAGGAGTATCTCTTTCCATCAATTCTTGTGTGTGTATCAAAAAGCAAAACAAGTGCGCAGTTTTTCTTGCAATGGACACTAGCAAACCTTTTGGATGAGGTTGGACGTCAACCTCGGAGGCGTTTTCTCAGCTCTGAGAGCCATCGAAAGTAAACCGTTCACATGAAGAAATTGTTTAAGGATCTAGGTGATGTAAATTTAAAAACTGTCGCCCATTCCCCACATCATAGATGAAGGACAACTGTTTTGACATTTAGAAGAACAGAAGATTGGTAGATGACTGCATGAACGCTTGGAACATCAAATGGTGCAAGTTTTCTGCAACCAACAAAAACGATATTACATGGCATTACTGTATCTGATCTGACTCAAGGTATTGACATCCTGAAGATGAACGTAAGATGAACGAAGACACAAGGTAATTCCATAAGCTCGCCATAGTCAAAAGAGAGAAACGCAACACCAAGCGCCAACGCCAGGAGACCCGTTCCATTCATCAGCGAAAGGAAGAGATTGAACGACGCAAAGAAGAAAGCCAGACACTCTTCCTTTCGTATCTCATCATTTCACTCCCTGTTGTGCCATTCAAGGTTGATTTATGTGATATTTATCATATTCATGTCAATGTCTTTGCACCATGCTCAGTGTGAATCCTCAATGGAAAACCCATGAAGGTGACGAGTCAAAGGGAAGACACATCAAGTTTTTTTGTGGAAAAATAAAAGAAATGTGCATCAGGTATGCATTGACCGGACATGTTCATACATGTTCGGCATCAAATGCTCAGTTCCCATGCCCATGACATGTCCTAGGTGAGCGCCGCAAGCAGATGCAGGAACGCGAGGCCTGAAGTGAGTTTGGGATGCAGTATGGTGCAGTATATGGCGAGATAGTTATCAGATTAAGAGCATCATCGCCATCATATCATTACCATTGTACCACATTACCATGTTAACCCTCCAATGGCACTCTAGTTTCACCTCACTAACAATACTATGAATGGTCGAATCGTCGAAGGAAGTTTAGAAGCCAAACTTCCGACAATATGGACAGATGAAAAGCAGAGGTGGGAAGAGTCAGAGCAGAGAAGAGAAGAAGAAAGAAGATCAGAGAAGAGAAAGGGTCAGAAGAAAGAAGATGCAGGTGCGCGAAAAGGTAGAAAAGTCGCGAAACACCGTGTTTTTCCAATGATCTGTGGCTCTGGAGGCTCGAAAAGTAGGCTCACGGGTGCGGAGCCATCTGGCCAGATGAGAGATGAAAAATTGCACGCCGTTGAGGCGCGAAGCACATTTCCGATGTCAAAAAGCACAAAGCACACCAGCTTCGGAGCACTTTTGGAAGTTGAGATATCGAAAAAGTGGACGCCGCTGTGGCGCTAAGCACATTTCCGATGTCAAAAAGCACAAAGCACACCAGCTTCGGAGCACTTTTTGAAGTTGAGATATGGAAAAAGTGGACGCCGCTGCGGCACTAGGCACATTCCGATGTCAAAAAGCACAAAGCACACCAGCTTCGGAGCACTTTTGGAAGTTGAGATATCGAAAAAGTGGACACCGCTGTGAAGCGAAGCACATTTCCGATGTCAAAAAGCACAAAGCACACCAGCTTCGGACTACTTTTGGAAGTTGAGATGTCGAAATAGTGGACGCCGCTGTGGCGCAAAGCACATTTCCGAAGTCAAAAAGCACAAAGCACACCAGCTTCGGAGCACTTTGGAAGTTGAGATATCGAAAAAGTGGACGCCGCTGTGGCGCGAAGCACATTTCCGAAGTCAAAAAGCACAAAGCACACCAGCTTCGGAGCACTTTTTGAAGTTGAGATGTCGAAAAAGTGCACGCCGTTGTGTCGCGAAGCATATTTCCGAAGTCAAAAAGCACAAAGCACACCAGCTTCGGAGCACTTTTTGAAGTTGAGATGTCGAACAAGTGCACGCTGTCGTGTCGCGAAGCACATTTCAAAGTCAAAATGTGCAAAACATACCATTCTCAGAGCACTTTTGGAAGTTGAGCTATCGAAAAAGTGCATGCGGTGGTGGCGCGAACACATTTCAAAGTCGAAATGTACAAAACACCTTAGTGTGGGACCACTTTTGGAAGTTGGGTCGTCGAAAAAGTGTACGCGGCTGTGGCGCGGAGCACGTTTCAAAGTCATATAGACAATGCACACCAGGTTCGGAGCACTTTTTGAAGTTGAGATGTCGAAAAAGTGCACGCGGTTGCGGCGCGAAGCACAGTTCAAAGTCAAAATGCACAAACATGTCAGTGTCGGACCACTTTTGAAAGTTGAGCTGTCGAAAACGTGCGCGCCGTTGTGGCTCGAAGCACATTTCGAAGTTAATGTCTAAAAAACTGGCGTTCTCGGGGCATTTTTGCGATTTTTGGAAGTTGGCGCGAAGCGCATTTCCAAGTCAAAATGTTAAAAACACAACATGCCCGGACCACTCTTGAAGGTTCAGATGTGGTTTTGCGTGGCAGGCGCAAGGGACTCTGCACCTTGCTAAAAGTGAGCAAAACGTGAGGGTTTTGTGGCATTTCCAAAAACGTTGGCAGGCGTGGGGCATTGAAGAAGATATCCGGATATCCATTACAGAACATTACAGTACACTACACTAGATTACACTAGATTACACTAATTACACCACACCACAACTACAGCTGCAACTGCAACTACAACTACGCTCCACTATACTACCAGTTGTGGCTGAGGTGACCACTGCAACCACTGCAACCACTCCAAAAAACACAACTCCAACCACCTCTCGGTCCATCAGTGCATTCGCTCTGCCATCCATGCATCACAACAACTCACCTCTCCTATAGCGTCCAATCTTTGAAACTTCCGCCACCGCCTTGTGCGGTACTACTGGTATGCTTACTCATAGCAATATCAAAATAATTACCAGTAGTACCGCACAAGGCGGTAGCGGGAACTTCAAAGATAGGACGCTATACCGGAGGTGAGTTGTTGTGATGCATGGATGGGAGAACGAATCCACTGATGGACCTATTGGAGTGGTCGCAGTGGTTGCAGTGGTCACTTCACCCACAACTGGTGGATGTGGTGTGGTGTAGCGCAGTTGTAGTTCTAGCTGTAGCGCAGCGTAGTGGAGTTGTTGTTGTAGTGTAGTGTAATTATATAGATGTAATTAGTGTAGTGGCTGTAGCTGTAGCTGTAGTGTAGTGTAGTGCAGTGTAATGTAGTGGTAGTTGTAGTTCCAGTTGTAGTTGTAGTTGTAGCTGTCGTGTAGTGTATAATTAGTGTAGCGTAGTGTTGTGTAAGTTGTGTATGTAGTGTAGTTGTATTTGCATGTGTAGTTGTTGTGTGCTGCAATGTAATTAGTGTAGTGTAGTGTAATGTAGTGTAGTTGTAATTATAGTTGTGGCTGTGGTACTACTACTACTACTACTACTACTACTACTACTTCTGCTACTGCTACTACTACTACTACGACTACTACTACTACTACTACTTCTTTTTGTGTTGTTGTTGTACTTGTCGTTGGTGTTGTAGTTGTAGCTGTAGTGCAAGTAGTGTCGTGTAGCGTAATTAGATGTAATTAGCGTAGTGTAGTGTAATTAGTGTAGTGCAATGTAGCGTAGTTTATTTTCACGTGTATTTGTATTTGTTGTTGTAGTAGTAGTAGTAGTCGTGGTAGTAGTAGTAGTAGTAGTAGTAGTAGTGGCAGTAGTGGCAGTAGTGGCAGTAGTGGTAGTAGTCGTAGTCGTAGTCGTAGTCGTGTAGTCGTATAGTCGTAGTCGTAGTCGTAATCGTACCCAAAAGATCAGGCTAGGCAATTTCCTGCCTAACAGTTAATTCATTATTTCCTACCTAATTGGGTAACTTTTAAGGTAAAAATGTAACCTAATTTTAAGGTAATTCGGCACGCGGGGTTGAAAGTTTGCGTGCAAACTTGCGAGGCGGGGCTGAAAGTTTGCATGCAAACTTGCGACACAAGGTTGAAAGTTTGGATGCAAACTTGCGAGGGGAGGTTGAAAGTTTGCGCGCAAACTTGCGAGGCGGGGTTGAAAGTTTGGATGCAAACTTGCGAGGCGGGGTTGAAAGTTTGCAAGCAAATTTGCGCCCTTGGACACGCACGCAAGCATTTGCAGGCAAATGGTGGTGCAAGTTTACATTCAAACTTGCGAGGGGGTTTGAAAGTTTGCCTGCAAACTTGTGAGGGGAGGTTGAAAGTTTGCATGCAAACTTGCGAGGCGGGGTTGAAAGTTTGCGTGCAAACTTTCGTTGAAAGTTAGGTAAAAAAATAGTTAAGGCAAGAACAATTAACTAATTTAGGTAAGGAAAAAATAAACTAATAGGTATTTTTTTGTCTAAGATAAGGAACTACCTTTTCGGCAGGAAATTGCCTAACCTGATCTATTGGGTAGTCGTAGTCGTAGTCGTAGTAGTAGTCGTATAGGAGTAGTAGTAGTAGCAGTAGTAGGAGTAGTAGTAGTAGTAATAGTAGTAGTAGTAGTAGCAGGAGTAGTAGTAGTAGTAGTAGTAGTAGTAATAGTAGTAATAGTACTAAGTAGTAGTAAGTAGTAGTAAGTAGTAGCAAGTAGTAGCAAGTAGTAGCAAGTAGTAGCAAGTAGTAGCAAGTAGTAGTAAGTAGTAGCAAGTAGTAGCAAGTAGTAGTAAGTAGTAGTAAGTAGTAGCAAGTAGTAGTAAGTAGTAGCAAGTAGTAGGAAGTAGTAGGAAGTAGTAGTAAGTAGTAGTAAGTAGTAAGTAGTAGTAAGTAGTAGCAAGTAGTAGGAAGTAGTAGCAAGTAGTAGGAAGTAGTAGGAAGTAGTAGTAAGTAGTAGTAAGTAGTAGGGAGTAGTAAGAAGTAGTAAGTACTAGTAAGTACTAGTAAGTACTAGTAAGTACTAGTAAGTACTAGTAAGTACTAGTAAGTACTAGTAAGTAGCGGTAAGTAGCAGTAAGTAGCAGTAAGTAGCAGTAAGTAGCAGTAAGTAGCAGTACGTAGCAGTAAGTAGCAGTAAGTAGCAGTAAGTAGCAGTGTGTAGTAGTAGTAAGTAAGTAAGTTAGTTAGGTAGTAAGTAGGTAAGTAGGTAAGTAGGTAAGTAGGTAAGTAGGTAAGTAGGTAAGTAGTGTAGGTAGGTAGGTAGGTAGGTAGGTAGGTAGGTACGTAGGTAAGTAAGGTAAAGTAAAGCAAAGTAAAGTAAGTAAGTAAGTAGGTAAGTAAGTAGGTAGCAGTAGTTTAGTGTAGTGGTAGTGGTAGTGGTAGTTGTCTATCTACCTGTCTATCTGCAAGCTTGAAAACGAAGCTATTCTGCGAGACTTCCTCAATTTTTGAGCTTGACATTCGTTTTTGAGTCTGCGAGACCTCCTCAAATTTCGACTTCTTTCAAAAAATGGAAAGTTGAGTGCAGAGCTGATGGCCTCGTACCAATGCGTTTTGCGATTTTCCAGTCCATGTCTCTAAAGTATTGCGGCTGCCACGAAAAAGTGAGGCCAGGTCATACGAAGTCAAGTGTTGCACCTGTCACGCAAAATCATCTTAGCAAACCTGAAGATCTGATGCTCCAAAATGCAACCTCTCTCAGGAAATCAGCGCCCTGACCTCCTAACATCTCTGATGAACATGTCATTTGTACTGCCCCTGCCACAAGCAATGCATCTTTCCAGACCCTCTTCAAATGCCCCACACATGCCATCGTTTTTGGAAATGCCACAAAACCCTGACGTTTTTCTCACTTTTGGCAAGGTGCAGAGTCCCTTGCGCCTGCCACGCAAAACCACATCTGAACCTTCAAGAGTGGTCCGGGCATGTTGTGTTTTTAACATTTTGACTTGGACATGTGCTTCGTGCCACAACAGCGTGCACTTTTTCGACATCTCAACTTCAAAAAATGCTTCGAACCTGGTGTTCTTTGTGCATTTTGACTTCGATATTTGCTACGCGCCACAGCGGCGTCCACTATTTCGACATCTCAACTTCCAAAAGTGCTCCGGCACTGAGGTGTTTTCTGCATTTTGACTTGGACATGTGCTTCGTGCCACAACAGCGTGCACATTTTCGACATCTCAGCTTCAAAAAGTGCTTCGAACCTGGTGTGCTTTGTGCATTTTGACTTTTATATTTGCTACGCGCCACAGCGGCGTCCACTATTTCGACATCTCAACTTCCAAAAGTGCTCCGACACTGAGGTGTTTTCTGCATTTTGACTTGGAAATGTGCTTCGTGCCACAACAGCGTGCACTTTTTCGACATCTCAACTTCAAAAAGTGCTTCGAACCTGGTGTGCTTTGTGCATTTTGACTTCGATATTTGCTATACGCGCCACAGCGGCGTCCACTATTTCGACATCTCAACTTCCAAAAGTGCTCCGGCACTGAGGTGTTTTCTGCATTTTGACCTGGAAATGTGCTTCGTGCCACAACAGCGTGCACTTTTTCGACATCTCAACTTCAAAAAGTGTTTCGAACCTGGTGTGCTTTGTGCATTTTGACTTCGATATTTGCTACGCGCCACAGCGGCGTCCACTATTTCGACATCTCAACTTCCAAAAGTGCTCCGACACTGAGGTGTTTTCTGCATTTTGACCTGGAAATGTGCTTCGTGCCACAACAGCGTGCACTTTTTCGACATCTCAACTTCAAAAAGTGCTTCGAACCTGGTGTGCTTTGTGCATTTTGACTTCGATATTTGCTACGCGCCACAACGGCGTCCACTATTTCGACATCTCAACTTCCAAAAGTGCTCCGACACTGAGGTGTTTTCTGCATTTTGACTTGGACATGTGCTTCGTGCCACAACAGCGTGCACTTTTTCGACATCTCAACTTCAAAAAGTGCTTCGAACCTGGTGTGCTTTGTGCATTTTGACTTCGATATTTGCTACGCGCCACAGCGGCGTCCACTATTTCGACATCTCAACTTCCAAACGTGCTCCGACACTGAGGTGTTTTCTGCATTTTGACCTGGAAATGTGCTTCGTGCCACAACAGCGTGCACTTTTTCGACATCTCAACTGCAAAAAGTGCTTCGAACCTGGTGTGCTTTGTGCATTTTGACTTCGATATTTGCTACGCGCCACAACGGCGTCCACTATTTCGACATCTTAACTTCCAAAAGTGCTCCGACACTGAGGTGTTTTCTGCATTTTGACTTGGACATGTGCTTCGTGCCACAACAGCGTGCACTTTTCCGACATCTCAACTTCAAAAAGTGCTTCGAACCTGGTGTGCTTTGTGCATTTTGATTTCGATATTTGCTACGTGCCACAGCGGCATCCACTATTTCGACATCTCAACTTCCAAAAGTGCTCCGACACTGAGGTGTTTTCTGCATTTTGACTTGGACATGTGCTTCGTGCCACAGCAGCGTGCACATTTTCGACATCTCAGCTTCAAAAAGTGCTTCGAACCTGGTGTGCTTTGTGCATTTTGACTTTTATATTTGCTACGCGCCACAGCGGCGTCCACTATTTCGACATCTCAACTTCCAAAAGTGCTCCGACACTGAGGTGTTTTCTGCATTTTGACCTGGAAATGTGCTTCGTGCCACAACCGCGTGCACTTTTTCGACATCTCAACTTCAAAAAGTGCTTCGAACCTGGTGTGCTTTGTGCATTTTGACTTCGATATTTGCTACGCGCCACAGCGGCGTCCACTATTTCGACATCTCAACTTCCAAAAGTGCTCCGACACTGAGGTGTTTTCTGCATTTTGACCTGGAAATGTGCTTCGTGCCACAACAGCGTGCACTTTTTCGACATCTCAACTTCAAAAAGTGCTTCGAACCTGGTGTGCTTTGTGCATTTTGACTTCGATATTTGCTACGCGCCACAGCGGCGTCCACTATTTCGACATCTCAACTTCCAAAAGTGCTCCGACACTGAGGTGTTTTCTGCATTTTGACTTGGAAATGTGCTTCGTGCCACAACAGCGTGCACTTTTTCGACATCTCAGCTTCAAAAAGTGCTTCGAACCTGGTGTGCTTTGTGCATTTTGACTTCGATATTGGCTACGCGCCACAGCGGCGTCCACTATTTCGACATCTCAACTTCCAAAAGTGCTCCGACACTGAGGTGTTTTCTGCATTTTGACTTGGAAATGTGCTTCGTGCCACAACGGCGTGCACTTTTTCATTTCTCATTTGGCTAGATGGGCTCCGCACCTGCCACTGTAGCGAGCCTACTTTTCGGCCCTCCGGAGCCACAGATCTTTGTAAAAACACGGTGTTTTGCGACTTTTCTCCCTTTTCGCGCACCTGCATCGTCTGTCTTCTGACTCTTTCTCTTCCCTGATCTTCTTTCTTCTTCTCTTCTCTTCTTTTCTCTTCTCTTCTCTTCTCTTCTTTTCTCTTCTCTTCTCTTCTTTTCTCTTCTCTTCTCTGACTCTACCTCTGCTTTTCATCTGTCCATTTTGTCGGAAGTTTGACTTCTAAACTTCCTTCGATAAGTTCCATGAACAGTATGACTCACTTTTATTTCCAGCTTTTCATTTTCATGCAGGCCATGGAGCGGCAGCGAAAGCAGGAAGCCCTGGAGGCCGAGCAAGAGCGGAAAAGGCGCCGGCGCTCGAAGAGAACGGTCGAAACTTGGTCGTCGTCGTCGTCGATTTGCGTATCTTGATCTCAATGATCTCAATGTCAGGCAGGAGGAGGAGAGAAAACGGAGAGAAGTAGAGAAGCAGGACAAGCAAAAAAACTTAGCCAAAAGCTTTGCATTGGAAAAGAGAGGCGGCATGGACAGTGGCTTGCCCCATAGATAGCAATATATCGTGTTTTAGCAACAGTAGTTTCAATGTGGTCCTGTTCTTGTTTCTGGTTTCTTGCGTACCATGCTGCGTGTTTTGTGTTTTTCAGGGTATGTGTGTGCTGTGAGCTATCTCAGACGCTGGGCCTGTTTCCAGACAGGGCCCGCATGGTGCCATCTTCTGATGTCTTTATAAATTGGACCATGAAACGGTGTTCAAACCATTTAAACTATAAGTTTGAAAACACGGTTTTTTTTCAAGAGGAAATTCAAGGTTCAACTTATATTTTCTAGCCGATTCTAGCCAGCCTTAGGCGAGTTGACGCTATTTTGGGAAATTCGAAGTGTACGGGCTCCAGTGGCAGGAGTTGTAGGTGTTCCGCTGTAGTTTTTGAACAGGAGCAACGCAAAAAGGAGGCTGAACTGCAGAAAAACATGGAGATGTCCTTCGGCTGAGTTCAGTTCTTCCCAGATGAAACATTGTGAGGAAACGAACAGAATTGGGTAATCTGACGGACTTTGCACTCAGGTTGGAGCAGATGAAGAAACAGGCTGAGCAAAAGGCCACAAACCTCAAGGCCGTGTGGGTGTGTGTGTGTGGGGGGAGGAGGAGGAGGGACGAATAGGGCAACCTGAAAATTGACATGTTGAAATTGCAACCCATTGTGTTGCCATAATGTTTCTTTCAATTTGTAATCTATTCGCTGTTCTCGTGCTGACCTTATTAAGCCTTTATTCCCTTCATGCTCCCTGGTAAAGGGATGTAAAGGGGTGGTCGAGGTTCTCAACGTATATAAACAAGGTAGGGAAAATACTAAAGAACACGCACGCTGTTTAAATACTTTAGAACATCTTGATATTGAGATATAGATTTAAATGTCAAGTTCCGTTATCCCGGCACAGTTTGTCCACAGAACCTTGGAGGAAACAACCTGCCGTGGAATGGTTGGCAGGAGGAGTCTTACAGTCCCCCAAAAGGGGACCGGCTTCTCCTGACTTGAACATACGACCTGCAATGCCTGACACCGCGTTGTTTCACGTTTTGCAACCATACCTCTTTCAAAAATTGCCCAATAATTTTTGAGCGGTTTCATCAAGCAGCAGGGATCTGAAGTAGCCATTGTCTACATGCAGACCGTAATTTTGTTTTCTAGACCTTTAGGACTTTTGAAATTTGAGGCGGTTCAAAATTTGCACCCTGAACAACACCAGTTTCAGGAGTGCATAGTTCTTTGGAACAAGCATCACCAAAAAAGAAACACATTTGAATGTGTCATGGAGAGGTGTAAACAGCCGCTAGCCACAGAGCTGACTAGGAACAAAAAAAAATTGACCAACGAGTTTCCCAAAAGCACAATATCGCGCAGACATGTCCATCAACATCACTTGCCAGATATTTAAAAAATCGCTAAACATACAAAAACATGTGCTTTTGAGCATTTTGCCACAATAATTGAAAAGCGTCCATTTCCTCAGAGCTGGGCCGCCTCAATTTTTTTTTGCCTTTGGCCCTTTTCATGAAGTGCAAGAGGAAGGTCAATGAATGGTCTTGCACCCACCTCCACTCCACCCCACAAGAGAAAGCACCATGTCATGAGGTGTCAAAAGGTACGAAACTACGAAACCACACGGTAAATGAGCAACACGTGTCCAAAGAAAAAGAAGGTCACCGGGTCACCACATTGTTCATGACCCTGGGGGGTTTCATTTTTTCAAGAGTTGGTTCGATGTGATTTGAGGACCCTTATTTCAGCACTTCCAACTGTGGGTAACAATTTCATATGTAACTAAACCCCTATCATTTGTGGGACTTCTGTGAATTGTTTATCCCACAACTCATAACTTTGCAACATAATTCCACAGGCACTGTGGTTCCCTTTGTGCATCCATCGATTCACATACAAATTGATCAATTTGAATCCGTCCATATTCAGATTTTTTTTAGAAGTTTTAGTCTTATTCCATTTTTTTTGGGCAAGTATCAGTATCGCTTCAAGTGTTGCCAACAGAATATAAAGAATGCATGACACAAGCTAACGCTTGCCTCAATACAAGTCCAGCATTGATTTATTGCAACATAGTGGATCCAGTGGAAAACAAAGTGGAAGTCGCTCCCAAAAAAAATAAAACGGAAAAAGGAAACACGTGAACCATCGGCGTCGCCTTGCGAAATCTGAGAATCGCTACATGCCTTGCTCTTCCATACGCTGTCGCTCCAGATCCTCAGTAATGTTCGTTCACACAGTATTAAAAAACCCGCCAAAATAAAGATCACCAACCCCCGGAAAAAATAGTAAAACCTCCCAAAAATAAAGATGGCCGACCGCTTTTGGTGATTTTTTCTCCCGTTTTTTCTCCCCGATTTTTTTTCAATTATTCCCGCGTTTTTCAGTTTTTTCCCCAATGTTTTTTCCGTTTTTCCATGTTTTCCCGTTTTTCTTCAATTGTTTTTTAACGTGTGTTTCTTCCCCACCTGCCAGGTGAGGGTTGTTAGATTTTATGTCAGTTGCTTCCTCCTCGTCCTCCTCCTCCTCCTCGTCCTCCTCGTCCTCCTCGTCCTCCTCGTCCTCCTCGTCCTCCTCGTCCTCCTCGTCCTCCTGCTCAACTGCGACCCTCGACGCACAGTGTTCTCTGTCGGACCTCAACCACGACCCTCGACGCACAGTGTTCCCTGCCGGACCTCAACCACGACCATCCACGCCCAGTGTTCCCTGCCGGACCTCAACCACGACCATCCCCGCCCAGTGTTCCCTGCCGGACCTCAACCACGACCATCCACGCCCAGTGTTCCCTGCCGGACCTCAACCGCGAGTATCCACGCCAAGTGTTCCCTGCCGGACCTCATGTAGGAAGATAAAATGTCAGATAGAAGTGCCAGAAGATTTGCCAGGTAGAATGCCAGAAAATATGCCAGAAGATATGCCAGATAGATATGCCAGAAGATATTCCAGAAGATATGCCAGATAGAATGCCAGATCGAATGCCAGAAGATATGTCAGATAGAATGCCAGATAGAATGCCAGAAGATATGTCAGATATATGCCAGAAGATATGCCAGATAGAATGCCAGAAGATTTGCCAGATAGAATGCCAGAAGAAATGCCAGAAGATATGCCAGATAGAATGCCAAATAGAATGTCCAGATAGAATGCCAGAAGATATGCCAGAAGATATGCCAGATAGAATGCCAAATAGAATGTCAGAAGATATGTCAGATAGAATGCCAGAAGATGTGCCAGTAAGAAGATGTATAAATGTCATGGTGGGGATCACACGAAGTAAAGTAATTCTTGTTTTTTCAGGTAGCCCTGAAAACCCTTAACATCTAAATAATAATGAATGTTTGCACCCCCCTAAATAAAGAATTTGGATTTCAAATGCCTAAAAATAGGGGGTAGTCCTGAAGACCCCTAACATCTAAATAATAATGAATGTTTGCACCCCCTAAATAATGTATTTGGATTTCAACTGTCTAAAATAAGGGGGTGGCCCTGAAGACCCCTAACATCAAAATAATAATGAATGTTTGTGTAAATCTTCCCAGCATGCCCATACATTTCAGGTAGCATTTTTACCATGTTTCCATTAGAACATTTTGCATTTCATCATTTGCAATTTACAGCTGAGGTGACAGCTGCCTTTTGAGATCAAGCTCACGAGAGGTAAGCACAACAATCTTTGAGGCGGTGGAAAAAGGACGAGGAGCACTGCCTGCTCAGAGACAGACCAGCAGGTTAAGAGCCTTGAAAGAGCCAGGAAGGCAAAGAAAAGACCAAAGAAGGCCGAGATGGACGTTAGAAGAAGGTTGGCAACCCCTGAAGAACTGAGGCAGGGACAAGAAGAGATGCAAAAGGCGCAAGAGAGGATGCAGTCTGAAGCTGGTAGGCTAGGTGAAGATCCCATAGAGGATGTTAAAGCAACTGAAGATAGCAAAGTAGGCGAAGAAAAGACTGTAGTTGAAGTTGGAAGGGTTGGCATGGTAGGAGAGTCAATTCCAATCTCTACCCCGCCATCTGGATCTCAAAGTCGAAGGAATAACATGGGCCAAGATTTCCTGACCACAGACCAGAAACCGCCCTTTCAGCCGAGCTCAGAAACCAAGGGTCTTCAGGAGCCGAGTCATCTTGAGGTTCAAACTCCTGGCATGTCTGCCCCAGCGATGTCCCCTCAGTTGCCTTTGTTTGATGAGGAACAGCTGAGAGCTTTTGCGCATCTTCAGAGTCAAGCAGCATGGTTGTATGGGGGCTCACAAGTAGGTGGCTTCATTCCAACAGTTCCTAGGCCGTTGTCTTTGGAAATGGAAGAAGAGATGGCATGCTTAGGCGTTTGAATCTCCTTCAGGAACGTTTGGATCAGGAACAGCGTGAGAAGGTTCAGTTCCAAAAGGAAGTGAAAGACATCCTGGAGGAGAATCGAAGGTTGAAAGAAGAAGTGAAGTTTTTGGAAGATCGAGGTCGTGAGACGTCTCCTTTTGCAACCCCTGATGGAAAGCAGGAGTCAAAGCCAAAGGAGGCTGAGAGACCACCAAAGCAGGCTGCAGATCCAGAGGAGGCCCAAAGGATGCTGCTGTAGATGCAGGTACCGAGGGGGCTGACAGACCCCCAAAGGAGACTGCAGGAGGAGCAGGTTCTAAGGAGGCTGACAGACCCCCAAACGAGGCTGCAGGTTCAAAGGAGGCTGCTAAGGAGGCTGATAGACACCCAAAAGAAAGCCCTCAAATGCCGCCCAAGGATCCCACAATTCAAGTCATTCTCAAGCTCATGGAGGGAATGCAGGAGATTCAAAAGAAGTTGGTCCGGAATGGAGGTGATGAAAGTGCCTTGGAACCTGAGGTGGTGCGACATTCAGCTGATCTTCCACGCTTGGCTGATTGGTCTCCTGACACGGCGCCTATTGACTACAACGACTGGCTGCTTTGCTTGGGCCCTCAGATGGCGGATTTGTCGCCAACAAGTGAACAGTGGTGGAATGTCACTGTTGATGCTGCTCGTGAATGGTATGAACAACATCAGCTCTTGTCACCCATTGCACGTTTTACCCATCAACCTTCTCCAACGCCCGAGATGATGCAACATCGTTGGAGCAGGGTCGAACGAAGAGCCTCTTCGCTTTTGATGGCTGCCATCCCTGATCAACTACGAGAAGAAGTGGTGGCGAGCAAGTCGGTGTCAGCCCTTGGCATCTTGTCAAAGGGTATGCAGCTGTATCAACCTGGTGGATTAGCCGAACGATCAGCCATTTGTCCTCGTTGGAGTCACCAACGGAGGCAACTACGGTGTCTTCGGCGATCTCAACTTTGAGAAAGTGGTTGAGGTGGAAAAGACGCGCTGAGGAGCTGAAGGTTGGATTGCCAGACCCAACAATTCTGGTACGTGGCCTGAGTAAACTAGTGAAGCGCATTTTGCAAGGGATGCCAGATCTGAGTTTCAGGTTGTCGTTGGTGAGAAATACCCTCATGATCGACACGGTTCCCTCGCATGAATCGGTGTCGCGATACTCTGAACATCTCCTTGCAGAGTTGGAGCAAGCTGGACATCAGACCAAGAAGAAGGAGCAGCAAGTGGAAGCGCCGAAATTGAAGAGGCTAGAAGGTCAACAGAAGGAGGATGGACCAGGGCAGAAAGAAGGATCACCAACAGGACGTTTTGGAGGAGAAAAGAAGAAATGTCGTTTCTTTCTCACAGAAGGAGGCTGTAGGAGAGGCAAAGAATGTCAGTGGCTTCATGAAAAAGATGACAAGCGTCGCTGTTGGACGTGTGGAGCTGAGGATCACTTTGCAACTACATGCAGTCGTCCCAAGGGCAAGGAACAGACCCTGAAGAAGGTTTCGAAGTTTGAGGGCGAAGAAAGTCCGTCAAAGAAGAAGGCTGAGGAGATCATGGATCAGAGTTCGACTGCGCCCATGAAAGGTTTGCTGGAAGAGGCTAGCCGGATGCTCAAGACTATGTCGTCTTCATCTTCATCAAACACGTCATCTGCGTCTTCAGCAAAGGAGGATGAGGAAAAGAAAGACGTCATGGAAAGGCTTCATGAACAGCTGAAGTCTCTCAAAGTTTTCAAGATCAACAGGTTGAAGAAAGATGGGAAGATGGGGCTGGTAGACAGTGGTGCTACACACTCTTTGAGAGCTCGTCGAGACAATGAGGAGGTCGACGGGTATGCAGAGGCTGAGGTCTCCCTTGCAGATGGGAGAACAGTGAGGCTGAAGATATCTCCAGGAGGAGCCATGCTGACAGAGGACAAAGGTGTGGAGCCGATCGTCCCCATGGGCCTCTTGGCGACGAAGTTGAACTGCAAGATGCGTTGGGAAGAGGGGAGCTGAAGATTCAACATCCACAGCAGGGTGACATCAAGGTTGTCATGGCAGAAGGATGTCCTCATGTACAACGACATGTTGCACTTCAATTGATCAGCGAGCTGGAGGACGTGAAGAAAGGTGTTCCAGTTTCAGGTGATTTCAAAGATGAGGAGGAATGGATGAAGCAACTGGTCGATCAACACCCAGTGCTGCGTTCTCTGCCTGAACATCTGCGACAGCGGTTGGCTGTTCAGGTTGGCAGTTGGAGTGACTTGCCATCAAATCGAAGGCAGAGCAACGGGATGGTCTCACGGTGCACTTGTTTGCAGGTCCATCAGCGGGGTTTACTCTCGAGAAGGCGATGCAGAAGCATGGGGGAGGAGAAGGTCGGTTGTTGGAAATTGATGTTTTGAGAGGAGAAGGGCACGACTTGTTGTGCGATCAAGGAATCTACAGCGGACTTTTGAGGTGCGCTGTGGAGGGCAAGTTGGATGCTTTGATAGGAGGACCACCATGCAGAACGAGGAGTGTCCTGCGCCACTACGACATCCCAGGACAGCCAGATTGTCCAAGGCCAATCAGGGCTTGGGGTGGAGAGGAGTTTGGAATCAAAGATGCAACCGAAGAAGAAAAGAAAAAGCTTCAAGAAGATGATCTGGTCGCTTGGAGGATGATGTTCCTTTTCATGGTGGCGTCATATGTGAGGAAGGCAAGAGGCATCCCAGAGAAGGTTCAGTTCACTTTGGAGCAGCCTTCATCACCGAAGGCATACAAGCCTGAAGTGGTGTCCTGGTGGGACACTTGGCACTGGCAGGAGCTGAAGAAGGAGTTTGACTTCAAAGAGACGCAGGTGAAGCATAGAGGACTAGGAGGCACAGCAGAAAAGCCAACTACGTTTGGAGGGAATCTTGCCCTTCGACCAGAGGAGCACTATGTCAGTCGAGGGGGAGCAGAAGAGAAAAGTGAGGAGAAGAAGATTCGGAGTTCCAAAGATCTCTCTCGATGGCCACCAGGCATCATGGCCATGGTCGCCTGCGCTCTTCAGAGAAGTGTCATGCAAAAGACTCCAGCTCTCAAGGCCATCAGCTGGGAACAACATCTTGCCATGAATCACACACCATATCGCCGTGATTGCTTGGTGTGTCAACAAACTCTTCAACAAGCACATCCACATCGAAGAGTCAAACATCCTACCGGAGGAGTCCTGTCCTTGGACACAGCTGGCCCACTGGTGAAAGCTCAAGATGTCACTGGCGGCAGTGCTCGCTACTTTCTTGTGGGAGCCGTCACATGGGCCGTCCCCCTGGGAATCGTTGACTTGAAGGATGCAGCAATGGAAGAAGAAGTCCCTGAGGAGGAGATTGAAGAAGCCAGATTGAAGAGGAGGAAGAAGATCAAATTGATCAAAGAGAAGCAAAGAAGAACAAAAAGGAGGCTCAAAGTTGCAAGGAGCCAGTTGAAGAACGACAAGAACCTGAACCAGTTCCAGACCCAGCTCAAGAAGAAAAGGGTGTGGACTTTGTTGTGAAAACCTTTCGGCTAGCATATCCAATGACTTCAAAAAGATCGACTGAAGTTTCAAAGATCGCGTTGGAGATGCTGTTGAGGCTGAGGGCTGATGGGTATCACATCAATAGAGTTCACACTGATCAAGGGCACGAATTTGCTGGCCAATTTTTGAAGTGGGCACATCAACGAGGTCTACATGTCACTCGGACACCGGGCGACGATCCACCCGGTAATGGCCGGGCTGAACTGGCAGTGAAGTTCTTCAAGACCCAAATTCGAAAGTGCCTGCTTGAGGCTCAACTTGGAGCTGACCATTGGCCCCTGGCACTGAGGCACATCAACGAAGTTTCCAGGTGCAGCCGACTTGGCAAAACACCAACATGGCCTCAGTTCTGGAAGGAGGTGGTCATCAGAAAGAGAAGATGGAAGAGAGGAGGGTTTGAGCCCACCATGGAAGTCGTGCGCTATGTGAGCCCAGCACCTGAAGAGCATAGACATTGGGTTCAGCCAGAAGGTGAAGTCCCAAGACTTACAAGATGCTATGTCCAGAAGGCTGAAAGGGTCCCCAACGAAGGGACATGGATTGCGTTGGAGAAGGAGACTGTGGATGAGCTCTCAAAAAGACGTCGAATTCGAGAGAAGAGTTCGATCAGGCTGCTGAAGTCAGAAGAGATGAGCTCAAGTCAAGACCCAGAGGAGCTGAAGGCCGAAGCATCGAGGAGAGAAGTCAAAGAAATGATGGAAGAGAGCGTAGGCCACATGTTTGAGGCTGAGGCTGAAGTAGCGGCACATGAGGTTGAGGTTCTCAGAAGTTTGAAGAAGATGACTGAGGAGGCCGAAGAACCAGAAGATGAGGTGCTGCAGACAAAAGTAGTATCTCCAAAGGAAGTCAGCAAGGCATGGAACCACTGGCTCCCTGCGATTGAGGAGGAAGTCAACTCTCTGATTGTCGAGAAGGAAGCGTTGCAGCAGATTGGAAAGAAAGAAGTGGAGGAGATAGTGAGGAAAGCAGAGAGGGCAGGAAAGAAAGTGGAGTTTCTGCCATCGAAAATGGTGTACACACGAAAGCCTGGTCCACTGGGAGGCCGCATGAAAGCAAGATGGGTGGTCTGTGGAAACTTTGAGGAGAAGAGATCAAATGAAGACACCTACTCCAGCGGAGCGGGCGCATCAGCTTTCCGTCTCCTTGCAGCCACCGCTGCACACTTCCAATGGCAAGGAGGAACAGTTGACATCAAAACGGCGTTCTTGAACGCTGAGATGGAGGCGGCAGAAGGTGAAAGCATCATCATCATCATCATCATCAAGCCACCGATGGTGATGTTGGAAAAGAACTTTCTCCCACCGGCCAAACACCTTCTACATCCCGCTGAAGGCCGTCCATGGATTTCGAAGATCACCGAGGTTGTGGGGCAACTGCCGTGACCGTGCTTTGTCCCATATGGAAATTAAAGGAGGAGAAAAAGGGGCTCTGAGACTTCACCAACTTGAATCAGAACCCAACTTGTGGAAGATCTTACAAGAAGGAGGTGAAGAGGAGGAAGAGCGAAGGTTGAAGGGTCTTTTGATGACCTACGTCGATGACATTTGTGTCGTCGGAGATCAAGAGACTGTCAACAACACCATGGAGAAGATCCGCGAGAAGTGGAAAACTTCCGTGCCAGATTCCATTGGCGAAGTTCCCATCCGCTTTTAATGGAAGTTGCAAAGCTCAAAGATTCAAAGACAGAGAGGGAGGTCTGGTATGTCTTCCAGGCGTCCTACATCAAAGATCTGATTTCAAAGGCAGGAGAAGAAGTCAAAAAGAAGAAGGTTCCAATCACAAGAGATCAAAGTGCTCAGCTGGGAGAAAAGGACGAAAAGGTGGAGGTCGAGGATGTAAGGCAATCTCAGAAACAGGTTGGTGAACTGCTATGGATCGTGACGAGAACTCGTCCCGACCTGATGTACGCAGTTTCTAGAATGGGGAGTTTAGTGACCAAGTCTCCCACCAAAGTCAACGAGATCTACCAGCAGGTGATTGGTTACCTCCTTCGAACATCAAACGAAGGCCTGTCTTTCAAAAGCAGCCCTGGTGATGCCCCTGTCCTGGAGGTGTTCACGGATGCGAGTTTCGCACCAGATGGTCGCGAAAGTCATGGCTCTTTTGTCGTGGAGTTCCTGGGGTGTCCCATTTTCTGGCGATCAGGGAAACAATCCTTTGTGACCCTGTCAACTGCAGAGGCTGAGATGATGGAGGTGATTGAGGGTATGGTCGCCGGTGAGTCTGTGCTGGTGATGGCAAGCGAGATCTTCAAAGGAGTGGCTCGCAAGGTTTGGACAGACTCCCAGTCGGCCCAAGCCACCCTTTGCTTGGAGAGTGGATCATGGAGAACACGTCACTTGCGCATCAGAGCTACGGCAGCACGACAAGCTTTCCAACGTGCTGAATGGCTGTTACAGCAAAAGATGATCGCGGACATTGGCACCAAGCCGTTAGCTGCTGCGAGATTCAACATGCTGAAGGAGGAGTTGGGAATGAAAGAATGGAAAGAAAAGATAGAGGAGGATGCAGAACAAAAGAAAGAAGAAAAGAAAGAAGGCGGAGACGAGAAGAGCTCCGTTGGGTTTGTGAAACAGGTCGCCAAGATCATTATGATTGCGGCGTTGTTGGACGGAGTGAAAGCACAAGAAGATGAGGAGGAAGAGCCTGGAACGACAGAATTTCAGGTGATGATGGTGGCGTTTGCACTGCTGATCGTTTTCGCCACTTTGGCGATCCAATGGCTTCTTGGGTTTTTTCAACAAAGCTCCGCTACCAAGGAGATCTCCGCTACCAAGAAACAAGGTGGAGAAAAAAACAAAAGAAAAAGAAGGAGGCAGAAAGCCCAAAAATGGAAAGGCCAAAGTCACTTCCAGAGCCAGCGAGTGTGGGTCGGGCGGCATCGTCGAATGAAACGGTGGCCGGACTCCCCACTGGTGGTGATGCGCCGTGGGTTGGAGGAGAACCCGCGGCTACGCTCCCACCCGAGGCAGCCAGCGGTGATGCGCTGTGGGTTGTGGAGGAGAACCCGCAGCTACGCTCCCGACCGTGGCCTCAGAGGTATCCGGCGGTGATGCGCCGTGGGTTGGAGGAGAACCCGCGGCTACGCTCCCGACCGTGACCTCATCAAGTGAGAGCAGTCAAAGCCTCACCTCGCAACCTGGAGTGACTGAAGAAAGAATTATGGTCATCATGGAAGAGATTGTCAGAGAAGAAGAACAAATGTGGGCTGACATTCGTGCCAACCCAGAGGTTGCAGCCCAAGAACAACAAGGAGGAAATGTGGCCACTCTGGCTTTTCAGATCTACACCACAAGATATGGCCCGGTGTATCACTGCAGACAGCAGTGTGGATATCTACGAGCTGCGCAGACTGGACTTCGCCGTGAGTCCACTTGGTGCCATTTGTGTCGCCATGTTGCGCAGCGTGGATGTGGAAGCCCACCACCGGGCATACCAATCTGGATTGCTGGATGGGGAGGTGTTGCACACACTGACCCAAGGTGCCCACAAATTGGAAATAGCCGCGAGACCAGGCTGTGCACCCAATGCCAGATGAACTCCGATAATTAAGAGGCAGTTTGGGCCGATGAAAATTGTGCAATCCTAACGGACGCACAAAGGGGGAGTGTAAATCTTCCCAGCATGCCCATACATTTCAGGTAGCATTTTTACCATGTTTCCATTAGAACATTTTGCATTTCATCATTTGCAATTTACAGCTGACGTGACAGCTGCCTTTTGAGATCAAGCTCACGAGAGGTAAGCATAACAATATCTTTGAGGCGGTGGAAAAAGGACGAGGTGCACTGCCTGCTCAGAGACAGACCAGCAGTTTGCACCCCCCGTAAATAAAGAATTTGGATTTCACTTGTCTAAAATAAGGGGGTGGCCCTGAAGACCCCTAACATCTAAATAATAATAATAATAATAATAATGAAATCCCCTTTGGAATAACCCTCTCTAAAATGGGGGACCCCGGGGTCCCACTAAACCATTTTTTTTAGACAAAATTTAGCGATGTTTTTTTCCAGGGGGGTGGGACTTTCATTTTATAGTGATCCCAGGGGGGCAGGAGGATTTTGATTTTACAATATTAAATTTCATTTCATAGCGATTCTCTTTTTGGCATGACACTCATGCATGGGGGTTGGGTGTTCCCATTCTATAGAGTCAGGAGATGTCAGGAGGTTTCAGGAAATCATTCCTTTTGGGGGTTGGTAGCCTCCATTTTATAGTGATCATGGGTTGTAGTTGCATTGCTCAGTCTTCGCGTGCCGTTTCCTGCTATAGCATGGATGGCAATGGGAACCTGGGGGAGTGTTCCCAAACCAGAGAAACGTAAGAATGGAAGAGAATGGAATAGAGTGGACAAACAAAGCCAGCTTTCTCCATCCAACCCCAAAATCCCCAGCTGGCCCAAAATACCCAGCTTTGTCGATACCCCTAAATGCCCAGCTTGGAGAAATCCTTTGGCTTTGGGACATGGGACAGCATGGGATCACTATCAAATGGAAAACTTTCTCCACCCTACCCTGAAATACCCAGCTGCCCCAAAAATACCCAGCTCTGTCGACACAACAAAATACCCAGCTTGGAGTCTTTTTGTCGACATCCCTTGGCTTTTGGGACATGGGACAGCATGGGACCACTATAAAATGGAAAATATTTTCCATCCTACCCTACAATACCCAGCTGCCCCAAAAATACCAAGCTCTGTCGACACAACAAAATACCCAGCTTGGAGTCTTTTTGTCGACATCCCTTGGCTTTTGGGACATAGGACAGCATGGGACCACTATAAAATGGAAAACCACCCAAAAAAATACCCAGCTGCCCCAAAAATACCTAGCTCTGTCGATACAACAAAATACCCAGCTTGGAGTCTTTTGTCGACAGGCCTTGGCTTTTGGACATGAGACCGCTATAAAATAGAAAACTTTCTCCATCCTATCCTGCCCGAAAGCACCCAGCTGCCCCAGAATACCTAGCTCTGTCGATACCACAAAACACCCAGTTTGGAGCCTTTTTGTCGACATCCCTTGGCTTCGGGACATGACAACATGGGACCACTATAAAATTATTTTTCTCCATCCTACCCTAAAATACCCAGCTGCCCCAAAAATACCCAGCTCTGTCGACACAACAAAATACCCAGCTTGGAGCCTTTTTGTCGACATCCCTTGGCTTCGGGACATGACAACATGGGACCACTATAAAATGGAAAATATTTTCCATCCTACCCTACAATACCCAGCTGCCCCAAAAATACCAAGCTCTGTCGACACAACAAAATACCCAGCTTGGAGTCTTTTTGTCGACATCCCTTGGCTTTTGGGACATAGGACAGCATGGGACCACTATAAAATGGAAAACTATCTCCATCCCACCCAAAAAAAATACCCAGCTGCCCCAAAATACCCAGCTCCGTCGATACCAGTCTTTTTGTCGACATCCCTTGGCTTTTGGGACATGGGACAGCATGGGACCAATGGAAAACTACCAGAAAATAAGTCTTGGTCTTTGTGTCAGCATCCCTTGGCTTTGGGACGTCCCGGGCTAAAGAAAAATGTGGTGTCTTTGGGGCGATGATGGTGGGAGGATGTGGGAAGGCTGCGGCACTATAAAATGGAAACCCCCAACCCCCAGAAAATCCTACCAGGAAGGGCATGTAATCTCTATAAAATCAGAGCACCCAACCCCTCAAGAAACCATTCATTTTTGGATGTTGTAAGATACAGGGGGTTGGGGGTTCCTATTCTATAGTAGAAAGTTGGCTAGTTCCTTCATTTTAAGGCTAGGCTCCAGGGTACGTTGGGGCCTCCCATTTTATAGTGATGGAGGGTTTTGCAGTAAATTTGTAGCTGTAAATATTTGCTTTTTCAAATAATTTTCTTATTTTATAGAGGTGCACCTGTTTTGTGACCTTGGGTGTTTCCATTTTATAGAGGTCCCACTCCGGGGGGGATGGGTGCCCCCGTTTTAGTACTATAAAATGCGGGCACCCAACCCCCCCACTTAATCTAGTAGGGGATATAATGAATGTTTGCACCCCCCTAGATAAAGCATTTGGATTTCACATGTCTAAAATAAGGGGGTGGCCCTGAAGACCCCTAACATCTAAATAATAATAATAATGAATGTTTGCACCCCCCCTAGATAAAGTATTTGGATTTCACATGTCTAAAATAAGGGGATGGCCCTGAAGACCCCTAACATCTAAATAATAATAATGAATGTTTGCACCCCCCTAGATAAAGCATTTGGATTTCAAATGTCTAAAATAAGGGGGTGGCCCTGGAGACCCCTAACATCTAAATAATAATAATAATAATGAATGTTTGCACCCCCTAGATAAAGTATTTGGATTTCAAATGTCTAAAATAAGGGGGTGGCCCTGAAGACCCCTAACATCTAAATAATAATATTAATAATGAATGTTTGCACCCCCCCTAGATAAAGCATTTGGATTTCAAATGTCTAAAATAAGGGGGTGGCCCTGAAGACCCCTAACATCTAAATAATAATAATAATGAATGTTTGCACCCCCCCTAGATAAAGTATTTGGATTTCACATGTCTAAAATAAGGGGATGGCCCTGAAGACCCCTAACATCTAAATAATAATAATGAATGTTTGCACCCCCCTAGATAAAGCATTTGGATTTCAAATGTCTAAAATAAGGGGGTGGCCCTGGAGACCCCTAACATCTAAATAATAATAATAATAATGAATGTTTGCACCCCCTAGATAAAGTATTTGGATTTCAAATGTCTAAAATAAGGGGGTGGCCCTGAAGACCCCTAACATCTAAATAATAATATTAATAATGAATGCTTGCACCCCCCCTAGATAAAGCATTTGGATTTCAAATGTCTAAAATAAGGGGGTGGCCCTGAAGACCCCTAACATCATAATAATAATGAATGTTTGCACCACCCTAATGTCTAAAATAAGCGGGTAGCCCTGAAGACCCCTAACATCTAAATATTAGTGAATGTTTGCACCCCCCCCCCCAAATAAAGTTTTTTGGTTTCAAATGTCTAAAATAAGGGGGTAGCCCTGAAGACCCCTAACATCTAAAAAAAAAATGAATGTTTGCACCCCCCTAGATAAAGTATTTGGATTTCAAATGTCTAAAAAAAGGGGGTGGCCCTGAAGACTCCTAACACCTAAATAGTAAGGAATGTTTGCACCCCCTAAATAAAGTATTTGGATTTTATCTCTAAAATAAGGTGTTAGTCCTGAAGACACCCTAAACATCTAAATAATAACCATAATGAATGTTTGCGCCCCCCCCCTAAATAAAATATTTGGATTTCAAAGGTCTAAAATAAGGGGATAGTCATGAAGACCCCTAACATATAAATAATAATGAATGTTTGCACCCCCCTAATTAAAGCATTTGGATTTCAAATGTCTAAAATAAGGGGTTAGTCCTGAAGACCCCTAACATATAAATAATCATGAATGTTTGCACCCCCCTAAATAAAGCATTTGGATTTCAAATGTCTAAAATGGGGGTAGTCCTGAAGACCCCTAACATCTAAATCATCATAATAATAATGAATGTTTGCACCCCCCTGAATAAAGTATTTGGATTTCAAAGGTCTAAAATAGGGGGGTGGCCCTGAAGACCCCTAACATCTAAATAATAATAATAATAATGAATGTTTGCACCCCCCTAGATAAAGCATTTGGATTTCAAATGTCTAAAATAAGGGGGTGGCCCTGAAGACCCCTAACATCTAAATAATAATAATAATGAATGTTTGCACCCCCCTAGATAAAGCATTTGGATTTCAAATGTCTAAAATAAGGGGGTGGCCCTGAAGACCCCTAACATCTATATAATAATAATAATAATGAATGTTTGCACCCCCCCTAGATAAAGTATTTGGATTTCAAATGTCTAAAATAAGGGGGTGGCCCTGAAGACCCCTAACATCTAAATAATAATAATAATAATGAATGTTTGCACCCCCTAGATAAAGTATTTGGATTTCACATGTCTAAAATAAGGGGGTGGCCCTGAAGACCCCTAACATCTAAATAATAATAATAATAATAATGAATGTTTGCACCCCCCTAGATAAAGTATTTGGATTTCAAATGTCTAAAATAAGGGGGTGGCCCTGAAGACCCCTAACATCTAAATAATAATAATAATGAATGTTTGCACCCCCCCTAGATAAAGTATTTGGATTTTACTTATGTATTCGTTTTTAATTAGGCAATTTTTCCGGCGCCACACAGGTCTGGAAAATGTTCCAAGGACCCCAGGCCATTGTTTGGCCTCCGAATTATTTACGTTCCCTTACTGTTTGACGGGGGGGTTTTATACGATGTCAACATTAAGTCTACTGGAACGACATGCAGTAGGACCAATACATCACAATCCACGACCCAATCCGTCACCCCATGCGCAAAGTAGGATCCAGTAGGATCCAGTGCAGCATGTCATGTAGCTTCAGAACAGCGAAAGGAAATAGTTCGGAACTTTGCGCATCGATGCACCCCCCACGAGATGGCGCAGATGGCGCTGGGCATCAGAAACATCATTTGACCCCGTTGATAGGAACCGCAAAGATAGGTAAATACCTGATTATGAAATCTTCAAGAGGCTCCGATGATCTCTTTTGAAAGGATGTGGTACAGAGGCCTCACACAAATGTTGGTTTTGCAAGATCCTTTCTTCACTGTGCACACTGTTTGGGGTCCTTGGAGTGATTCATGACCATGCTGCACATCAAGAGATTTACCAGCGGCGTGTGACCCGGCTCCGAAGCAGCCTGGCTGCAGGTGGCTGGCAAGAAGATTACAGAGTGGCTTGGAAGATATGAAGGAAGAAGTGCCTGTTCGCACCATTTTCAAATGATGTTTTAAGGTTTGGGTTTTGCACCCGCTCCAATACCTGTGCATTTTTATACCAAGCTGAAAGCTCTGGGTGAACAAATTGTCATCTCCAAGGATTGAAGCAGACGATTTGACCAACATCAGCCATTGCCTCAACGCAGTTGATCAGCCATTGCGTTGCTGGCACAGGTCGATGTTACCTGAAACTCACGGCAACAGCAGATAGATCGGTGCAAGTATTCTTTGCTGGACAGGCTGCTTAAAGAGCATTCAAACGATTATTCCTTCAGGATCCCTTGGGGTTCTTTGCATGTGTAGTTGTAGATAGCCTGCCTTATCCGTGTTTTTTCTCCTTTTTTCTCGGGCAAGAACTGGGAATTTGGATTGGATATGACTTGATATATGACTTGATCAGGAAGAATATTTTGTGCGAACCCCTGCCGTGGGCACTGTACTTCGTTGTATTGGTGTGACCTTTGGCTCCAACTTTCTAAAAAGGAACCACATCGTGCAGAAGAGATAAAACACGATAAACTTCCCTGAGATATAGCTCACAGTGAAGCCATAGCCATCCTACTTGCACCTACTGCACCGTGTCACCTAATCGTTTTCCATGGTTGTCCGCAAATTTTCAGGACTCTCGTGTGCGCGTTTGCCCACATCCGTGTGAATCTGGCCCACCAAAAGAAAAAGTAGGGACAAAAATCCCGCATTTCTAAAAGGAACTGAGCTCTACGTGAGGATAAAGGGGGAGTTGGTGGAGATTGCCTTTGCTCCACCCAGGTATGCCAGGTATGCGAAATAGATAAAGTTTAATGAAATGACACATTTAATAATATAAAAACTCCTGCAGTAAAACCACATGTAGTATACATAACATTGACTGTCGTGCAGCGTTGGTTCAAAAGGATTAGCTGCTTAACGGTTTGAGGCCACCCCATTATAGTGTTTTACCTAATTGGTGGCGACCTGTGAATATACAGGTTATCAGCCGTAGTCTCACTACTTTGCTATGGGGACCCCAACTGACCTTCCTCTCGCCGTTCCAGGGTCAGGTCCATCGACTGTCGCCGTGCCAAATGTGGCCGGAGGCGACTCCACGCCGATGGATGAGGAAACCATGTTTCAGCCGGTTGTAGCATACTTTACATTCATACAAAACAACATGTCTCAGATTACTAGTGGAAACACACTGCAAGTCATGAGGGAAGCTGAACAGAGGCACCTTCAGATAATGCATGGAGTAGTTGACTCAATCCGAAGTGAATGGTCAAGTAGACTCGTAATGCAAGAGCGGGAGTATGAGCAAAGTTTGCAGGATGTAGAGAACAAAGCAATTGGAGCACTCAATGAGGAAAGGAAGAGAGGTGATGAGCTAGAGGTCAGATTAAATCAGGCTCAAGCATCGCATGACAAAAAGGTAGAGGACTTCAAGGCAGAGGCAAACACAAAGCATGACCAAAAGATTGCAGAGGAAAGGCAACGTATTACTAGCGAATTCGAAGCCTCCTATGCACAAACAGTTGAACATGCAAAGAGTGCCATAGCTGCCACAAAGAAGCAATATGAAGACCAAGCTGCAATTGAACAGGCCAAGTTTATCCATTTGAAAACAGAGTTTGAAAACTACAAAAAGGAAATGGCCGAAAAGATCAATGAAGCAGCGGCACAAAACCTTAGCCTTCAGGACCAAATCGATGACCTTCAGGAGCAGTTGAAGCATGTTGACAAAGCGCAACAAGCATCCGTACCGAAAGCATCCGTCCAGAAAGCCGAGCCAGCCACCATCGCTGGTGTGCCTCACTTCAACATTGCTACTCCAGAGTACCTGATGCGCAAGCTGCTAGAGGTAGTGAAGAGCCAGTTTTAGAGTTGAAGACACCCGCTGTGTTGGCCCAAGAGGCAAAAGCCAAGTTGGATGAGTTGCTCAAAGAAGGCACTCCCCAACAGAAGCCAGCTGTCGGTGACGACAAGCCTCATTTGCCGACGCATTCAGGGTTCATGACTCCCACTGAAGCTATCAAAACTCCCCCAAATGATTCCCCTAAGAGCGTAACCAAGCAACAGCAAGTGATGGGTCCCTCGGAACTTATTGAATTGGTGAAAGCCTTAACCCCAAGGGAAGAGAAGGATAAGCCAAAGACTAAGGAAGCCGAGGTCATCAAGCTGAACAACATGCCAGCTCCGGAATCATATAGGACTTGGAAGAATCATGTCAGGGACGAGGTCAAGAGTTGCTCAGATCGTCCAGATGAAGCATGGCTTTGGCTCAATGAGGTGTACGATCAGGAGTGCACCAGAGAAGAGCTGGAGAAGAGGCTTCAAGATCCTGGGAAGTTCCTTACGCTGGATACAAAGTTATCAGCAGCGCTCACGCGCTCAGCCGGAGGGGACCTCGCTACTAGGATACTGAACTTTAAGGAGCAACAATCCCGAAAAGGCATCCAGGTCAGGGGAAGGTATGTTCTGTTCATGTTTGAGGACTACTTCAAAATATCAGAAGAAGCAGGTAGCCTTTACAGAGTAGAAGATCTTTTGGGTGTTGTCAAGGTAGGTGATACGGTCCAGGATCTTAGAAGATTCATCAACAAATGGGATGCTACCTTAGCAGGCATGGCTGTCACACCCGATGATGCTGTGTTAAGGGACATCTTGTTGAGACAGATCCGACCAAGTCAGTTGCTGAAGTACGACATCGAGGTGTTCGATCGTGCCCATGAGAAATCTCATGAGAAGTCTTACGGCTTTCTCCATCAGTCCATGAAGAACTTGATCGACAGAGAACGGTTGAGGGAGAACAGGAACCGCATCGCGGAGAAGAACAAGGCTGGTGGACCGAAGGACACGAAAGCTGCACCCGCCAAAGGCGATGGTCGTGGCAACCGAAAGGGTTCTCCGAGTCGTGGTAGATCACAGGAACCTAGTAAGGGTGATAAGATCTGTTACAAGTTCCACAAGGGTCAATGCGATAAGGGGAAGAAGTGTCCATTCAAGCACGTAAAGGAAGATAAATCCCGAACACAATCACCCAGAAGAAGTAAGACATGTTCACCATCAAGGGGCAACAAAGATGATAAGGGGAAGAAAATGTCCAAAGAAGAAATGGCAAAGACCCCATGCATCTATCATGCCCAGGGAAAGTGCAGACGAGGTGACAAATGTTTTTTTATAAACATGATGGCAAAGCTGCTGCAGACACCAAAGAATGCAACTTCGAGCTCTGATCAGTCCGGTGTCAGCATGAAGCGTCTTAGATTCCGAAAGGTTCCACATGTGATCGAGTTGAAGGCAGTCGGTCGTCAAGTCCCCGTCAAGCACCGTCCAAGAGAGTTCACTAAGGTGTACAAGACAGCCGAACACGTTCCTGTTTCTTCTAAGGTCGAACAACATGAAGCTCAGGTACGTGCAAGGCAGCTCCAGGAAACTGTGAAGCTCCATGAGTCGGATGTCGCACCAAGTTGTGGGTTTTGTTGTTGGAATTAGGACACTTGTGACATCACTTGCAAAGAATGCAGATTTGTCAGCGGTCTGCAGGCGAGCATCCGATTTCCTTAGTTACAGCCAATGGTTCAACTGAGGCTGGTGAGGTTGCTGATGTCAAGCTGTCCGCATTGCCAGATCCCGTGCATCCGTATGTACTCGATCATACCCCAGCTGTGCTCTCTGTATAGGAACCAGATGTGTAGATCAGGGTTACGGTTTTGTCTGGCCTGCCAACGGCAAACCGATTCTAGTTCGTCCGGATGACAAAGTTGTCCAGCTCAAGATCGAAGGTCATTTCCCAGTTTTGGATGATTACTGCAAGGTCTACCCCAAAGATCAATTTCAAAGGATAAGCACCTTAGGAAGTTGTTCGCAATTCCGACCTCGCAGTCGAGCTCCAAAGCCAAACGGGACGAAGCCCAAGATGAAGAGCAGTTGGACGAGCTGGTTGAGGACGATGCCCAGCAGGAGTACATCCGAAGCCGCAAGACTGAGGATCTTCTGGCCCAAGCTGCAAGTACCCAACATCAGTACACTCATTTCCCCAAGAACCCATTCTGCAGAACTTGCCAAAGAGCAAGAATGATGGCTCCACAGGCAAGGAAGAAAGGTGGTCAGAAGAGAATCGAAACAGAAGTGTTTGGTGACCACATTATCGGTGATCATGTTATCATCAAGAAGAATGTAGAAGAGTGTTTCAGGGGGGAGCAAGTTGCATTGGTGTTGAAAGATCTGCACACCCAATACCGATACGTTTACCCAAGCCAATCCAAGGATTCACAAAGTTGTGTTGATGGTTTGAATCACTTCATTGGATCAAAAGATGATGTTCAAGTTGTGTGTACTGACAATTCCCCAGAATTGATCAGGGCCGTCAAGGACTTGGGTTACAGACATCAGACATCAATTGAATATGTAGATTCATCAAAGTCTTTTGCTGAGCGCGAAGTTCGCCAGATGTGGGACGGTGCCCGAAGCAACTTGTTGCAGTCCGGACTTCCGTTGAAGATGTGGCCATTGGCCATGCAGCATCATGCGACCGCGATCAATGCAAGCCCCCAGCTTGACGGCAGTGAATCTCCATGGCAACTCAGGTTTGGTGAAGAGTTCCCTGCAATGCACATTCCGTTTGGTGCCAAAGTGTTGTTCTGGAATAATCCCAACAAGGCAGATAACACAGCAGGTAAGCTTTCCCCAACATCAAATGAAGGAGTATTCCTTGGGTATTACATCCAACCAGGTTATGATTGGAAGGGTGAATACTTAGTTGCCAAATTGGAAGCTGCAGATTATCATGTCAATTGGGGCGCACTGACAATTCAAAGAACAAAAAGGGTGGAATTGCCATCTGAGGGTTTCATCTTTCCTTTGAAAGCTCTGATTGACTCGAAGGCACCCAAAGCCGACCGCCTTGAGGATCAGGTGAGTCCGCAGACTCCCAAAGCTGTGCCGCTTGAGTCCAGCATGCATCCGCCACAAGACGAGTATGAATACGAGCCAGGGACGCCTCTACCAGCCGACAGTGATGTCGAGCCCGATGCACCTGCAGAGCCCGTATTCCCAGATCTCAAGTTGACCCCCAAAGGTGAAATAATTCCAGATGGTTTTCATTGGGATGGTCACCGGATTGTACGTAACTATAAAGGGTCAAAACGTCCGGAAGGGATTGACTCTGAATTGTGGAAGATGTTAGGACCCCATGAGCGAAAGCAGATCATTGAAGAGGAGGATGCAAAGGCAAAAGCCAAAGCACAGGAGGAAAAGCCAGCACCATCATCTGGCAGCAAGGGCAAGAAGAAGAAAGCTTCGACAGCCCGGCTTGAGGTAACTCAATGCCCTCCTGCAAAAGCTAGGCTTGTAGGCAACACTTGGGAAATTATTCCAGCCGTTTCCCAAAAGTTCTCCGTGCCAGCAATGCCAAAGGCTGCTGTGCCTGCCGTGGAAGAACACCGGCCAAAGCTACGTGAGCTTGTGAAGGAGAAGATCAAGGAACATGAGTTCAAGGTTGCACTCGAGCTTTTTGCTTCAGTTGCTAGGCTTGTATCAAAAGATTAGATTGCCAGCAACCCCAAGGCGAAGGCCGCCCTTGACAACGAGTGGGAAAACCTCCGAAACAAGGGTGTTTGGGATGAGAAGCGTGTTCGTGAGTGCGGCGACATAGTAGCTGAGGCTCGTCGCAATGGCCAAACTGTGCACCTAGGTCGAATCTTTGAAGCTTGCTATGAGAAGGGTTCTGAATTGCCTGAATCAGACCCTCGCCGGAAGTTCAAGGGTAGGACGGTTTTTCAGGGAAATAATGTAAGAGATGAGAATTCCGATCACGCACTCTTTAATGAGTTAGGCTCTTCCCCAGCATCCATGGAAGCAGCAAAGCTGCTAGATGCTTTCGGTAGTCAGCCCGGATTCTCAAAACTGCAGGCAGATGCTATCCAAGCCTACATACAAGCCCTCTTCACAGGGGTGCCCACATGGTTATCACTTCCTCGAAATCGGTGGCCAAAAGATTGGGAGACCCATGGTTCCTATGTTACTTGCTCTTTACGGTCATCCTGATAGTGGGGGTATTTGGGAAAATCATCTCAATAGCCGTGTGGTGAAACAAGGTTGGAAGCAAATTTTACCTGATATTTGGCATTCATTTTTTCATCATCAAGAGCTCAACTGTCTTTTGGTTGTGTATGTAGATGACTTCAAGATGGCTGGACCCGCTGCCAACATGGAAAAAGCATGGGCAAGCATCAAGGCTGCAGTGAACATTGGTGATCCTGAGCCGTATGATCGCTACTTTGGCTGTATGCACCGTGAATTTCAAAATATCCGGTTGCCTTCGCAGGCACACCCATTCGCATTCGCCTTTGAAGCCAAGAAGTCAGCAGCCGCACAACACCGAACACAAGACTGGTGGGAGCATGATGAAACAAACATGGCATGGAATCGACATCATGTTCAACCCCGAAAAAGATTGTCCCAGCCGGGTGATGAGGGGGGAGGTTGTCCTAGCATCACCGACGGGAACAATCAGGGGGGCTATGATGTTTATACAGATGATTGGAAAACATCTAGCAATCAAGAAAATGAATTCTGGACAGGAAAAACAGTTTTCTGTTATGGACAAGATGGACCAGACAAATTCAAGCGCTTTGCAATGGCCAACTCCTACACCTTCAGTGATCTTGAGTGGCTGAGGATCTACAACGCAGCCGTGAAGCGTGGGGGGATGTTGCTGTCAGTCGGATCAATGACAGTCATGGTCAACATGAACGATGACTTGCAGGCAACTGATCGTGAGTATATGAAGTGGAAACGAGGCCTGATGTCGGGCATCGGTGGAACCATTGCGGAAAGACCATTGGTGCGCAAAGAGAAGGATGTGCTGGCAGAAAAGTTCAGGTTTGGCAAGACAATCTTGATCACGGACCTCGTTTACAAGTGCAGCTCGAACGCGAGGGGGATGACCAACATTCAATATGGGCTTGACGAGATGGGTTACGCCATTACGGTCATCGACATCAACAGCTTCAAGAGCGTGACAAGAGCCCAGAAGTTCCTCGACGCAGTCGAACACTTGAAAAGGAACGTGATGCCAGACATCGCGGCGGAGGAGAACGTGACAATCCATTTTTGGATATCATGTGCATTTCTCATCACTGACCACCACCCGTATCATGTGTGGGTAGAGGGAAACTTCGCTGAGCGGTTGGCCGAAGCAATTCGAAGTGTCGACAAGATGGCGACGAGACCAATCTTCGTGTCGCTCTGCAAGGATTTGAGATTTCATGGCATTCCATGCATCTGGGATCCAGGACGTCGCCATGGACTCGGCAGACATTTTGAGAAGCTTCGGAATCATGGTCACCACTGATGATGGAATGTGGAGATTGATGTACGGTCATGCCGGCAACCACTACATGAACAACCACAATATGCCAGATCGATTGGGAGTCTTCGGCACCATGGAGAAGTTTTTGTTCAGACAAAGGGTACTGTTGATGTGCTCACTGAACGTCGAGGCCGCGAAGGGGCTGAACGACACGGTAAAGGAATCTTCCATGAAAGTTGGCATCAACCTGGAGCTGATGGAGAAAGTTCTCAAGGAACCAGCAACGATCGAGATCGGAACCGGAGGTGGAGTTCCTGACACTGCAAGCACTGGAACCGACTGCCCAGGTACGGTTGGTGGTGGAAGAAGAATCAATGTGGGATATGAGAAAGCGCCATGGATTGAGGATACGGTGAGATCAGTTTTGCCGGAATCTTCAGCCAACATATATGACATGTGGTTCTACGTCAACCATGGACGCGATGAGATGATTCTATGCCAACAACATTTCAAGGGGCATGCTGATGAAGTGATGCCACATGATTTCATGAATCAAAACCTTGGATGCGGGAAAGAGTGCGTTGCGTGCCGTGCCAGTGAGATGTCAAGGGACTACGATCTTTGGCCTCCAGAATACCAACGAAAGACAATCATCAAGACGGCAGCAAGGATTCGCGCATTCTTCAACATCATGGTTGATGTGGGCACCATAATCATGGACCCACAGAGAGACTTTGTTCAGTTCCTCAAGGATATCACCCGTACAATGGTGGGCAACAAGGGATGTGAACATGGTGAGATCCTGATGAAGGCGCTGTCGCACTTCGGGACCGTTAGAGTTCCCAGGGACGGCGTGAAACAGATCTTCACTGGAAAACGTGGGAGGCAATATATCGTTATCCGAGAGGAGTTCTCATTGGAGACTGGCAAGGGCACCTACGACCGATTTGCATATCGTGTCTCCAAAGATTATGGGAACGTCTTCTACAAAGATTACCTCAAAATGGTGCTTGGGAATGACTTCTCTGACGTCATGGGTTATCCCGACGTCGCGGCCGAGAAATGCGGCGACGTTGTAGAGATGTGGCTTGGCATGCTTGACCTCGCCAACATGACGAAGTCGCAGATCACGTTCATGGAGACAAAGGCGGACCCGGGCGAGCTGCTTGCGGGCCTGGAAGCGTCATCTTCCATGGGACGACAAGATCGACTACGACTCCCAACACCAAAAGGGGTGGATCAAGGATAACTGAACCCATGAACCATGAAGAGGCTGTCGTGAACCAGATCTTGCGCGACGTCCCAATGTGGCATAGTTTGCGAAATGCCTGTTTGATTGGGGAGAAAGAGATCAGCGTCATAAAAGAGAACTATAAGAGGTCTATGGCCGATGACATCGATGATGATGACATGGAACACGCAGGTCACGGGACCGGGGCAGGCACATCTGCCGCCCAGGAACCAACGACCGGGGATGCGGAAGCAAGTGCGGAAGGAGCAGGCACATCTGCCGCTCCAGACATGCACGACGCGACCAAGTCTCCATCCAACCCTGAGGAGGAGTTCCAGATCTCTCAAGACAAGGGAGCAGTCATCGAGGCCATCGACGCGCTCTTCGCGTTGGCTGATAACAATGTTTGTTTGAAGTGCGGTGAGAACGGACATCCCAACTATGAATGTCCGACAAAAGGTGACGATCAAGTCAAGATTGCATTGATCAACCTGAGGAAGAAACTCCAAGGCGATGAAGTTGAAGATAAAGGAATGTCCAAAGAAGATGAAGACAGAGAACAGGAACGTTTCCGACAAGAAGGTTACAAGGCCACAAGGGAAGGAGAATACATGTATCTTCAATCCATCCCATTATCGGTGATCGGTGATCGAGCACATGGTGAGAAGAGCATCAACGGTGTTAAAGTCGTTGAGAAAGGGCCTATGACGAAGAATGCATTGAACCACGTCGTCGATACGGCCAGCCAGAAAGGCGTCACTCTCACCTGCAAGGAGATGAAATCGGCCCTATTGTACTCTGACCACAAGATGTACAAGAAGCTCAAAGTTGGGACCGACATCGGAAAGCTGAAGATCCTACCGGTCAACGGCGGCAAGTTTTATTCCAGCAGCTACGCCGGAAGTGGGATCGAATTTCCCATGCCGACCGAAACCCATGCAAACCGGGTTTACTTGGAAAAATGGGAGAATGATTACAGCTACTACCTCAACAAGGCCTTGCAACACCACATCGGACGAAAAGATGTGTGGGAGAAGACCTACGGTGGAAAGAAGACGATGTTCTCTGGACTCAAGTGTGATGAAGCCGGATGGGTAGACATCATGGACTTTCTGCACCACCCATGGATCTTCGACCACGAGAACGTTCGTCCTGAGGATGACGGACTCATTGACGTTGGCTTCCGAGAAGAACGCGTCAATACGATGATCAAGGCAGTTGGGTCAGAGCTCCAGGAAAAGAACAAGATCCGCATCCAGTTCCTTGCTTTGGACTCCACATTCGACAAGCCCGATGAATACCTCAGGAGCGTCATGAATTGGCGATGACATCCACAAGCTTATCGCCCAACACGGAGAAGTCTTTTTAGCACCAATTGCTGTGCGTTCACCTGGAGGATATTCAGCCCAGGGGAGTGACTTTCGCCTTGACTACAGCAGGGTTTGGATAGCGGATGATCTTTACTTTTGCTACCACGTGACCGAGTTCAGGAATGTGAACGGCATCATCAAAGAAGGTCTTACAAACGATACAGGGAGATTCTGGGGGGACAACTGACTCACCTCGGGCAACCACGTATGGTCCTGGCATTCAGTGTGCACCGACTCATGAGCCTTGGAATCATGGTCAACGCATCTGGCCAGATGGTGATCAATGGAAACCTCCCGTTCTCTGAGGTGATTGCAGCATGGTATCAGGCCAACAACTATGACTGGGAACGACTACTTGTTGATTCTGGGAAGTTCCAATTGGTGAGATCTTGTCAGGAGCCAGAGGAGATTGCCACGGCGAACACAGTTTTGCGTGTCTCCAAAGCTATGCTGAGTGAGATCGACATCGAGGACGACATTCCGTTCTATGACGAGTTTGTCAAGGACATTCAAAAGCTTGAGAAAGCTAATGGAATGTGAGACCCCGGGAGCGAGTTGAGAAACAGTATCGTGACATTCATCGCCGAGAACTACACTCCGAGGGAAGCCGGACATACCATATGTCCAGCATGCCTTACTGAGACTCCAAACAGCCTATCCATCTGCATCCGATGTCACGGATCGTTGGTCAGCTGGGGGGAGAAGTCAGCTACACAAGATGAGAGTGCAGCCCCTGGTATGCCAGAACGCGAACGCCAGAAGAGTGGCGATGAAGATGTCGAGATGAATAAAGATGATCAAGATGAAATCGACCGATTGGTTAGGGAGTCCAAGAAGGCGACCGGAGAGGAATCAGAGGACGATGTGGAGATGTTAGATGCAAGACCGAGCAGGCCGCAAACTGGATCAGGAAGCGGACGTGAACGAACAGCACCAGATCCCAAAGTGGCTTTCGGCAGCAACACGAAAGAACAACAAGAAGAAGAAGAAGATGAAAGAGTCGCCCAGGAACAAGAACGAGATGAAGAACAAAGAGAAGCCAGAATCAGGTTGCCATTGTGGACTACGAGGACGACTCAGGCATCCATCATCCACTGCATCGATATGGCCCAGAATGAGGACGCAATCGATAGCACGGCAAGAGCGGTGGATGGCATGATCCTCACGTACTTGAAAGATCGGTACAAGCTCTTTCATGTCTGGACCTCGATGGCTTCAGCGCAGGCGTATTACGACCACGTGAAGACTCTTCTTCCAGAGTTCGACGGGTACATCCCCCTACGTCGGCGAGGACGCCAACGGCGAACTAAAGGAGCCCACTGAGGAACAACTCAAGCAGTCGTTCAACACCAATGCAAAGAATGGCAAAATTGGTGGCAGGGATCTGGAAGTTGTTTACCTAAGGGGGTCAAGGGCATCAAGGTTCTTTGTAAGATCATGAAGTACCTCGTCCAGACTGGAGTAACACCTCAACTCATCTATTCCAAGGTCGCAGATGTTACAGATGATGAAGATGAGGAACGTCAACTGGCAACACGACGAGAGGCATCAGATTTCATCCGCAAGATCATTTCTGGAACATTCGCTGTTCGATCCTATGATTACTTTAGGGTCAACCCACCACGGCGAGATGACCACATCCACATTGACCCCGTGGAACTGGTATGCGCAGTGACGGAGAGGGCACGTACATTCACAGTTCTCATGACGCTCAATAAGATTGGCCTTGCTCTTCCACAACAACTTCAAAGAGTGTGGGAAGGCAAATTAAAGGCACAGTCACACAGAGCGCCGCGCAGATGGAAGTGAGCTTTAGATCACTAGACCCTTCCGAGCGAGAGAACGCACGACAATATGTACGAGCAGTGGCAGACGCCCAGAACACGGAGGAGGGAGCTACGTCAAGCACGAAGGACTCCAAGAAGAAAAGAAGAAGAAACGGCGAAAAGAGTGAGATGTACATGGTCTGTGTCATGGAAGAACACACATGAGAGGACTCTGAGCGCCGGACTAATTCAAACTTTACCTACGCACATGGGGCACGCAGATATCCCTGTGCGATGGTACAAATTTTCAACGAGTATAAGCTGGGGTAGGATATCCCAGTAGTGCGGCAGAAATTCGAAACAGGGAATTGGAAGCCTGCACGTGTATCCACGGCAGGGAGTACATGAACCTGGAAGGTGCACGGAACACCGACCGCAGATCTGCGACGGTTAGTACGTAATCCTTCATACAATGCTACGTAACAATCAATTCGAGCCGCACAATACAGATCTAATTCGAAACTGGTGAAGATTTTAACATCAATGCGCTGCCAATTGCTCCTGTGCCCGAACGTTGATCAACGACGGGCATGGGGGGTGTGATTGGTATGCAGAACACAGTGCATCACCAGTTATCGCCAGTATGCAAGGAGCGGTAATTCGTTTGAGCGGCATCGGATCCTGTGTTTTCCGTTGCCTTGGCTCAAGACGCGTCTCCCGTATGCGAAGAAATGGCGCGCTGCTGCCGACGTTGACATTAAGGGTAAGAACGTGGCAACGATCATAGAAGGCCGGTACTACAAGTAGAAGATTGGGAGCACAACCCATTCACATATTTTAATAGTTAATCATCAAAGGCTCAAAGGGTGGTTTTGCGGAAAATGTTGCAGTTTTTGGGCCCAAGATGATCCAAGTTTTTTTTGGATCCTTGTATTGTGCAGAGATTTCCCATCATCTTACATGGGTTGCTGTCAAGTTCAGCCAACTTGTGAGAGAGAGATATATATATATATATACTAATAGTAATAATATAGCTAAAAAATAATAAGAATAATAATAATTGCTGTTGTGGCACCACCTTACCTTTCATTTTGCATTTGCACGTTTCAATTCCTTTAACCTGTCAGGTGCTGAACTCAACCTGATGCGTAGCTGTTTTTTCTTCAAGGGACCTGTGGCCAAACTATGCCCGCCAGATAGGGCTGCAAAGCGAGGAGAAAAACCAGAAGAACGAGCAGCTGCGGAAGCCTGGATCCGAAGAAGGCTGTGAATTTTAGGTGGCTGGGCCTGGTGGAGCACTAGGGCTTCATCAGGTTATGAGCCCAAAGCCTGCCCCTGCAAAGATGGAACCTAAAATGCAAAGAAGAAAAGCTACCCCGAAAGAGCTTGAGCGAAATAGAAGAAGCACAAAGGAGGCTGGATCAACAGGTGAAAGATGAAGTAGCGTTAGAAGATAGGAAGGCTGAAGGTGATTCTAAGGAGGCTGAGACCCCCATACCGCCTGAGGAGAATATGGAAAGGGTTAAAGCTATAACTGAAGGTTCCCAGTCTTCAAAAGCTGCCTCACCTGAGGAAATCCGCCCTCTGAAAAATGCGCCTGAGGAACCTGGAGCCACTAAGGAGACTAAGGTTGCAGTTGCTGCTGAAGGTATTTTGCCTTCACCGCAGTCAGCGCCGTCTCAAAGAACTTCGAAAGGTGCAGCCAGTGACCTGAAGACTCCAGAAAAGAAAGATGAAGAAGGACAGCATGGGGTTGGGAGTGTGGAAAAAAGCGTAGCACCTCAGTCAGACCCGAAGATGTCTGAACCTCCGCACATGTCCACGCCCATGACTCCTTTGTTTGATGAAAATCAACTTAGAAGGTTTCAAGAGCTGTATGCACAAGCACCATGGCTATTTCCACAACATGTCCCTCAAGCCCCCTTGTCTCTGATGCGACCTGGGCAGTTCTTGCCTCCGGTCCAACGACCTCTTTTCCTTGAACAAGATGAACGAAGAATGCATGAGGAGGGCCGGGTTGGGTCCAGCGGCTTTCATGGACATGGACATGATAGAAGCATGGATGTAGATAGAGAAAATCGAGAATTGAGAAGGAATTGGGAAGAAGTTTTGAGGGAGAATCAGCTCCTGAGGGAAAGGGTTGATGCGTTGGAGTTTCAAAAGTTGGATGAAGATCAGCGGTTTGCAACTCCAAATGGCTCTGGTGGCCAGCTTGAAAGACCCCCCAAAAAGGAGGCCGATAGATCCCCAAAAAGCCCAAAGGAGGCCGAGACCACCAAGGAGGCTTTCAACTTTCACCGGCCGGCTGTCGGTGTGACCACCGGTTCAGGTGAGAAGGCTGAAAGACCTCCTGGAAGTGGCCCTGACCTTAAAAACCCAAAGGAGGCCGAGACGGCCGAGACCACCAAGGAGGCTGAAAGACCCCCTGGAAGTGGTTCCACCTTTCAAAGTGCGAAGGAGGCCAAGACCAGCTGAAAGACCCCCTGATGGAAGCGGCATAGGTTTTCAAAGATCAAAGGAGGCTGCAGACCCCCACAAAGATGCGAAGGCGTCAGCTGGCGATTCATCAGCTGCGTTCACGGAGAAGCCATTAGAGTTTATGGCATTGTTTGTGGAATCTATGAAAGAGATGCAAAAGAGGATGAACGACTCAAAAGATGAGGCTGGATTGGTGAAGGGTGTTGAAACTATCCGCACTGGCAGCCCAGATTTTCCAGTACTACAACCATGGGAAGCACAGCAGGGTCCGTTGATCTTGGGTGACTGGTTGTTGCTGGCAGAGCCCATAGTCGCCGACTTGTCTCCTACTGCAGGAGAATGGTGGCGATCTACAATCAAAGCTGCTGAGGAATGGCACAAGCTTCACATGAGCTTGGGCCCTTTGGAAAGAATCAAGCACCCCTGTGAAGCACCGCCTGAAATCATTTTGGAAAGGTTGAAAGAAGGGTCTCTTCGATGATTCTTCAAGCTATTCCTCAAGGTGTTCGCGATGAATTGGTTGCCTCCCGAAGAATGACCACGTTCGGGGCAATCACATATCTTTTGGTTGCCTACAGCCCTGGTGGAGTCTCTGAGAAACAAAACACTCTTAGAAGCTTGGAAGAACCACCCGAGATCCAGAATGTCATGGACGCCCCAATAGCACTACGACGTTGGTTGAGGTGGCGAAACCGAGCAAAAGAAATAGGCGCAGTCCCACCGGATCCCGCTTTGCAACTCAAAGGACTGTTGAAAATGTCAAGGAAACAGCTGGAAAGCCACAGGGAACTCCAGTTTAGAGTGTCCTTAGTCCGGTCTGGACTAGGGGTCGATACGATTCCGAATGATGTCAATGTGGAGCAGTTCGCATACCACCTTCTTGCTGAGTTCGAGCAACTGGCTGTGACCGAAAAGAAGCCAGGTGCGTCTGCTGCTGCAAAAGGAGAACCTCCGAAGCTGAAGTCTTTGGAAGCAGAAAAAGGAAAAGCAAAGAAAGGAGATGAGGAGACTGGAAGGTCACCTACAAAAAGAGAAGAAGGGAAGGACGAAAAGCCGAAGTGTCGTTTCTTCCTCACCGACCAAGGTTGTAAAAGGGGAAAGACATGCAACTTTTCCCATGATGTCAAAGATGAGAAAAGAAGATGTGGGAATTGCCGCTGTCCCGACCACATGTCGCCGGCCTGTCCCAGACCAAAGAATTTGAATGACACCTCTCCACAAAAGCCACGACTTTAAAAGGTAGAGGGGGAGGAGAAGTCATCATCAAGCTCAAAGACAAAGGAGGATGAGGGAGGCTCAGAACAGGCCTGACCACTTCTGCGTCCACCGCTTCTTCCTCTACTACAAGTGCTGCAAGCGAACCCCGAGATGAGGTTGTTGAAAGACTTCAGCAACAGCTGAATTCGCTGAAGATGAAGGTGTTCAAGTTGAGCCAAGTTTCTTTTGGAAAAACACAAGGCCTCGTAGACCCAGGGGCCACCCATGCACTCCGTCCTCAACGACCAGGAGAATCATTTGCCAACTACAAGACTGTGAATGTGACCCTTGCGAATGGTCAACAAGCTCAACTACGAATGACTCCTGGGGGGTGATGGTCTCAGAGTGCGCTGATGTGGAGCCGATCTTGCCGATGGGTTTGCTCATTGAAAAGCTTGGCTGCAAAATCGAATGGAACAGCGAAGGAGTTTGCCTTCGACACCCACACCGCGGCATTTCCCGATCCAAGTCAGTGGTGGTTGCCCTCAAATGTTAGGGTCAACAACACTTGAGCTTATCGAGAGTCGGAGCAGACTGCAATCCTGTGGAAAGTCGAAGAAAGAACCTTTAAAGAAGAAGTTGAATGGATGAAAAAGCTGGTTGAAACGCACCCAGGTCTTCCACGTCTTCCACAACGCATAAAGTCCAGGTTAGCTTTCCTGCCAACTTCATGGTCATCCTTGCCTGCAAACCGAAGAAACAGGAAAAGAATGGAAAGGGATGGATTCATAGTCAACATGCTCGCATGTGAAAACTCGGGATTTACACTTGCCCGTGCGTGGCATCAACAAGGAGGTGAAGTTTCAGCCCTCTTGGAGCTCGACATCAGAAGAGGCTCACATCATGACCTTTCAACTGATGTGGGGCCATATGCAGCGTTGATCCGAGCTGCATTGGAAAACAAGCTCCTAGCAATCATCGGTGGCCCAAATTGCCGAAGCAGAAGTGTCTCGCGTCCCTGTGAGGTGTGGGGAACCAAATTGTCCACGACCAGTCAGGTCTTGGGGGGGAGGAGAATATGGAATCAATGTGCAGAAGCCGAAAAAGCGATGATACAAGAAGATGACATCCTCCTCTGGCGCATGATCTTCCTTGCCATGGTCTCCAACTACATCAAAGAAGCGCGACAAGATCCAAATCCTGTTGGCTTCACCTTGGAGCAGCCAGCATCACCAAGGGACTACAAACCAGAAGTTGTCTCGTTTTGAGACACCAAATAGTGGGCTTCTTTGAAGAAGGAGTCTGGCTGGGAGGACACTACGTACGTTTGCACAAGGTCAATATGGTGGCTCCGCTACCAAACCAACAACCTTTGGCGGAAACCTGAAGCTGGAGGTTAACAACCACGAAAGAATGAGGAAAGCAGGAGAAGGTTTGGAGGTGAAGTCTTCAAAAGACCTTTCAAGGTGGGCCCCTGGTGTCATGGCGATGGTTGCAGAAGCCCTGACGACACAAGTGATGCAGCGCAACCCAATGTTGCGACCTCTGAGCTGGGACGAACACAGCGCCCATGGGCATACTCCATATCGTCGAGACTGTGCAGTATGCCAACAAACTTTGCAGCAGTGCGATCCTCACAGAAAAGTTCCATACCCAGTTGGAGGAGTTCTTTCCTTGGATGTGGCTGGACCGTTGATTCCAGCGAAGGACATTGCAGGTCTCTACGCAAGATGGATGTTGGGTGGCACTCTGACATGGGCAGTTCCAGCTGAATCAGAAAAGATGAAAGATCCTGAAGTTCCGAAAGCAGAAGGAGATGAACCTCACTTTGAGGTATACCCCGACGATGAAGAAGAAAAAGATGAAGATAATGCGAAAGAATGTCATGAGGAGGCAGCAGGTGAGGAGAAAGATGAAGAAGATCCAATGGAAGTTTGGGCTGAAGAAGATGAGGTAAAAGAAGGAGGGGAGGAGAAAAAAGGGTATGCCTTGGTCCCAGGGGGGCTCCGCCTGAGCCACCCTATCTCTTGCATGCCTCCACCTGAAAAGAAAGAAGGAGAAGAAGAGCTCAAACCTGGAGGCTTCGACATCAAGATCTTCGGCCTGGCTGCACCTATGATCACCAAAACTGCAAGAGAAGTCACCAAAACGGCAATGGACTTCATCCTCAAGCTCAGAATGGACGGCTTCCACATTGGAAGAATACATTCAGGTCGAGGTCATGAGTTCTCCGGGGTTTTCCGGAAATGGGCCAACTCACGTGGCATAGTGCTGACACGCACACCTGGAGATGATCCTCGAGCGAATGGCCGTGCGGCAGTGAAGAGCTTCAAAACACAAATACGCCGGCTGCTCAAACAAGCCGATGTGGGCAGCGAATGTTGACCATTAGCTGCTCGATATACCGATGCCTTGAACAGAAGCTGGCGGCTTGGCGACGCTCCAAGCTTTCCACCTTTCATGCAGGAGGTCCTTGTGAGGCGTCGCATGGAGACAGGGCGTCTTCGAGCCCACTGTGGAAACTGTCAAGTACTGGACATTGGGTTCAAGGTGAAGAAGAACGGCCAAGAGTCACCAAATACGTTCTTCGAAAAGCCAAAGAACCAATAACAGACCAGAAGTGGGTCGCAATTGAAAAAGAAGCCGCTGATGCTTTGACCACCAGAAGGAGGTTGCGAGAGAAGACATCAGTGAGAAAGATTGAAGTTGAGGAGAAAGATTCAAAGATTGAGGAGGAAGCAGAAGAGGAGAAGGTTCAGCAGTTGAGACAGAGGCTGAGCAGAATGATAGAAGAAGAAATGAAAGACATGGTCGAAGACGACCCTGAAATAGCCGTGGAAGAATTCAAATGGGTAGCAAAAATGAAAAGAATGATGGAAGAACCGAGTGAGGAGGATGAGATTCTCCAAACAAAAGTGATCTCAACAGGAGAGGTTGCCAAAAGTTGGAAAAGCTGGCTTGAAGCCATCGATGCGGAAGCTCAAAGTCTTTTAGAAGAGAAGGAGGCTTTAAAGAAGATTGCACGAAAAGAATTGGAGGAGATTCAAGAGAAGGCTGCAAAAGAAGGCCGCACTGTGGAGATCATACCGGCAAAATTGGTCTTCACAATCAAAGCTGGCCCCAATGGCGGCAAGCGCAAAGCACGTTCAGTGATTTGTGGAAACTATGAGTCCAAAAAGGATTCTGAACAGACCTTTTCAAGCGGTGCTGATGCCGCAGCCTTTCGGCTGTCCATTTGGGCAGCAGCCCGTCACCAATGGGCTGGTGCAGTCATCGACATCAAGACTACATTCCTCAACGCGTTGATGGATCAGGACGACCAAGAAGCTGTCCTGATTGTGAGGCCACCTGCACTTTTCACCGAGAAGGGCTACATGGCACCGGATGATTTCTTCGTGCCTCAAAGAGCTGTGTATGGGCTCCGCTGTTCTCCACGATTGTGGGGTACATGCCGCGATGAAACAATGGAAAGCTTTCAAATCGAAGCAGAAGATTCAAGAGGAGAAAAAGAAAGTTCCATCAACGAGCTCTTCAATCAGAACCAAACCTTTGGAGAGTGCTGGAAATTTCCGATGAAAGCCAAGCCCTATGGGGACTGGTTATGACCTACGTGGATGACATCTTCATCTGCTTATCCCACTCCATCCTGGAGGCCATCAAGGAGAAGTTGCAAGAAACTTGGAAGACATCTACGCCAGAGTATGTCTCCGAGCATCCCATTCGTTTTCTTGGGATGGAAGTGTCAAAAAGAAAAGCTGAGGATGGAGAAAGGGAGGAGTGGTATGTGACCCAGACGTCATATATCAAAGACTTGATAGAGAAAAGGGAAGAAAAAGTGAAAGAAAGAAAGATCCCTGTTACCCGTGACCAAGCTCACATTGAAGCACCAGCGTCCACACCTACGCTGGAAGAAGTGCGAGGAACTCAAAAATGTGTTGGAGAAGTACTTTGGCTTCTCACCCGCTCACGCCCTGACCTCATGTATGGTGTGAGTCGGATGGGATCAATCCCGTCAAAGTCATGGAGCTAGGAGATCAAATGAAGGGCTATCTCAAAAGAACTCAAGATCAGGGACTCCGCTACCAGGTGGACTTCAAAGATGAGATCGTCCTGCAGGCATACTCAGATGCCTCATTTTCTCCTGAAGGCTCAGAAAGTCACGGAAGCTTTTTGGTTTTGCTGGAGGAGTCGCCGATTTTTTGGCGAGCTGGCCGACAGAGTCTGGTCACACTCTCAACGGCAGAATCACAGATGACAGAAGTCATTGAAGCGATGACAGCTGGCGAGTCAATAGCTGTCATGGTCCAAGAGCTCTACAAACAAAGTGGCCTACACTGACAGCCAAGCAGCTGAAGCCATTTTGACCTGCGATGGCGGCAGCTGGAGGACGAGGCACCTCAGGCGTCGTTCCGCATTTGCCAGGCAGAGCATCAGCCGTGGCGACTGGCTGATCCAAAATGTCGCTGGGAGTCAATGATCGCCGACTTGGGGACGAAAGCCTTGAGTGCCCCAAGATTGGAAAAGCTGAGGCAGCTCATGAGCATGGGAAGTTTGAAAGAAGTAGAAGAAAAGGAGGAAGAAAAGAAAGAAGGAGTTTTTGAGAAGGAAAGGAGGCTGAGAGAAGAAGGCGAAGATCAAAAGAAAAGCGAAGGGATGAAAGTAGCTGAAGCAGCCCAGATCATCAAGCTCATCACTCTGACCGCTGCCATTTCTTCAGCGAAAGCGGTTGAAAATGAGAAAGTTAAGGGGGATGAAGAAAAAATCAGCTTTGAAACGATGGTCGCTTGCTATACCTTTTCTGTGGTTTTTGCCACACTCTTTGCGCAGCAGATCTGGAAAGTAGGAGTACGGTTGGTGAGAGCTGAAGCTCAAAGGCGCCAAGTTCCATCAACCGGAAGTCTCCCTGGAGAAGCGAAGCGAGGAGAAAAGACTTCGAAAGGAAGCGTAGTTTCAAGCCATGGCGAGCGCTCCGTTGTTGCTGCCCCCTTATAACTGCCTCACCATCAACTTCGTCGTCCACGCCTCCGCCACCACAGGGTCCAGTGAAAAGTGCTCCGCGACCAAAAGGAGTACCAAAGTTGAAAAGTTTTCCAAAGATGGGTCACTCGCCAAATGTGACACCATCACCGAGGGTTCAACAGCCGAAATCAAGATCACAGGGCTCAAACATGCCCACCGTCGAAGAGGACATCTTTGGAAGCTGGGATGAAATCGAAAGAGAGGAAAGACAGATCCGAATGGAGCTGATGCTGCACCAGGTGATCCGATTTTGGGTCCCATCGATCAACTGCCGGGTGAAGAATTTCCAGATTTACCATTTCATGTGTTTTCGACACGTTTTGGCGGAGTTTATCATTTGAGCCGAAGCTGTCGACATTTGGCTTCAGTGGACACTGGTCTGGCCAAAGAGTGAAAGTGGTGCAGTCGATGCCGACGCTCTGCCTATCAAAACGGACCATACGTACGGAGGTGCTGCACATTCAGATATGAGATGCCCTACAGCACTGGGATCGAATCATCTGCAACTGTGCACGGCATGTTTAGAAACCAAAAATTCAACAGCTTGAGCCTGGCTGAAAGGTGAAAGATCCAAAGCGGATCTTTCAAGGGGGAGTGCTGTTGTGGCACCACCTTACCTTTCATTTTGCATTTGCACATTTCAATTCCTTTAACCTGTCAGGTGCTGAACTCAACCTGATGCGTAGCTGTTTTTTTCTTCAAGGGCCCCGTGGCCAAACTATGCCCGCCAGATAGGGCTGCAAAGCGAGGAGAAAAACCAGAAGAATGAGCAGCTGCGGAGGCCTGGATCCGAAGAAGGCTGGGAATTTTAGGTGGCTGGGCCTGGTGGAGCACTAGGGCTTCATCAATACTAATAATATTAATATACGAACTGTATACGTATTATCTGAATTTGTTCAGCATTTTCGATGATATGGACATTTGCAAAAGCACACTCGCGCGCAGTTTGTTAACATCAAGCAGGTGGCGCAGGTATGTATATATATATATATATGCAGGATCTTGCCGAAAATGCACTCCTGCACGTTTGGGACACCTCGCAATATTCGCACTTGTATGCCCGCCAATGCCAAAGGTTTGGCATCGGTTTGGCATCGGTTTGTCGTATCTTTGGCATGGTGGGCTTTGAGGCTTCGACCAAATTGAGAAAGCTCGAGAGGCTCAGGTTCTGAAGGAACGTCAGGAGATCCGAGATATCTGAGATATCCGAGATCACAGGGTCGAGACAGGATCGAGATTAAGATGGTTTAACGAAAATTTGGAAAGGTCAAGCTGTACTGAGACCACTAATGGAAGAAATTTTCACTTTAGGCACTTAACGAACTTATAAGTATCTGATAAGTTGCTAGTATCTTGCTAATATCTTGTTTAAATTGTTTTTTAAATAATTTGAGTTAAGTTCCACTATTTTTTATTTGAGTTTTACATAGTAATGAAGATATAATCAAAGATATTCGAATATTAGTGAAAAATATCTTAAAATATTTGAAAATATTTGAAAATATCTGAAAATATCTGAAAATATCTGAAAATATTTGAAAATACCTGAAAATATCTGAAAATTGCTGGAAATCATTTTTTTTGTTTTGTTTTCATTTCGAGGGAGTAACGGAATTGGATTGCAATTTGCGTTTTAGAAAATTCAGAAAATTAAAAAAAATAGCAGTTATTCATTTTTTATTCATTTTTTCAAGGCAAATAGCAGTTATAAACGCTATAGAATACATAGAATCTTTAACAATCCAAAAATTCATTTTTGTGGAAAATTATTTTTAAAATATAAGTGAAAATAAGTAAAAATAAGTTAAAATAAGTTAAAATAAGTTCTTTAATAAGTTCAATTACTAATATTTCCATTAAGTGCCTAAAGTGAAAATATCTTCCATTAGTGGTCTCAGTAGGAGATTTGTTGGGACTTGTGTGGGAGTTGTGGTCGGGTTGTATAGGAATGTGGCAAGGGACACGGTCACAGGCTGGTCACCTGAAAGCCTTTGAAAGCCTTTGAAAGCCTTTGCAAGCTTTGTCGGCAGTGTTTTTTTGCCATTTTCCATGAAACTCTGACGTGGTGTATGCATGTATATGTGGTAGGTTTCTAGATATTTCTAGATGTTAGATTCTAGCCGCTAGACTGCAGCAGAGGATCTAAGTACAGGCTTGCGCTTGGTGAGGACAAGATCCGTCAACGCAAAGCAGAAAGCAAGCGCAGCGCGTCTCAGATGTGGCACCCGGATCGGGTCACCAGGATCGCGGTATGGTGAAGAGTCTTCACCGAATGTTTTTTATTCAGTTAGTTTTGGTAGCCAGGGAATTGCGTGGTCCTAAGTCTTTGGGATTTATCTTCTGGCAGTGTAATGACAAGGTCATGACAACATCAGGCTTTGGTGATTCTATGTGGTTCTGTATCACTTCCCGGATTTTCCGTGACCGTCCCTGATAATTCACGGCCTTGGCACACGTCAGGTGTGGACCACCTAGCGCGTGCTTTGCGCGAGGAGGAGCTCAACCGTCAAGATTCATCAGATATTTTTCAGTGAAGTAAGATTAAGTACGTACGCCAAGTTGAATGAGACGCGTAGTTTCAACGCTCCATGAAGTAGATTTAACATGATGTAAGTAGACAGAATCTAGTGGAACGACTTGTATACTATTGTTATACTGCTGTTGTCCCCATTTTCATCCTAGGACGCCTAAAACTTCAGTTGTACGTCCTGGGCCCTCACTCACGTTGCTGCATTGTGAGTTTTCAGGTGCAGAGTAACAATCACCCAGGATGCATTGCATTCGAATGTGCATGAGAACGTATGCTTCGGCCAAGCGTTCAAAGTAGCAGTGGCCAACCGTGGCAGCCCAAAACACGTGTTTGGAGCTCACATCATGTCACATTTTTGGTTCATCCAGATTGAAATCTGCTTGAAAAACCAACTTGTACAATCAACTTCTATCCGGATTGCACACCTTTTGTTGGAATTCTGAAGATGAAGCCCACGAAATAAGAAGGAGAACAATGGAAATGGGAATTATGGTAAACAATTGGGCAACCGTGTAACGGTGTAAGACATTATGACATTAGTTCATTAATCTAAATAGATGTTGTCAAGCCGGTACAAACCTGGAATTGAAATCACTTTAGACTCCGAAGTGCCAAGATGGCCAAGATGGCCAAGATCTGCAAAATGTTGCGAAGTCTGAACGCTGCGTCGCCAGGAGACGCCCATGTTGAAACAATGGACGCAAGATGTGGAGTCTCAGGATGCGGAGCAGTCCTTCACTCAATTTCGAGCTATGTTTATTGAATATTGCACTTTATGGACATAAAATTCAAACGGCAGTATACCGGATTGACTATATGACCGAAGGAAGTTTAGAAGTCAAACTTCCGGCAATATGGACAGATGAAAAAGCAGAGGTGGGAAGAGTCAGAGCAGAGAAGAGAAGAAGAAAAAAAATCAGAGAAGAGAAAGGGTCAGAAAAAAGAAGATGCAGGTGCGCGAAAAGGTAGCAAAGTCGCAAAACACTGTGTTTTTCCAATGTTTTGTGGCTCCGGAGGGACGAAAAGTAGGCTCACGGGTGCTGAGCCATCTGGCCAGATGAGAGATGAAAAATTGCACGCCCATGTGGCGCCAAACACGTTCGAAGTCAAAATGTTAAAAGCACCTCAACATCGGACACTTTTGGAAGTTGAGATGTCGAAAAAGTGCACGCCGTTGTGGCACGGATCACATTTTGAAGTCAAAATAAAGTGTTAAAGCTGACAATCTCGGAGCAGTTTTGGACGTTAAGATGTCGAAAAAGTGCACGCTTTTGCGGCACGGGGCACATGTGGAAGTCAAAATGTGAAAACATATTGCGTTCGAACCATTTTTGGACGCTCAACCGCACCACACTACACCACACTATATTACAGCTACAATTACAACTGCAACTACAACTGCAACTGCAACTACAACTGCATCTACAACTAAAAGAGCTACAACTACAACAGCTACAACTACAACAGCTACAACAACTACTATAAGTACAACTACAACAGCAACAGCAGCAG
>CAMXCT020002217.1:30800-40800 GCA_947184155.2 Cladocopium goreaui | reverse complement strand
TATCTGTCTATCTGCAAGCTTGAAAACGACGCTATTCTGCGAGATGTCCTCAGGTTTTGGAACTTGACAACATCAAAAACGCAGCAATTCTGCGAGACTCCTCAATGTTTGAACTTGACAACGTCAAAAGCGAAATAATTCTGCGAGACTTCCTCATTTTCAAAGTTGACAACATCAAAAACGAAGCAATTCTGCGAGACTTCCTTCAAAAATGGAAAGTTACGTGCAGAGCTGACGGCCTCGTACCAATGCGTTTTGCGATTTTTCCAGTCCATTTGTCAAAACTACTGCGCCTGCCATGAAAAAGTGATGCCAGGCCACACGAAGTGCTGCACCTGTCACGCAAAATCATCTCAGCAAAGCTGAAGATCCGCTGCTCCAAAATGCAACCCTTCTCAAGAAATCAGCGCCCTGACCTCCTAACATTTCTGATGAACATGTGTTTTGTACTGCGCCTGCCACGCGAAATGCATCTTTCCAGATCCTCTTCAAATGCCCCACGCCTGCCATTGTTTTTGGAAATGCTACAAAACCCTCACGTTTTGCTCATTTTTGACAAGGTGCGCAATCCCTTGCACCCGCCACGCGAAACGACATCTGAACCTCCAAAAGTGGTCCGAACCCCTGGTGTTTTTAACATGTTGACTTCCACATGTGCCCTGTGCCACAAAAGCGTGCACTTTTTCGACATCTCAACTTCCAAAAGTGGTCCGGACCTGGTGTGTTTTGTACATGTTGACTTCGAAATGTGCTTCGCAGCGCAACGGGGTGCACTTTTTCGACATCTCAACTGCCAAAACTGGTCCGGACCTGGAGTGTTTTGCGCACTTTGACTTCGAAATGTGCTTCCGGCCACAACGGCGTGCAATTTTTCATTTCTCATCTGGCCAGCTGGCTCCGCACCCGCCGCTTTAGCAAGTCTACTTTTCGACCCTCCGGAGCCACAAATCATGGGAAAAACGCAGTGTTTCTTGACTTTCCTACCCTTTCGCGCACCTGGATCTTCTTTCTTCTGAGACTTTCTCTTCTCTGATCTTCTCTCTTCTTCTCGTCTCTTCTCGTCTCTTCTCTTCTCTTCTCTTTTCTTCTGCTCACCCTGCTTTTCATCTGTCCATATTGTCGGAAGTTTGACTTCTAAACTTCCTTCGACAACTACAACTACAACTACTAGTTTACAACTGCAATTACAACGACATTACAACTACAACTACGACTACAACTACAGTTACATTGCACTACACTACACCACACTACATCCAGCAGCTGTGGTTGAGGTGACCGCTCCAACCACTCCAAAAAGCACAACTCCAATCACCTTGCGCTCCATCAGTGGCTTCGCTCTGCCATCCATGCATCACGGCAACTCACGTCTCCCGTAGTTTCCTATCTGTGAAGCTTCCGCCACCGTCTTGTGCGGTACTACTGGTATCCAGAGTGTCTCCTACTGCCCATGCGTGTAGTCGACGTTGTCCATGTTATCACATTATCCCTCAAATCCCAATCGTTCCCGATCCTTTTGGTAAACTAGGGGGTTGACAACCAGTTCTTGGACCAATATCAGATTAGACCGGGTGCCCTTCAAGTTGCACCAAAGAATGAAGATCCTCCTGGCCTTTTGACCTTCGCTCTTCTTGGCACCGCTTCTTAAGTTCGGTTTGTCTTGTCTACTCACTTGAAAGAAAGTACGCATTGAACAATGGGATTTGTGTTCCTTCGTGTTGTTCTTTTTCTTCCCCCTTTTTCGATCTTTTTGTGTTTGGGATTTTTGATGTTTTTTGACGTCCGAGGCTGGAAAAGTTTGAGAGTGCCAATGCAGAGGAGCAGCGCAAGCAGCATCAGCTGGCGTCAGATGCCCAGCAGATGCCATCAGCAGCCAATATCGGATAGGAAAACGAACCACTGCCATGGCAGCCATGGAACGACGCAGGACCTCAAGATGTGTGAGAGTCACTCAGTGATCAAATGTTTTTGTTCATGGTCAATTTGTTTTCGGGCAACTCGCACCTGCGTCCAAAATACCGTGACTTGATGACCTTGGATTCTCAGAGTTTCCAACCGAGTCAGATATAGACCTGACAGGTTGAAAGAGAAGGAGGATCTCCTGCCTTTCCAGCGCGTTCGGGACTGGGGCTGCGACTGGCTGCGACGGGCTGCGGTTGTTTCTGTCCGCTGCGGCTGTTGTTCATTAGCTGTTCAGCCGATGTTTGGATTGAAGGACTCCTGGGCTGATGAGAAATTGGAGCCGCGACGTGCCACGCCGAAGCACAGAGACATACAGAGACCGATTTAGCGTCGACACGATGTCATTCCATGTGATCCGGCAGTAATGCATAGCACTATGGCTGATTACATGACAAAATGATTCGCTGGTTCATGTCATACGTAGATATGATATATCTGGGTAAGTTATAACGACCTCACTGCGACCTCACTATAATCATAGTTAGTAGGGGACATGATCCCCAAATGGCCTTAATTCAGGTTAGTGAAATATTATAATTTACACAGATATATGTATAGAACTCATTTTGAACTAATACCATACTGACACAAATCGATTGTAAGAAGTGCCAGGATGCTCCCATGTCCCTTTTTTTGGCTCCTATTGTCGACAAACTTAGGAGGAGGATGCCGTTGCTAATCGGCAGATTGCTTGGTTTTCGCGACTGAGTCACTGGGGCTTTACACTCGTTGGTATCATTTAGTATCATATAGCCAATTCCAAAGTAAAGACCCTCAGTCTTATCCAACGCGCGCTTCTTCTTGTCGTTCAACTCGCCGACATTCCACCAGCTTTCCCATCTGGACGGATTTCTTAATCCGACGGTTTCCAGTTGAGTATGACTGTTGCTGATCGTTCTACCGTGCCCTCGAAGTTATTGTTGTCACTGTTTGCCATGTTTTCTTTCTTTCCAAGCCCGCCATGTCATGAATCCATCAAACTGTACCTGAGCATTTGTTCATCATGCTGTCCTGCTTCCAGAGTTCATACGATTGCAATGAATCCAAATGTCGGCTACAACTGGTCTCACGCTTGAATCTGCATTTTCATCTTCAGAACCTACTTGATAGCTGGCTGGTGCTGGAAAGTTTTTTTCTCCAGCTTTGGCCCAGCATTCTAGGTCAATTATATGGTTTTCTTTCTTCTCCACTAGATTCAAAAGCATCCCGCACATGGTCGATAGATCTAAAGAAGAGTCTGATGCGTGAAAGGGAACCATATTTGTTCCCCGCTTGTTGTGACCATTGCTGCTGGTGTGTAGATGGGGCCACCATTTTTGTGAACATCACATTGCTCCCCGCAATAGTCTATCCTGCACCAATTGGCAACGAGTGACCTGCAGCTCCAGCTCTGCATGCCCAACTCGAAGCAGGATGGACTGCTGTTCCCTTCATCCGCTTTTTTTCCAGCTTGTGTTTTCACTGGGTGCGTCGGTCCTTCATGGGTTTCGCTGTTCTATGTTGCACATGCTCCGTGTTCATTGGATCTACATCTATCCCAGTTCAAATGGCGCTGCTGCCCATAGCGCATGCCGTCACCCTCAATCTTTGCTACTGCGGCAACAATCGCTAGTTTGTATGACTACTATACCGCCTCGATTTCTTCAACCAAAATATACCAAAATAGTTTGTATCGCTAGTTCATAGTTGCTCCGTGTTCCTAAATTGGAAAGGTCGACAGCAGTTTTCTACCTAAATGTTCTACCTGTAATGTGTTACAGATGTGCCGATACTTACAGCAAAACAAAAGATGTAATGGGGACCTCATTTGGGTCTCATTTGAGAGTTCTTTTGGATGTCAGTCGAATGTCTTTTGGATGTCGTTTGGATGTCTTTTGGATGTCGTTTGGATGTCATTTGGATGTCGCTTGTATATCGTTTGGATGTCATGTGGATGTCTTTGGGATGTTGCATTTGGATGTGATTGGAACATGTCTGGACGGTGCTGAAGCCATGAAAGTGACTTTGTCCCAGTCACACCCCAGATGACATATGTCACGAAATGGTACGACATGCACCTGGGACCACATTGAATCACCTTGAGTCATGTATATGTCGTGTGTGTGTCATTCATAGTAATTATATGAATGCGTTCGAATATGTTGTGGTGAATGTGCTGGTGCGGCGACAGGTGCAGATTTCGAGGACATGTTGGAGGCCCAGATCCACCGCCTGGAGAAGAAGGCGAGATTCGAAGAAATCTGAAGAAATCTGAACTGAACATGTCGAAACTTAACCGATTGCCAAATCAGGAATTTGTGATTCGGGAAAGATTGTGGGAATGAGAAACCCACTAAGCAATTGATCTGATTGATTTGCGCTACCCCTGATCTCTGACATTTTGTTCGCTCTCTTCACTCTTTGAATTGCTTCCGCATGTTTTGTTATTCCAGTCACTCCAGTTGTTCCATGTTGTTCCATATTGTTCCCATCGCCCCAGGTGGTTGCAAACAAGATTGCTCGTGCCCAAGCACGCTATGAGCAACAGAAGAAGGCCGCCAAACAAACAGAGAAAGTTCAAAGCGTCATGAGATCAATGAGGTGTTGATACTTGTGTGACGAGATATCACGAGATGCTATTTCGAATTGTGACATGTTCTGAAGTCGTGGTATATTAGATCGTATATCATGGTATTAGTCCTTTATGGGGCAATACGAAGCTGCAAGGAACAAACTCGAAGCGCTGAGGAATTCTAACAGGTTTGGCCAACTTTAAACAGCTGAGCCTTGGGCAAAGAACCAAAACGTCACGAATTGTTTGCCTTCCAAATATCTTGCCAACTTGATTTGCTCCTTCATGCAAGTCAATTTTTAAGATTGTCGGTTTGCACGCCACTTATTGCTACTTTTTGCTACGGATTGCCTTTGCTTTCCAATTGTTGTCGCAAACAGCTACGAGTTTCATGTTGAGGAGGCTGCAACTTGCAAGTTGATGTTATGCGCTGGATATGTGCTTTCCACTCCAGAACAGTCCCGCGTGATCCCACGAGCTTTGGTTGTGGCATCATGGTTGTGATGGTAATGCCTTTTGGTCATCATATATACCATAACAGCAATGACCATGGTCACATGTGTTCACATGGTATATGGCATACTTACATGGCGTATTGCAACAACATGTTTGTCATGTTTCCTTTTGCTTCTTTCTTTCGAGCGCAAAGTAATGGAAAAGGCATCAAAAGTATTTGATAACGATGATCCTTTCCATCTTCATGCATAGGTGTCCATCTTTTCCTGCTTGATCGTTGTTATTTGTTGTTTTTTCTCCGTTTCGTTCTTCGCGAAAGTCGTTACACGTTCAGGACGAGGATGCCCGGGTGGAGCGGGCGCAGCAGGAGAAGTTGGCAGAGGAGAGAAGGTTGGCAGAGGAGAGAAGGTTGGCAGAGGAGAGAAGGTTGGCAGAGGAGAGACGTGGGGAAGCCCAGAAGAACAGACCAGTTTGAAGTATAATTAACATTTTTTTTTGATTCATTAAGACATATTTATGTGCCATTCAAAATTTAAAAGCATAAATAGTGCTTGAGTTTAAGCCAGATTTTTGAGCAAATTTAAGTAATTTGCCATATATTATTTTGTTAAAATTGCTTAAATCTAGTGTTTTTTGACATTTAGCACAAATGTAGAATTATGTCTTCATTTTTTCATATGGTCATGAAACGTGTTTGTTTATTCGTCAAAAATTGCAGAAATAAATATCGCAAAATAATCAATAAAGTATTTATTCTTAGTATGCAATTTGAACATGGCTTAATTCCCAATATTCCATATTTTATATCAATGTAACGCATGCCAGCGGTGACCTAGCCAGCACCCTCTCGCCCCCTCTGGCCCCCCTCTCCCCGATTGGGTGCTCGCATCCCTTACGCCGATGGGCCAATTAGGGCGGATATTTGATTTAGCGCGCAATGGCGGAAATTTTCACCCCAGCCAGCCACTCAGCCACTCTGGCAGAGCGGCTGAGTGGCGGAGTGGCTGCTCCAGCCACTTTGGCAGAGTGGCTGAGTGGCTGAGGGGCTGCTCCAGCCACTTTGGCAGAGTGGCTGAGTGGCTGCTCCAGCCACTTTGGCAGAGTGGCTGAGTGGCTGAGTTCCAGCCACTTTGGCAGAGTGGCTGCTCCAGCAGAATGGCTGAGTGGCTGAGTCCAGCCACACTGGCAAAATGGCTGAGTGCCTGAGTGCTGCGTCAGCCACTCTGGCAGAGTGGCTGAGTGGGTGAGTGGCTGAGTGGCTGCTCCACCCACTCTGGCAGAGTGGCTGAGTGGCTGTGGCTGCGTCAGCCACTCTGGCAGAGTGGCGGAGTGGCTGAGTGGCTGCGGCAGAGTGGCTGAGTGGCTGTGTCATGCACTGCGGCAGAGAGATGGTGAGTGGTTGAGTGCCTGCTCCAGCCGCTCTGGCAGGGTGGCTGAGTGGCTGAGTGGCTGCTCCAGCCACTTCAGTAGCCAATTTGGGAGAGTGGCTGAGTGGCACTCACACTTTGGCAGAGTGGGTGAGTGGCTGTGGCTCCGTCAGCCACTCTGGTAGAGTGGCGGAGTGGCTGAGTGGCTGGGTCAGCCACTCTGGCAGAGTGGCTGAGTGGCTGCTCCAGCCACTTTGGCAGAGTGGCTGAGTGGTTGGGTGGCTGCTCCAGCCACTCTGGCAGAGTGGCTGAGTGGCTGGTGCAGCCACTCGTGGCGGAGTGGCAGAGTGGCTGAGTGGCTGCGTCAGGCGCTGCGGCAGAGAGTGCGTGAGTGGCTGAGTGCCTGCTCCAGCCGCTCTGGGTGGCTGAGTGGCTGAGTGGCCGCGTCAGCCACTCTGGCAGAGCGGCTGAGTGGCGGAGTGGCTGCTGCAGAGTCATCAATCAATGAAATGGATAAAGTTTTTAAACATTTCAATATCCAAGAAAGATTGTATATATATATATGGTATTGACAGCAACTTGATTTACAAACATAACCCTCTAAACTTCAACTGCCATAGCTACATAACTTCAACAGATTGATTAAGAACTGCCACATACAGTATAGACTTTGAAGCATAACCTGACATCACTTAAAAGGAAGGAGAGTGGTGATGAACTCTACAAGTTCAGGATTGGAAACAGCTATTACATCAACAACAGGGAAGAACCTCTTAAATACAAAATGATTGATGGCATCGATGATGTGATGAGTTTAAAGGATCAAGAGGAATACAGACTAGTTTTAAAAGACAATGATTTGGACAAAGCAATTTATGAAATGAAAAGAGCAGGATATGAACCACAGGTTAGGCACACAGCAGGTAGGGCAGTAGAAACCAAATTTGATTTAACACACAAGATAGGCAAGATACAGAAAACGATAACCTACAGCATTGTAACACAGCACCTTGACCATGATAGAATCAATGATGATATCTTGGTGGAAACGGAGGAAACAAATCAACAAAGTCAGCACGACAATGTTCAAGTTTCATAAGTCAATTTTCAGTTAAAATCATAAGTCATACTATAACGAAACTGACCTTAAAGCATTGGATGAATGCAGAACCATTGTTCCTAATGGAAGGTTGTTAAAGGCAAAAGGCGATGATAGCAAGGGCTATGAACTTGTCCTTGCCCCTGAAGATATGTGTAGCATCGACACACGGAAAGCCTACTCATACCAAGCAACAAAGATTACGCACATTCCAGTGTTCAAAGAGTTTGATGTATGGAAACCATACACAAAAAAAATGATTTTAACAAATTCAATAACTACACCTTTTTCATAGTGAGGGCATGTCAGGGCAAGGTTTTTTTTTAAACAAAAACAATAATCTGGTGTATGGGAAGCACCTGAAGGAATTGATTAAGAGAGGGGTGGCAATGAAGATACTATTTCAAAATACCCTCATACATTCACAGAGTGAAGTCTAAGAAAGCGGTTGAAGATTAATATAAAACAGTGATTAGTGATGACAAGTTTGAGAATCAAACAATATTGAAAACTGTTGCTAATGTAGCCTTTGGTTTGCTTGAGAAGTCTTACAATAGAAAAACAGTCAGTAGGAGTTTTGACAATCTTAAGGAGGCATTACAGCACCAGAAAAAAAATATGATGGGAGGATTTACGTAATGAACGAAGAAGAGTATGAGGAATATTACATACGGAGAGAATTAGAAGAAGATTGGACTATCGAAGTTGATGAGAACAACATTTTTTTTAGACATGTGAATGGCGGTGCATGTTTTACAGATTTTGATTATAAAGTCGAGGATGGCAAAACCTACTACTGTGAAAATGATTCGTTCAACCAAAAGATAGAGAAGAAAAGCGAGACCGCCAAATATTATAGTCAGTGTCAGTGGCCAAAGGCAGTTGATGAACGGATTTAGGTATATCAAAGAGCTACTGTTACAAAATCATAGCTTTTATATGTATGACGCATATGAGAAGTTGAAGGAGGCAGACATCAATGCTTACGCTGTAAAGACTGATGCCTTTCACATAGCAAAGAGGGATTTAAAGAAAGCTAAAAAAATATTGAATTTTCATAATGACATAGGAGGCTGGAGAGTGGAAGATAAGAAAAAAAAAAAAAAAAAACAAAAGGGCCCCCCCGAACACCCGCCACCCCAACCCTCCGCCCCACATGCGCATAGGCCTCCCCACCCTACCCAGGCGGAAGCCGCTCCCAGATGGACACCCGATGGCGCGCCAAAGAAAAGTTGTTCCTGTTCCCGAAGTTTATGGATGGAAAAACAAAGAAATTCCGAAAATACCGATTTACAAAGGCGAAAGGATTGAGGTTCAAGATGAATGGGACACAGAAGCAATTTGTAAAACAGCAATAAGGAAGAAGAGAGTCATGATTAGGGCAAAATTGGCAGGAAGTGGTAAGAGTTTCATTGGAAAACATTTTAACGACCTAAGTTTGTAATACACTTTTTGTTGTCCCTCAAAATATGCAAAAGCAAGATGTTCCATGCGATGCGGTCACCCAAAATACATTCTTCAGTGTTCCTGTGTGTAAGGGGGAAAGCAGGCTACCAAAGTATGATTACAGCGGTTATGATGTAATCTTTTTTGATGAAATCTATATGTCAAGTCCTTATATCTTGAATAAGGTAAGAGTCTTCTGCAATGAAAACCCTCATTTGATTGTAAGAGGTGCAGGTGATGTCAAACAACTTCCAGAAGAAGGAGAAAGGAATAGAAAAAAGTTAAATGAAATCTATGATGATTTTTGGGAAAAGATTTGGATTGGAAGTTGTGGATTGGCAAGAATTTTAGATATACAAAGGATGTAATGACAAGTAAGAATAACATAGCATACACTAACATAAGGTGCCAAGCAGCAGCAAATGAGGTAAGGAAGAGGTTAACAAAAAGGGTAAATATGAACTTGGGGAGATTTTAATATTTAATATGCAGGGTTTACAAAAAGGACGAAGAGGGTAAATTGAATGTAAACATAAGGTGGGAGGTTGTAGAAGTGGAGGGTAGCAATGTAACCATTCAAGACATCAAAAGCAAGGAGACAAGAACCTTTGATGAAGATACTATAGACAAACATTTTAGGTATGTTACAGTGCAACTTGTCACAGCAGACAAGGAACAACAATAAGAGACAACATAACAATTCACGAATGGAACAAAAACTATTTGGTGAGCAAAGAATGACTATGGTGTGCTGTAACCAGAGCAACAGATTTCAATCATGTATATTTTTTAAGAAATGATAAAGCCGGCGAAGAGATGTTTGAGAATTTGGTAGTTAACTGTTTTAAAAACAAGGTTGAAGGTTACAAAGGACAAGACAGAAAAAGAGGAAGAGAAATAGTTGATGAATACATTGATGAACATTGGTGGTTGAAGATGTTCAAGGGTTGTTGTGCAAAATGTGGAGTTAAATTTAATTTTGATACCAGAGGTGGCAGATTGTCAAGCAACTTTACAGCACATAGAGTTGATAATGGACTGTGCCATTCTATTGACAACTGCGAGGCATATTGTTGCCACTGCAATTCTTATTCACATTAGATTGCTTTTTGAAAGTTT
>CAMXCT020002217.1:12533-30374 GCA_947184155.2 Cladocopium goreaui | reverse complement strand
TGTGTAAAGGAGTCTGTGTGTAAAAGCGTCTGTGTGTAAAAGATTCTGTGGGTAGAGGTGTCTGTGTGTAAAAGCGTCTGTGTGTAAAAGCGTCTGTCTGTAACAGCCTCTGTGTGTAAAAGTCTCTGTGTGTAAAAGCGCCTGTGTGTAAAAGCCTCTGTGTGTGTGAGAAAGTGTGTGTGTGTGTAAAAGCATCTGCGTGTAAAAGCGTCTGTGTGTAACTGTAAAAGTGTCTGTGTGTAAAAGCGTCTGTGTGTAAAAGGGTCTGTGTGTAAAAGCGTCTGTGTGTAAAGGCGTCTATGTGTAAAAGCGTCTGTGTGTCAAAGCTTCTGTGTGTAAAAGCGTCTGGGGGTAAAAACTTCTGTGTGTAAAAGCTTCTGTGTTTAAAGGCCTCTGTGTGTAAAAGCTTCTGTATGTAAAAGCGTCTGTGTGTAAAAGCGTCTGTGTGTAAAGTCGTCTGTGTGTAAAAGCCTCTGTGTGTAAAAGCTTTTGTGCGTAAAGGCTTCTGTGTGTAAAAGCATCTGCGTGTAAAAGCGTCTGTGTGTAAAAGTGTCTGTGTGTAAAATGGTCTGTGTGTAAAAGCGTCTGTGTGTAAAAGCGTCTGTGTGTAAAAGCGTCTGTGTGTAAAAGGGTCTGTATGTAAAAGTGTCTGTGTGTAAAAGCATCTGTGTAAAAGCGTATGTTTGTAAAAGTTAGCTAGGTTCAAGATAGGTGGTAGAGGCCTTCAGTAAGATCCAAACATGTCTGGTACGTACGGCTGGTAGGTTTGGTTTTCTTGGTACGGTACGGTTGGTACATGTGGTACGGTACGGTTGGTACGGTTGGTACGGTTGGTACGCTTAGTAAGGTACGTTTGGTACGCATACCGACCGCACCGACCGTACCAGTGAACCGTACATAACCGTACCACCGTACCGTACCAGATTAAGGGGGGGGTCAAGGGGGGGGCGTTTTTTATGTACGGTTCACTGGTACGGTCGGTACGGTTGGTAAGCGTACCAAACGTACTTTACTAAGCGTACCAAGCGTACCTACCCAAAGCGTACCAAGCGTACCAAGCGCACCAAGCGCACCAAGCGTAGCGTACCTATCTTATAACTGGATATCAAGCACCTATCTTGAACTTAGATAATGTAAAAGCTTCTGTATGTAAAAGCTTCTGCGGGTAAAAGGATTGTGTGTCAAAGTGTCAGTGTAAAAGCCTCTGTGTGTAAAAGCTTCTGTATGTAAAAGCGTATGTGTGTAAAAGCGTCTGTGTGTAAAGTTGTTTGTGTGTAAAAGCCTCTGTGTGTAAAAGCTTCTGTGCGTAAAGCTTCTGTGTGTAAAAGCTTTTGTGTGCAAAAGCATCTGCGTGTAAAAGCGTCTGTGTGTAAAAGTGTCTGTGTGTAAAATGGTCTGTGTGTAAAAGTGTCTGTGTGTAAAAGCGTCTGTGTGTAAAAGGGTCTGTGTGTAAAAGCTTCTGTGGGTAAAAGTGTCTGTGTGTAAAAGTGTCTGTGTGTAGAAGCGTCTGTATCTAAAATGTCATAAGTATATTCACTAGTGTGTCAAATGTCAGCACACATGTGACAATACTTCACTATTGGAATGTCTGCAAACGTTTGCACAAAACTTGACGACGGATGGCCCGAGAGCGTAGAGGAGCAGGGTCTTCTCTTGTTAGTATTGAGACACCATATTAGAAACAATATATTAAAGATGTGTTATATGCAGTCGAGAAGAGGAGTATTAAGACAAAATAGCAGAAGTGCAAGACAATAGTTTGCATCGCAAACACTTTTACACACAAAAGCTTTTACACACAGACGCTTTTACATACAGACCCTTTTACGCACAGACACTTTTACACACAAAGCTTTTACCCACAGAAGCTTTTACATACAGAAGCTTTTACACACATACGCTTTCACACAGAGGCTTTTACACACAGACACTTTTACACTGACACTTTGACACACAATCCTTTTACCCGCAGAAGCTTTTACACACAGAAGCTTTTACAAACATACGCTTTTACACAGATGCTTTTACACACAGACACTTTTACACACAGACACTTTTACAATCACCCACCCCTAAAAATGTAATTTTAGGGGGGGGAGAGGTCAGGTAAAAAAAATACATTTACCGTTCTCCAAGAATTTGATTCCCCAGGACCCCCCCTAAATACATTATTTGACCGGTGGGTGTACGTTAAATGTAGGATCCATGGGTCGGGATATCCAACCCCCCCCAGGATCTTTTATTTTGGGGGGGTGGTTTAATATATTTTACGGGTTTGGTTTTTCCAGGATCCCCGGGAATGTTTAATTTTTTTCTGGGGAATACCCTTCTTTGAAAAATGTATTCTAAGGGGGTTGGGTTGCCGAAAAGCACATCATTTTTGGAAATGGAGGGAATAGATCTGGCTAAGGTAGTCATTGGTACCCCCTGCAATGCATACATTTCAGAAAATAGTGTCATGTCTTCGGAGTGGGAGCGATGCGTCCTTGATCGTGTTTGCATATGTTTGCATGCGTTTGTTTCCAAAAAAAATCCAAAAGCGTAAGCTAACGGGGTCTTCAGCGCAGAATATTTTCGGTGACCCCAGGTATTCCCAGGTTTCCCCATAAGTTTCAGTAGGTTTCCCAGGAAAAAAAAAGATCAATTGGATTGAGGTGCAGACCCCCCCAAGCTTGCATACATTTAGAAAAGTTTATGTATCCATTGGCTCTTGTCAGTGGTGCCCCCCACAAAGCATACATTTTCAGGTTCAATACCCCTACCAATAATACATTTCCAGCATCTGGCACTCATACATGCCTCATTTTGAGAGGTTACCCCCCCCTAGTTCCCATACATTTTTGGCAAAAAGTGAGGGGGTTAACCCCCCCTTATGTTCATACATTATCAGAAATGTAGGATCCACCCCCCCTACTCCTGAACCAGTTGGGGTCGGGGATCTTTTACACACAGACACTTTTAACAAAGAGCCTTTTACACACAGGAGCTTTTACACACAGAAGCATTTACACGCAGACGCCTTTACACACAAAAACTTTTACACATAGTCACACAGAAGCTTTTACACATAGACGCTTTGACACACAGGCACTTTTACAGACAAACACTTGTACATACAAACACTTTTACACACAAACACTTTTACACATAGACGCTTTTACACGCAGAAGCTTTTACACGCAGACGCTTTTACACACAGAAGCTTTGACACACAAACGCTTTTACACACAAACGGTTTTACACACAAGCGCTTTTACACACAATCACTTTTACATACAGACGCTTTTACACACAGACGCTTTTACACACAGGCCGGCCCATGTTCACGCAGTCACAGTGAAGTCATTGTTGTCGTGGCCACCTCAGCAATTCGCCGGAGGGGTGAAGTTCGTACCATGTATTTGGTGGACCTGCATTCAATATAGTACAGTCTTTAGAAGTATTGCTTGGACAGCTCTGGTTGCAATACAAGAATCAAAGTTAAAAATCAAATAACTAAGCTGCTCACAAAGGTGTTGAGTCAGGCAAAGAACCGACCTGGCCCCCCGCCAGGGTGGGGGAACCGTCCTATCCCCTCAAAGTATTATAGGAGCAGGCCATAATTATATACGCATTATCAAAGTCTGAAGCTAAGGCCTAAGGCTATTAATTAGGACTCGATGATATGCATCTCGTCACAATACGTGACCAAGTGTGTAATGTCATGGCGAGCCTAACTAAAACTTTTTTGTCCGTCCCGATATAATCCTGCAAAACCTTGAAGCGATCACTGCTCGCAGACTATCACAGCTGTTGCATGCCATTCAGCATGGTCGGGTCCACTGGCACTGTGCTGCAAAATGATAAGTCCGCGCCGTGCAAGCGCGCCGTGCCAGCGAGAAGTAAGTCTGGGTCGCCTCCTCGAAGTCGCTCAGCTGGAAGTAGTGGTTCGTATGTTATCGGATCGCATCCAGGAATTGGTCATTTAGCCATGCGAATGTTCGGAAGCTGGCACTGTGTCCTCACCGCATCGATGAGGAACTCTCCCTGGTCAAGGCTCGCCAATGGATCTCTCAGTCCAAGGCCCAAAGCTTCTAGACTCCTTGCTCACCCTTTTCTTCACACATCTGTGATGACTTTGGTGATCGCCGTGATGCTCTTCTCCAGGAAATAGCTAGTTACTTGCTTCTTCAAAATGACCTCGTCAACCATCAATTTGAAACCACTCGATCAACACCAAAAAAGGTCAATGAACCATCTCAAAGGGGATCGGATCACTTTGAAGAAGCAACAGAAAATAGTTTTTGCTTTTCCTTACTTAGAAAAGTCCGTCCGTCCTCAGAGAGGCCTATCTGCCCACAACAAGAGATCGGGAGGGAACCAGGGTTACTGGCACTGCAGGCCAAAGGTTATCATAGATTCAATTGGGAGGAAGTGACAATAGATGTACCATGGCTGATGGCAAGGCTATGGTACACCATCACTTCCGCTTAAAGTCATAAGACCTGAGGAGGAGCCTGGACACGTATACCTTATATCGTGTGTGCATGTGTCGATGGGGTGGCGTGGCGAAGTCCCATTTCCATGTGGACCGGAAAAAAAGGAAATGATGTGACTCGAAACTGTTGATTTCATTGAACAATGCTTGCCCTTTTTCATGTATCCATTTGATTTCGCTGGGACCTCAGCTGTCGACGGCTCGCTCGCATGCAGGAAACATTTGCTTTTGCTTTGCTTGCTTTTACCTTGTATCCCCTGCACGGTCTTGTTGATTGTTGTTGGTTTTCTTGATCTGTGATTCTGGTTCAACATTGGTAGCGGGGCCCTGAGGGGTTAACTCCGGGTTTTTATTCACGCTTTTTGGATTGGTTCTGCTTTGTTGTGTTTATATTGGTTTGGGACACAATAATAGGCTGCTTCTGCTAGTGACCTGCGGTCATGGCGACGGAGGAGACTCAGCCAGATCCCTTGCAGGGGCCGGGAGATCCTTGGATGACCAAGGAAGCGATGCAAGATGGTGCAGAAAAGGCAACAGCGTTGCCACCGAAGAGAGGAGGTGTGGATATGCATCCATACAACGGGGTAGAAGGAACACCTGGGAAGGGAAGTCCAGCGGGCTTACAAGAATCCATGAGTTCAAATGGGATTCCCCCAGGGTTCAAGAAAGAGGATCTTCATAGCTCATACAATAGCATTCCCACGTCTTTCATGCCACCTTTTGGAATGCCAACACACCCTTTTCCCGTTTTCAGTGCCTCCATTCCTCAAACGGGTTTTGGCACATTTGCGGGACCAATGGCTCCCAGTCTGAGTCAGTCAGATTCAGAAGAGCTGCGGTGGTGGAGGAGTCTTGCCTGGCTCAAAGGCGTAGGCAAAGGACAAGCACCAAAGACTGAGGAACCGTGGTCAGAGGTTCCAACAGATAGGGTGAAGAAAGAAGAGGAGACACAAGGCACGTCTGGAGGTGGTCGAAGGAATGCAGGTGGAGATAGGAGAAGAAGACAGAGTAGAGACTCAGGAGAGAATGACAAGAGGCAAGATGAGATCCCCAGACAGAAGGAGAGAAAAGAAGATCCCCAAGGACCACCAGAGGGTCCCCCAGAAGAGCCCAATGAGTCAGATGACCCGGAAGAGAGCTCCGGTTTCAGTTCATCAGCCCCCACAACTGAGTTGAGAAGCATGCTGAGGAGACAGGCGAAGGTCACTCAAGACCGTCCAAGATCCTCGCTAGGATCAGTCAAGATTGAGGAGTTCTATGGCGATCGACACAAGTACCTCAAGTGGAAGAAGGCGGTACAAGCGCAAGAGGTTTTGTACCGCCTGGAACCAGAAGAACTCAGCATGCTGATCTATCTCAGCACAAAGAAGGATGCCAGAGATGTCTTGGATCAAAAGCCCATCCAAGAATATACTCGCCCTGGAGGAGTGAGACTCATCTGGCATTTGCTGGATGAGGCGTTTGGCGAATCAGAGGAGGAGTTGTTTGAACGAGCAGAGCAAGAGTTTGCAACATACCGGAGGCTTCCTGGCCAGAGCATTTCCACCTTTCTGGGCCAGCTGAAGAGGCTGAAGGCTCAGTACATGAGGGTGGACCCAGAGAGCACAATGTCAGACAGAGCATGGTCTCAAAGGATGCTCAACCGAGCATCCTTGTCACGCCGAGAGAGGCTTGACGTCTTTTTCTCAGCTGGAGGGCGCTACACGTCACAATCAATTGAGACTGCACTACGACATCGATGCGGCCGAATCCATGAGGAAGAGAGAAAGCTTCCCAGCTATGGCTTTTCCAGAACTCCAGGAGCTAAGCCATACTACAAGAGGTCACAACAGCACAGCAGGGGCGCGACAAAGAACAAGAGGCCAGAGAAGAAGACCTTCTATGAGGACAAAGACGCAGAAGAAGAAGAGGAGGCAGAGGAAGATTTGGAGGCAGAAGAGGATCCCTATCGGGAGCACATAAATGACACAGGCGACACGCAAGAGGTCCTGATGGAGATCCGTGAAGAAGACGTAGATGAAGACGAGGAAGATGAAGAGAGCTTTCAGGATGATGATTTGAAGGAAGCATGTGCAGCAGGATGGAGGGCTAAAAGCCAACAGAATGAGAAGAAGAAATACCGAGGATGGAAGACAACAAACAGAAGCTCCACAGGAGGCACTGGGAATTCCATCTCACCAGACAAGAGGAAGATCAACTCCACCTGCTCGTCATGCGGAGAGAGAGGGCATTGGAGAGGAGATCCCCAATGTAAGAACGTCCAGACAGGCAAAGACAAGCCTCATAAGAAGAAAGAAGGTTCGGGCTCAGGTGACGGAGGAGGGGCAGTGCACTTCACGTATGTGGTGACAACGACAAAGAAGGTGAAGACTGAGGTAGAAGAGGAGAAGACCACCACACAAGAGGAGCCAGGAAGATGCACTAACCCAGATTGCCGAGGCAGGTTGAGGACACAAGACAGGTTTTGCCCAGCCTGTGGCATGAGAGTCGCAGGAGACCTGAGCATGAGAGAGAAGAGAGGTTGGGAGGTCATCAAGGAAGACGAAGAGGCAGATCAGGGTAGCTCAGCAGGTATTCTGGAGGTTCTGTCATCAGGAGATGAGGAACAGCCTCCAGAGTTCAGGTATGAGATCAGCAGAAGCCAGCTGAAAGAGATGCTGCGCACCACACCGAAACCAGAAGACGGAAGGTCTAAGGTGAAACTGAAGCCTGAAGAAGTCTTGGCGGCTCTACCCAACATGTCACGCTCCGAGAAGAAGGAGCTCAGAAGACAACTACAAGAAGGTGAAGAGGATCGGGCATGGAGGACCTATAGCCGGTATCGAGAGGTTGACGGCATAGGCGTGGATGAAAGAGGAAGACCTTCAGGAGCATCAGGAAGTGGCTATCAGCCTGACGAGCAAGCACCGATAAGGCCGAAGGCAAGATCTAAAAAGGAAGAGTTGCCGAAGGCGGTGAAGACAAGACAGTTGGACAAGTTCCGGAGGGGACTGTATGAAGACCAGCTCCAGGGGGACCGCCTCGTTCCATCCACATGTGCACCAACACCCACAACAGCACAAGCCAGGTGTCACCACCCCTTTGAGTCCATCCGTTGGAGTGCCAATGCGGATGGCCACTATGGCAGGTGCAAGGCATGCGACCTACGGCATGTCATCTACTTCAGTGAGCGACATGGCGCACTGGTAGCAACTACAGCACAACAACCAGCAGTGACTCTGAGCAAAGAGCACGAAGCTACAGCACAACAACCAGCAGTGACTCTGAGCAAAGAGCACAAAGCTACAGCACAACAACCAGCAGTGACTCTGAGCAAAGAGCACGAAGCATCAGCACAACAACCAGCAGTGACTCTGAGCACAGAGCACGAAGCATTTATCACCGGAAACTCTGGTGAGGCCATAGCAGACAGCGGCTGCAGGTGTGCAGTTGCTGGGCAAGCCTGGCACACAGCAATGCAAGAGGAGCTCAAGAGGAAAGGAATGACCTGGCATGAGGAGAAGGAATCTGAGACATTCAGATTCGGGTCTGGTGACCCTGAAACAAGCAACACAGCATACATCTACCCAGTAGGCATATACGGCAAGAACGATCTTGTCAGGATGTCATGTGTGGGAGGCGGTGCCCTCCACTGCCCTGGACTGGTGGGGCCAAGTGAGCTCTCAAGATGGGGAGCGGTTGCCCGGTTCCAAGACCGGACTCTGGAACTCAAAGGGAAGTCAGGCCCATGAAGCTCACATACACCCGACATCCGGCCATCGACCTGATGGAGTACCAACCAGGTACAGAAGGAGCACAATTCTGGACGGATGCATCCATCCAGAGCCAACTCAGGACCCTAAAGTCCAAACCACACGCCTGGGCTTTCGTGGCCGAGGAACACAAGCACACAGATGATGAGGAGGCCAGCACGGACACGGAGGTGGAAGAAGAAGAGGATGATGAAGACATGGGCACCAGGAAAAGGATGATGAGAAAGTGGATGGCAAAGCTGGATGAACACCTGCACAGTTTACCGGGCAAGACTCTGAACCTCGAGGAATCAGAAGAGGAAGAGAGCTCCGGCGTCAGCTCAGATGGAACTGTCACTTCCCATGAGTTTGGAATAGAGCCATGGGAGACTGATGAAGATACAGATGAAGAAGAGCTGATGGAAGAACAGGTGTATCATCAGAAGCAGATGAGTAAGCACGAGAAGAGGGCTTTAGGCCACAACACAACAGTGCTTCGAGATGTATTGCAGGTAGAAAAGAAAGGAAAGAAGAAGGATAAGAAGAAAGATGCGGCAAAGCCGAAGGCCCCAGTCAGGAAAGGTGGACCATGGCGGGTCTTAGAAGTCTTCACGTGGTCTTGTATGGTTTCAATGGTAGCAGTAAAAAGAGGATGGCAAATGCTGGAGCCAGTCACGCTCCCACACTGGGATCTACTTGATCCAGCACAACGAGAGCAAGCACATCGATACATCGATGAAGCAGCACCAGACCTTTTGGTCATAGCATGGCCATGCAGGCTGTGGAGCCCAATACAAGCACTCAACTACAAGACCACGGAAGAGAAGGAGATACTGGGTGCACTGAGGCAAGAAGAAAGACCGCTTTTGGACTTTGTGAAAGAAGCCGCTCAGAAACAAAGAGCCCGAGGAGGAGCGGTTATGGGCGAGAATCCAAAGCGTTCAAAGGCTTGGAAAGAACCGCCCATTCAAGATGCATTTGAAGGACTGCCCCATGTAGACACAGACATGTGCGCTCACGGGCTCCGAAGACCCGACAATGGATGCCCAGTGAGGAAGCCTACACGCCTAGCCGGCACTCCAGAGATAATGAGGAGATGTGCCAAAACATGCAACTGCAAGCAGCAGCACGCACCATGCATGGGAGCAGTGAAGATTGATGGAAGGTGGCAAAGCATTGCCGCCTATGCAGGAGGATATACACGACAATTTGCCACTCGGGTGGTAGAAGGTGCAGAAGAATACCTGAGAGGGACAAGAAGATATGCAAGGTGGGCCACATCAGAGCATCTGCCCGAAGAAAGGTTTGTAGCAGTAGATGACTGGGACGGCGCCGATATAGAAGAGGAGTTTCGGTCGCCAAGACAAGAACAAGAACAAGGAGAGACACAGGAGACAGAACCCAGAGAGGAAGAAGAAACAGACCAGGAAGAGGCAGTGCCAAAGAGAGAAGAAGCACCTGAAGATGATAGAAGGAGACGTCAAGAGGCCCGGATTCGGGCCAGAGAACAGATGGCAGAAGATGCCGGAGAGGCAAGAAGAGAAGACTTAGAGAAAATCAGGAGAATTCACAGCAGGATGGGACACCCGTCAAAGGAAGCATTGAGGAGGATGATGAAGCTGGCGGGTGTACCCAAGAGGGTGGTTGACACGTTGGAGAAGTTCCAATGTCCAACATGCGACAAGATGCAACCCCCATCACGACCAAGACCACAGAGGTCTGATTTGAGACCGACAGTCTTCAATGAATCCCTGCATGTGGATCTCAAATATGCAAAGGATGTGAAGAAACAATTGTATGTAGCTCTCTCAATGGTAGACGCAGCAACAAACTACCATCAAGCAGCCCTACTGAAGACAAGAGACCCCAGGCATGTAGCTGAACACATGCTTCTAAGATGGTTCTCCATGTACGGAACGCCAAGGGAGATTGTCTTAGATCAAGGAGGAGAGTTTGAAACAGAATTCATCAGCGTTCTGGAAGAACATGGGGTACTGTCCAAGGTTTCAGGGGCGTATGCCCCATGGCAGAACTCATTTGCCGAACGACACGGGGCAATACTCGGCGTTGCTTGGAACGCTTTGATTGTGGAACACCAAGTCACCGACAGGAAAGGGATGAAGACAACCCTCCTGTGCGCCATACAGGCGAAAAACCAGACGGTGACACGGCGAGGGTACTCAGCAGAGACCCTGGTCTATGGAAGAAACTCCAATTTTCCAGATTTGCTGGATGATGACGCCATAGACAACACAACACTAGGCCAAGCACTGAGCCTAGACACACAAGTAGCAAAGCAGGCAGAGATGAGAGCAGCAGCCAAGAGAGCACTCTTGCATCAAGATGCACAGCAAAAACTGAAACAGGCAATACAAAGAAAACCTGGCAATCAGGTGAGAGAATATTTGCCAGGTGAGAAGGTGTACTTCTGGGTCCCAGGTGCCAAGAGAGTACGTTACCGAAAGGACGCAGGAGTTTGGAGAGGGCCTGCGTTGGTAATAGCACGAGAAGGACAACAGAAGTACTTCATATCCTGGAGAGGAAGATGCTTGCTGGTAGCAGCCACAAATCTCCGACCAGGAACGGTAGAAGAAGCCGAAGATGTGGCGGCTAAAGAAGAAGAGGTGAGACAGTTTGATGAGCAGATGCAGACACAGAAGACAATAGAGGAGATTCAGAAGGCAGAGCCCCCTGATGAGGAAGGGGATGGAGAGAAATGGAAGACAGAAGGAGAGGTTTTGAGGAGGTCAGACACAGGAAGCACCAAGGAAAGAGCAAAGGCCATGATGAGAGGCCTGAAGACAGTCAGGAAAGCACTTGAGGAACCCAGGTTAAGACGAGAATACAGGAAAAGAAGAAAGGCTGTAGAGCCAGCACGAGAGGAGCAAGAAGAGACACCAGCCGAAGCAGAGACAAAAGAAGAAGAAGAAGTGTGGAAAGGCATTCACGAGGCTGAAGAAAGATATGCCAGAGAAGATGAGAAGAGAATCCGACGGATTACAGAACAGAGAAAGACCCTGCTAGATGATGTACCTGAGTGCATGAAGAGGAGAAGAGTAGGAGAAGTAGATGAGCAGCAGGTACAACAGAGGTTGACTCAGGGGGTCTTTACGTATGTCCAGAACGTGGTCATGGAGGAAGAGATTCAAGAAATGATGGCAAAGAAGGCACAACAGCAGATACAAGAGAGACCAGGCTGGCGGAAGAATGAATGGATGAAAAGAGAGGAGGTAGCAGAGTTGGCTAGATTGCTGGATTTGCCAATTTCAGCCGTGAGGATACATCGACAGCCTAGAAAGAGGCTACATCCACCGCCAGCCGGAAAGAGAAGATCACGTGTGACAGTCATGCTTCTCGAGCAACAAGGGGAAGCGATGGTTCTCACCGAGAATCAAGAAAAGACAGAGAAAAATAAGAAGACAAAAACCCCCATGAGCTGGAGAGGAATGACACTTTTCCTGAAGACAGGAAGAGAAAAAGAAGAAGAGAAGAAAGAAAAACAGGCATACATACAGATTGGCGATGAGGTGTTCGCCACTCCCTATGAGGATTCAGCCCTCTGGCAAGCCTTTGTCAGAAGAGAGGAGGAGATGAAGGTTGCGGCAGAGGCACTTCTTTTGAAGATGAAGGCATCAGGTAAGGAGTTGGATCCCAGGTTCTTTGACGAGGCAGAAAAGGCTGCTTTCAGAGAGAGTGATAAGAAGGAATGGGAGTCCTGGGTAAAGAACTCAGTGCTCCAAAGACTCACTGCCAAAGAGGCTGCAAAAGTTCCAAAGAATCAGATCTTCAAGGCCCCTCTTAGAATGGTCAGGGTCAACAAGGGCAAGGATGACACAGACCTCAAGCCGAAGAGCAGGCTTGTGATTCCGGGGCATTTAGACCCGGAGCTCGGGGGCTACAGAACAGATAGCCCAACCACCATGCCATGCGCTGTGCGACTCTTGAAAACCCTGATCGTCTGCAAAAAGTGGTCAGCGTGGATTTTCGATGTTGCTACGGCCTTCCTCAGTGGAAATAAGACAGAGAGAACAGTACATGTGAGAGCACCACCAGAAGGCTTACCAGAAGTAGAAGGAATGTCCAAGATTCGTCCTCACGAATTACTACGAGTGATCAAAGGAGCATATGGACTGGCTGAAGCACCACGATTGTGGTACTTGAGAGCCTCCGAACTTTTGGAAAAAGCCAACATGCAAGAGCTCAAGTTTTGCCGTTCCACCTATGTGTTATTGAATCAGTCTGGAGCTGTTGTAGCAGTTTGCTGCATGCACGTAGATGATGGCTTCATAGCAGGTGACCATGGAGATCCAGAATTCCAGCGTCTGCTAAAGGCCATCGACGCTGATTTCAACATCAAGGAGTGGCAAAAGCTTGGCAAAAGGCCGGTGAGTTATCTCGGCATGACTGTGACGTACGACGAAGAAAGAGGCATCATCATAGATGACATGACTGAATACATCAATAAAATTCAGTCAGCAGAGATCAAGGGTATCAAAATGGAGGAAAAATTGAGTGAGAATGATGTCACGAGATATCGGAGACTCGTGATGCAAATGAGATGGCCTGCACAGCATGTTGTTCCGGAGCTCATGAGCACTATCAGTCTTCTAGCGCAAAGAACTACGAGAGCCACGTATGCAGATCTGAAGAAAGCAAACAGTGTTCTGGAGCAAATGAAACTCATAGCTGGAAATGGCCAAGCCAAGATCACATATCACAGGATTCCTGATGATCCCATGTTCATCACCTTCTTTGATGCCTCATTAGGAAAGAGCACCATGCAGTCCGCACAGTTAGGTGAAATTCATTTTCTCACAAGCGAGAAAGCAAAAGTGGAGCCATCGAAAGCCAATATCGTCGAGTACCATAGCAACAAGATCAGCCGAGTGGTGAAAAGTTCATTGGCCGCTGAGGGGTGTGCCATGACAGCCGGTGCTGATCATCAACTTTTCTTTCGTTTACTTTGGGATGCATTGTACAGCGGTAAGTTGACAGTAGGTTCCAATTGGAGAGCGGATTTGATTTCAAAGGGCGCTCTGGTAACGGACGCCAAAAGTTTGTTTGACCACTGCCACAAGGTTGGTCACATGGCAGCTGAACGTCAGACTGCCTTAGATATTCTTTCAGTCAAGTTGGCTATTCAGGATGGTCTTTTAGAGCTGTTTTGGACTCCAACTTTCAAACAAATAGCAGATCCACTCACGAAAGAAATGGACTTTGAATTGATTACAGAGTGGAAAAGATCTGGCAAAATTTGCTTGGTCAGTACAGAAAACGATTTGCAGGAAGAACAGAAGAGGGCAAACATTAGAAGGGGACAAAGAGAACGCAGAAACGCACGTATGAAAAAGGCCAACACTTCTTTACCCCTGTGTTGATTTCATTGAACAATGCTTGCCCTTTTTCATGTATCCATTTGATTTCGCTGGGACCTCAGCTGTCGACGGCTCGCTCGCATGCAGGAAACATTTGCTTTTGCTTTGCTTGCTTTTACCTTGTATCCCCTGCACGGTCTTGTTGATTGTTGTTGGTTTTCTTGATCTGTGATTCTGGTTCAACAGAAACCAGCATGTATAAACATGTCATGAGGGCTGTGTGCTTTGGGCCCCCCCAACCAAGGTGGTTTGCCATCTCCCCAAAAAAAGTATAAACGGGCGGACCTGGCAGGCGGCGAACGTTTCTGGGCTGGGACAAGCACAGTATTACAATATGATATAATGATGGGATGGCCCTTGTGCTCCTTTCCATGTTCTTTTTGGGTTTAGGGTCCTGACTCCTGACTGTGACTTGAATTGAAACTCTTATCTTAACACTCATACATCCATCTCTATATATATTAACACTCATACATCCATCTCTATCTCATATCTCTATTTCTATCTCAATACATAATATATCGATTTGTCTCTTTGTGGTAGCAGCCTATCCATGTAATCCATCCCATCCCGGGGCCCTGACTCGATGAAAACCTAGCTGCATAGACCAACCATGCGGATCTGCAAAGCATTCAAGGACTATGAGTAATGACTGTGACCGATCACATTCAGTGATGTCCCGGCAAAACAATATGCGCAAAAGGAATTGGCAGCTTTATTGATCTTCGATGAGTCTCAGACCGTTCTGTTTGACTTACGCCGATGCACTATGGTGAGACAGGATGCACTATGGTGAAACTGAATGTCTCAAGCAAAGATGCGTGCATCAACAAGTCTCAGACAGTTCTGGTTGACTCATGCGCACAAACGGGCGGACCTGGCAGGCGGCGAACGTTTCTGGCTGGGACAAGCACAGTATTACAATATGATATAATGGGATGGCCCTTGTGCTCCTTTCCATGTTCTTTTTGGGTTTAGGGTCCTGACTCCTGACCGTGACTTGAATTGAAACTCTTATCCTAACACTCATACATCCATCTCTATATATTAACAGTCATACATCCATCTCTATCTCATATCTCCATTTCTATCTCAATATATAATATATCGATTTGTCTCTTTGTGGTAGCAGCCTATCCAAGTCATCCATCCCACCCCGGGGCCCTGACTCGATGCAAACCTAGCTGCATAGACCAACCATGCGGATCTGCAAAGCATTCAAGAACTGTCAGAGCATCCCCCAAAAACAACTATCCACACAACTGCAACCACTCAATCCAAACTAACACCTTCTGTGATGCTACCCAAAGAAACCGGCTAAAGCCTTGAATGGATTGATCCCGAGTTTGCGCACCTGGCGCCGGAAGGGATCAACTCCCCCCTCTTTCAAGCCTTGTTGCAACTCTCGGAGCTTCTCGGACATTTCCGGTTGAAACGAACCAAGAGAAACAACTTATAAAGGCCAAGCGAGATACGAATCTCGAACCAAAAGCTGCGCTGACCAGCTTCATGCTTTGACGAACAAACGGAACGCAAGCTGCAGGTGAAAGTTCCAAGATCATACTATTATGCAAATAGACTTCCTCTATATATCTCACTCCGAAGACGGGCAACCAAAAACTAGCTGCAAAACATCGAATGACTGCCACGCACTGATGACAACATGCAGCAGGCCTCCAGAATCTCCGAAGACAAGCAGCACAGCTACGAAAAGAAGCTCTGGAAATGCTTACAGTTATGTCTGCTCGGACAGTGCGGGTAGCAAACCAAAAGTATCCATGCCAACCTGAGCAAAGAAATGTGATGCTAAAGTGTTACTTACAAACTCCACAACCCCAAATTCAGTGAATCCCAGTGGAACCTCATTAATCCATTGATCATATCACTTTGGGGGTAAAATTAAGCATGCCTACTAAACATGCCGCCAAGCGAGATACAAATCTCGAACCAAAAGCTGCGCTGACCAGCTTCATGCTGTGACGAACAAACGGAACGCAAGCTTGCAGTTGAAAGTTCCAAGATCATACTATTATGCAAATAGACTTCCTCTATATATCTCACTCCGAAGACGGGCAACCAAAAACTAGCTGCAAAACATCGAATGACTGCCACGCACTGATGACAACATGCAGCAGGCCTCCAGAATCTCCGAAGACAAGCAGCACAGCTACGAAAAGAAGCTCTGGAAATGCTTACAGTTATGTCTGCTCGGACAGTTCGGGTAGCAAACCAAAAGTATCCATGCCAACCTGAGCAAAGAAATGTGATGCTAAAGTGTTACTCACAAACTCCACAACCCCAAAATCAGTGAATCCCAATGTAACCTCATTAATCCATTGATCATATCACTTTGGGGGTAAAATTAAGCATGCCTACTAAACATGCCGCCAAGCGAGATACAAATCTCGAACCAAAAGCTGCGCTGACCAGCTTCATGCTGTGACGAACAAACGGAACGCAAGCTTGCAGTTGAAAGTTCCAAGATCATACTATTATGCAAATAGACTTGCTCTATATATCTCACTCCGAAGACGGGCAACCAAAAACTAGCTGCAAAACATCGAATGACTGCCACGCATTGATGACAACATGCAGCAGGCCTCCAGAATCTCCGAAGACAAGCAGCACAGCCACGAAAAGAAGCTCTGGAAATGCTTACAGTTATGTCTGCTCGGACAGTTCGGGTAGCAAACCAAAAATATCCATGCCAACCTGAGCAAAGAAATGTGATGCTAAAGTGTTGCCCACAAACTCCACAACCCCAAAATCAGTGAATCCCAATGTATCCTCATTAATCCATTGATATAACTTTGGGGGTAAAATTAAACATGCCTACTAAACATGCCAAGCAAACAAGTCACGATTGCTTAAAACTTGCCAGCAAGACCTGAAAATGACACGGATGACCGGAAAATAAACATGCCAAACAATGCACATGTCAAGCAAACATGCACACGAACGTGTCTGCGCAAAAGAAGATCAAGGCACTTTTACACACAGACACTTTTACACACAGGCGCTTTTACATACAGACAGTTTTGCACACAGACGCTTTTACACACTATTGCTTTTACACAGACGCTTTTACACACTATTGCTTTTACACAGACGCTTTTACACACAAAGCTTTTACCCACAGAAGCTTTACAGACAGAAGCTTTTACACAGACGCTTGCACACACACAGACGCTTTCACACACAGACGCTTTTACACACGGACGCCTTTACACACAAACACTTTGACACACAGACACTCTTACACGCAGACGCTTTTACACACAGACGCGTTTACACACAGACCCTTTTACACACAAAAGCTTTTACACACAGACGCTTGTACACACAAAAGCTTTTACACACAGACGCTTTTACACACAATCACTTTTACACACAGACACTTTTACACACAGACTCTTTTACACACAAAAGCTTTTACACACAGACGCTTTTACACACAGACGCTTTTACACACAGACGCCTTTACACACAAAGACTTCGACACACAGACACTCTTACACACAGAGGCTTTTACACACAGACGCGTTTACACACAGACCCTTTTACACACAAAAGCTTTTACACACAGACGCTTTTACACACAAAAGCTTTTACACACAGACGCTTTTACACACAATCACTTTTACACACAGACACTTTTACACACAAAAGCTTTTACACACAAAAGCTTTTACACACAGACGCGTTTACACACTAACGCTTTTACACACAGACGCTTTTGCACACAGACCCTTTTACACACAGACGCTTTTACACACAGTTACACACAAAAGCTTTTACACACAGACGCTTTTACACACAGACGCTTTTACACACAGAAGCTTTTACACACAATCACTTTTACACACAGACGCTTTTACACACACAGACGTTTTACACACAATCACTTTTACACACAGACGCTTTTACACACACAGACGCGTTTACACACAGACGCTTATACACACAAAAGCTTTTACACACAAACGCTTTTGCACACTAACACGTTTACACACGGACGCTTTTACACACAGACACGTAAAATCGCAATTTTACCTCAGTTTTCGCCGATCGACCCTCATTTCGTGCGAAAGGGGTGCTCGGGGACAAGTAAAATCGCAATTTTACCGCAGTTTTTGCCGATCGGCCCTCATTTCGTGCGAAAGAGTTGCTCCAGGACAAGTGAAACCGCAATTTTACTTCAGTTTTCGACGATCGAACCTCATTTTGTGCGAAAGGGTTGCTCCGGGACAAGTAAAAT
>CAMXCT020002217.1:0-12433 GCA_947184155.2 Cladocopium goreaui | reverse complement strand
CTACCTCCTACCTACTACCTACTACCTACTACCTACTACCTACTACCTACTACCTACTACCTACTACCTACTACCTACTACCTACTACCTACTACCTACTACTACTACGACGACGACGACGACGACGACGATTGCGACTGCGACTGCGACCACGACTACAACAACACCAACCACAAGAAGAACAACAGCAACAACAGCAGCAGCAACAACAACGACAACAAAGACAACATCAACGACAACAACAAGAAGCATCACCACCACCACCACAACCACCACCACCACCACCAACAACAACAACAACAAGCACCACCAACAACACCAACACCAACAACAACAAGAACAAGAACAACAACAACCACCACCACAACAACAACAATAACAACAACGACAACAACAACAACAACGACGAGGACGACTATACGACGACGACGACGACGACTACTACTACTACTACCTCTACTTCTACTTCTACTTCTTCTTCTTCTACTACTACTACTACTACTATTCCTACTGCTACTACTACTACTACTACTATTACTACTACTACTACCACCACTACTACCACTACTACTACTACCACCACTACTACCGCTACTACCACTACTACTATTACTACTACCACTACTACTACTACTACTACTACTACTACTACTACTACTACTACTACTACTACTAACTACTAACTACTAACTACTAACTACTAACTACTAACTACTAACTACTAACTACTAACTACTAACTACTAACTACTAACTACTCACTACGGACTACTAACTACAAACTACTAACTACTAACTACTAACTACGAACTACGAACTACGAACTACTAACTACTAACTACTACCTACTACGACGACGACGACGAGGAGGACGACGACGAGGACGACTGCGACTGCGACTACGACTACGACTGCGACTACGACTATACAACAACACCAACCACAAGAAGAACAAAAGCAACAACAGCAGCAGCCACAACAACAACAAAGACAACAACAAAGACAACAACGAAAACAACAACAACAACAAGGACGACAAGAACAACCACAACAACAACAACAACGGCAACAAAAACAACAACCACAACGACAAGGACAACGACGACGACGACAACAACAACAAGAACAACAACAACAACCACAACTATATAGTACTACTACTACTACTACTGCTGCTGCTGCTGCTGCTACTACGACTACGACTACGACTACGACTACGATGACTACGGTGACTACGACGACGACGACGACGACGACTACTACTACTACTACTAGTATTACTACTACTACTACTGCTACTACTACTACTACTACTACTACTACTACTACTACTACTACTACTACTACTAACTACTACCTACTACCTACTACCTACTACCTACTACCTACTACCTACTACCTACTACCTACTACCTAATACCTACTACCTAGTACCTAGTACCTAGTACCTAGTACCTAGTACCTAGTACCTACTACCTACTACCTACTACCTACTACCTACTACCTACTACCTACTACCTACTACCTACTACCTACTACCTACTACGTACTACGTACTACTTACTACTTACTACTTACTACTAACTACTAACTACTAACTACTAACTACTAACTACTAACTACTAACTACTAACTACTAACTACTAACTACTAACTACTAACTACTAACTACTACGACTACCACTACGTCTACGACTACAACGACGACTACGACGACGACTACGAGTACGACTACGAGTACGACTCCGACTCCTACTCCGACTCCTACTCCGACTACTTGGATGTTCATGGTGCTTGGTAAATGGTTATTAAAGTTAGTAAGTATTAGGCGATTTAATATGTGAATTAGCTGTGTTATGTGACATAGCTAAGTTGGGCTTACGTGGGTTAGTAACTGTGATAAATCATACTTAGTAATTCTGCTAAGTGAGACTTATGTAACTCGTAAGTCTGACTTAGACCAATTACGCTATCTCAGCTAACTCTACTAAGTCTGACTTAGCGGTGGTGGATTTATGGATTTAGGGGCACTGAATTTAAGAATGATGAATACAAAAATAGATATTTTTTTGACGAGAAGTTGATATTTTTATTTTCACTAGAGGAGAATAATGATAAAAACCATATCCCATGTGAAACTAGAGAATGAAAGGCGAAAGCCTATTTTAAAAAAAACGTTTGTGAACATGTGTTTTTTGTTCATTGCTCGGGTGAAATAATTGCAGCCTGGTGCGCTTGGAGGTGATGATATAGCACCTGCAAAAAAAACAACAAATAGATCATCAGTGCACAAAAGGTTGCGTGTTCTTCATGCGCTCTGTGAGTTCCATGTCTGAAAAAAAAATGCTTCCCCGCGAGTGGAAACAATTTTCTGCGCGCGCTTTCTGGTCATCGCTTCATGCCCTTTTTCAAGCACAAGTTCGACTTGGACTCAGCTTCCCAAAAACCAATTTTTCTGCCCGGGCGGTGTTTCGCGAGCAGCTCTGCGATCTCATTCCTCAAGTGGCTGGGATTATCTCGCTTCTTTTGCCTATGATATTTTCTCAATACTGCAAAATCGTTTCCTTTATGTATATGGGGGATGTACGTATTTATTAAATACATTAAAAAATGCACATAAAAAATACCGAATCATATTGACCCTATACAAAAGTACAGTATATGAATAATGCATTCGAGCTGCACCAGCTTTTCTCCAAATTTTCTGCGGACATTTTTTCCCCAGTAGCAGGGTTTGTGAGGGAGCCAGCGTTTCTTCTCGGATTGGGTAGGTTTCCGCAAGAGCTTATTTAAGAAGGCCAACGGGCGAACCAGCAACTGTCCTTTTGCCATGGTCGATCACCGCAGGTTTAAATGTTTGAAGTGAGATTGGGCCTGAATGCTGCAGGTATTTGAAACTAACATAGATGTTTGGACAAGTGCACCGTTTATACAATTGACCCTGCAGGGATTTGCTATCCCGAGACAAAAAAATCTGCTGTCAAAATCATCATTCATGCAGCTCACGTGCAAACATGTCGAATGCATCAAGTTTTCATCGCCTGAGTGTGTCTGCTGCAACATATAAAAATCAGGCTTCACCCATACAACGGCCTGCATGTGGCTTGATGCCATGCACACCTGCCGCATGCAGCGATCGTGATTGCAGAGCCATGCTCGCAGTCATCTCTTGCAGAGAGGTTGCTCTCGCAAGTTCAAGGTAATGCGGTGAAATGATTGAATGATCGTGTCAAGGGGTTATTAAGATCAGCCAGGTTTGACATGGTATAAAAATCAGATCGAGTCGCTGCAACCATGCAATGATCCTGCGGATCGCGTGGCAGCGATAGATTGTGATTGCACATGTTGGCAACTATACAAAAAACAGGTACTCAAATTTGCAAGCCCACACGGTCAGATCTTTTTTGATTGGACTGAAATGGTATGCAGCTCCTTTCCGAAGGAACACGGCATGTGATGCTGCAATGGCGTGACGTTGCCATTTCATACAGGAGGCGCACCGGACCTATCTATACGGCAGCTCTCACTTCTTCTTGTTTGGCCGGTTCTTTGGATGGGGCACAAAGCCGTGCTTCTTCAGCTCGTTTGCCGCCACCGCACTTGCCTTCTCAACTGCGTCCTCCAACTTGAAGCCTTGCTTCAAGAACTTGAGCTTCGCCGCTGTGTACGTGCGAGAGTGGATGTTTTTGCGGTCCATTTTGAGACCGCCTTCCTGATCTTTCTTGATTGCCTTCGTCTCTGACTTGCTTGCGGTCGACTTGGCCTTTGCCTTTGGATTGCATGTGGCTGGTTTTTTCATGGCCCGTTCTTCGAGGGCTCTCTCCATAACCTTCGCCTGGCTGGCGACCATCGATTGAGCCTTTTTCTGAAGATCTGAATTCAAGTCTTTCTCGTCTGGCGCACCCAAATCGAACAAAGGAATTTTCGGTGCCTCCGCGGCCTTCTCTTCAGGTTCAATGGGCGGAACCTCTTGCTCCTGCGAGTCATTCTTCGGAGACGATGCTGGTGTGCCAGGGCATGAGGGCGATGCACGGTCACTTCGCTTCCCAATCATGGTGATGGGAATCTCTTGCTGCCCGCTGTTTGCCATCATGTTCATCATCTGGAACAGCATTGGATTTGAGGCCATCATCTGGCACATCTGGAGCATCCCCTGCATTCCCTGCATCTGGTTCTGCATGTTGCCGGGCATTCCCATCTGAATGCCTGCGCCCATTGCCGAAGCAGGAGTGGCTGGAACCATAGACCAAGAGGAAGCCTCTGTCTTTTCATGCAATGCCTTCTTTGACTTGCGGCACCCAAGATCTACGGATGCTTTCAAGGCAGCTGCCTCTGCCACGTTTTGAAGAGACACTGGTGGGTCGTCAGCAGCATATGCTGACTCCAAGAGAGCAGGAGGAAGTTCACTTGGCTGGTTGGGAAACCTGAGCAACCATGAGCTGGGCTTGGGGCGCTTCTTCGCACCTCCACGGACCAAGCGCTTCAACTCGTTGATGAAGGGCAGGTTCTCGCTTGGCTGCACCGTCATGCCATTGGCACAACCGGCAGCAAGAATGATCTTGTACCCCGGCTCAGTTGGCCTGAAGAAGCCAATGTTCAGGGTGCGTTCTGCCAGGACCTGAATCTTCATCATGTTGCCCATGTCTGGATCGTTTAGTTTCTGAACATCACTCTTGCTCAGAAATGCCACAAATGCTGGGCAATACTGCTTGCCCTCGCTTCCGGTCCCACCCTCATCTCGGGAAGCATCGTTCAGGATGTTGACCATGCTGGTCTTCATCTCTGCACTCCAAGGACCCTTGAAGATGAGGTCCTGCAGCTCAAAGCATTCCTCTGCGGAAATGGTTTTCAGCTGCCGAAGGTGACGCTTGCAATTCTCAGCCTGTACCCCAAGGACTTGTTGACGGTCAAATGATTCGTCGTGACCCAGCGTGTCCACCTGGGCTTGGACCAAGGCCTGGGTGTGAGTGATATCAGCCTTGATATCAGAGAAAAGGGTCGCCATGAAATTCTATATGTATACACCTTATACTGTTTCTTTGCAAAATCTTTGAGCCACAGCTGCAAGCAATGGGCCATCCCTTGCTTTTATGGGAACATGAGGCTCCAAGTGCTTTGCGAGTTGAACTCTGCAAAGTGCGCACAGCGACATCTCTGCTGTGCAAGTGTCAAGCAGCGTGCCGTTGAAGCACTGCCGGACATATCGACAAACAGTAATTGCACTAGTGTCCACTTCTCGATGTGTCAGCTGCCACCAACAAATGACAGTTCGCACCTCTGCGGGATCGATGCATCCACGAGCCTGGCATGCAGGAACGAACAGGAACCGATACAATGATGCAGCTGTGGGGCATATATGTAAATCGAATTGAACAAACAAAGATACTTATATTTTTCAATTCCTTTTTTTTCAGTAATTTGTATTCACTGGACATATAAGCAGGGGAAGGTGATCTGAAGCAAACCCTATATCACGCAAGTGCTTGCACCGTGGGCAACCTGCTGACATGGTTCACAACCCTGACAGTGACACGTGACTTCTGCATGCTATCTGACTTTTTTCTGGCAGCTGATGTTTGAAATTGGCATCAAAATGTCTTCAGAGGTACATTCTCAAAATCTTCATGGTGCGACTGTCGCGTGCAGACCATCGGATTCGTCATGGTGGTAAAGCGTACGCAGAATAGACCTCAGCAATATGAATTGTATTTGGAATATATAATGGTATCTAAAAATTGAGTATGATTCAGTTTTCATATCAATATATAATGGATGTTCAAAGATGGTATGTTGACCCAAAAAAACGCCAATGGCATTCAACCAAATATATATATATAAGAACTGAAATACAATTGTCCAGCTTCGGGAGATGTTCAAAGATAATGATACTCCAAAGACAAGATGCCTGGTCTCCACCCATCGTCCATGTGAAGTGATTTTGAATCTGTTGTTGCCCATGGCTTCCCAAATACTGACTACACTCCAGAGGATGCCTCCGCTAAGATCTGCGTGTAAATGCACGCGCCCAACACATTCGGAACCGTCCAAACGTAGCAGTGCCACATCACCTGCATGACAAGTCAAGCCGTGAATGTCTGCCACAGTGGCAACAAAAGCACCATCCATGCACCTTAAAAAATCCAACTCAAGGATTGCGCACTTCATCTTCCTGGATGGCTTTGGCTTCTGCAACCTGATGTCGCTGGGTTTGAAGTCCAGGATGCAGTTGATGGCACTGTGCGTCACTTCTCGCAAGACCGACATCTCGTACCAAGTTCCGGCGTTGCTAACTTGGTTCGCGAAAAGTTTGAGCGATTTGTGTTTGCGTTCATGCGTCCAGCATGATATGAGAAGGCCATGCTGTCTTAGTAGGGGCGGTAAGTGTAGAGCATAATGGAACTTGGGCACAAGTTCGTCTTCACCGTGAGCGTTCTTAAACGCTGTCAGATGACGCTGGATCAGACCTTCCAACGTCACAGCATCTACCTGCACATCCTTTCCGATCATGGAAAGCAGATCCAATATTCGACAGAGGAGTAGAAAGGATGAGGCCATCAGAATATGTCCTTCCTGGACAAACGCAGTATCCATGACAAACAGCCTGAGCAATGGGTATGTGCACAAAACTTCACTGGCGAAGGGTTTCCAACCGTCTTTTGTCTTGGATTTCTCAAAGGTTTTGATGGCACCGGTGAGATTCGACTTCTGATCTTGTGGAGCTTGGAAAGATTTCATAAACTGACAAAGAGCTGCATGACTTCGGCCATTTGCCGCGAGAACAGGGAGCAGCAAATTGATTTCACATTGAAATATTCCATTGACAAGATATACATGCAGCCAGTCAAACATAGTGTGCTCAATGGGCTTGAGAGGACAGTCCGGATGGAAAAGCATACCGTCGGGATTGAAATTTATCCCTAGGGATTGTTCCAGGGTCTCAAAAGCTTTCTTTGTACGGAGTGGCTTCTCAGATGACAACATCAAGGCCGCTGCGGCCAATTCAGCATCGGTTCGTAGCTGCAGCTGCCCTATGTCAAAACACGTGTGGGGGACTAAAGTGCCGCTGGGATCCGACAGATGGAGGTCGCTTCGGGCCTGCACTACGTTCCAACAGAACAGGCAGGGCAGGGTACCAGCTGCTCCCTTGACAGCCCACATCGCCTTTAAGGCGGCTTCGTCTCCGATGAGACACCGAAGGCGTCCAAACAAGAAGACTTTGCGTCCACTGTGAAGTGTGAGAAGGAGTCCTGATTCCAGAGGAGTAAAGAGCTGGGTGATGACCTTCGTCAAACAACTGACACCTCCCTGCAGCCTTCCCACGTTGTTGCTGCGAACTATAGATACTGTGTGCCACAAATCCTCCCTGGTTAAGCCACGCTGACCGTGCTGGATCAGTGACCAATAGTATGCGTAGAACTTACCTGATAGGACTTGGTATAAGTTCAGGTCACATCATGTCACATCAAACATCTAAGAAACATACAAACAGTACCAAAAAAAATACTGGTGTTTCAGTGCAGGAGTTACGCCGGTTGTCCGGTTTCAGCGAGTTCCCCGGACTCACTTCATCCGAATAAAGTACCAACGACCATGGTTGGGACTGAGAAGTCGGAATGCGAGCCATCTCTGCTTCCATGAAGCCACTAAATGATTCAGAATTTCTGCAGAGGTGCCACAAGAGCGCACAAGGGTCAACAAAGGTGCATTCAACATCACCTGCAGAGTCTGGTATACAGATCATATATGAAGAAACTTGAAACATGTCATCGATCATACCCGTGATAACCAAATGGAACAAACAATCATCAAATCGATGCAAACATAATCATTTGGCATGTGGCCTGCACCATCGTTCGCAGCCAGACTTCTGGTTGTAAATAAGGGCCCAACTGGCGTATGGATCTTCATCTTCTCATCCCGGGCACGTTTGACGCTGGATCTGGATGTAGCAGCAGGCAGTTCATCTAATGATTTCAGTTCCTTCAGCAATTCGCTGAGAGCACTCTGTGAAACAAATTTTTTGCGGCCCAAATCTGCCAGGGTCATTGCTCAGAGATGCAAGAACGGCATCGAAAAGTGTGGTGTCAAAAGAGCGAACATGTTGACAACATTTATTGAACCTTTCCAAAAGAAACACTTTACTAAACAGTCACATTGGTATATCTTGTGGTGTTCTGCTGTATGGGAAGGATGCCTCTCACTGTGTTGAGCGTTGGACTTGATCCGCTATAGAGCGAGCACGCAGCTCTGCTCAGTGATGCAGCGAGGACATGACTCTGCTGCATCAGGTGGTTTGCAATTAGACACGTTGCCACAAAGCTGTTGTGCTGGAAAACTTGGATGGTGAATGGCCTGATGCCAATACATATTTCTGATACCAACAATTTAACCAATGTTTGAAATGTCGTAGAGAAACTCCAGAATGCTGCAGAAAAAATCAAACTCCAGAATTCACCGGCGACTTGGGGTTCCCAACCAAAAAAAGGCTTCACAGATCATTCACCTGCATTGCTGACCTGCAGAGCGTTTTGCATCGCGTTTTGCATACAAAATGGGGCTTAGTCAAAACTATAAGTTAATGTCAACAAGTATGCAAATGACGGGCACCGTGCGTCTCGCTTCGTCTCTGCAGAGTGGCAACTCGCAGTGGCACCGCAGAGAAAGAATCCTCGCAGGAAGTCCAAGCTAAATAACCGCAAGAATTCTTGCAGCTTTGACATCAAGCATTTTTTGGATTATTTTGGGATGATTGTCAAGGAAGATATTGTTTGAACATTTGTTTGCTGTCAACTGTAAGTGAAGCTTGTTGGCTGGAGTCTTTTTCTCACGTCAAGCACGGCGGTGATGCAAAAACTGATCTATAGATGGGCATCCCAGAATGCGTTGAAACAACAACTCTGCTCATATGATGCGAAACCATGGTTCCTTTTGCGAGGGTGGCCAAATGCCTGTTTTTATGCATGGGAATCCCACAATGTGATTTGACAAAATGCTGCTGCCAATCCATCTTTGGCAGGCAGCTCGAAGCCATCACATGTCCATGTCAATGGAGTTGTACATGCGCACGCAAGGTGGCACCATCTTGCTCCACAGCCTCATCTTTGGCGTGACATCTGTGCAGCGAGGCTCCCAAAGGGGAGTCATCGGCGGCAAGAGGTTCATGGCCCTGCCAATGAATCGCCACTCAACGTTTGGTCCATGGGAATCCTCGATGTGATGTCGCGCAAGGTCTTGAATCTGCCTTGGATAGATCCGATCCGAAGATGGCAACAGCCACCCGTCGGCTTTCAAACACTCGCCCGACGCTGCCATCCAGGCTTTGAAGCGGATCAAGGGCTGATCCCAGTCAGGGCGATTTTCCAAGTGGCCAGTCAGCTTAATGACCACGGTTTTCAGCGGCATCTTCTTGCAGTAGATGCAATCTGCCATCGCTGCCGGTCCCCGGAAAAGGACCGACTGCCCATCGTCGCTGCGGCACACCAGCAAGTAGCGCAGGGCTGGATACCCGTTGCCAGGGATGAAGATATCCTCATGGGCCTCCAGTCTCTCCACCTGCCTTGGCGGCACATGTTGGAAGTCCTTGTCAGGGATCGTGCACGTCATCACTCCCTCGCTCAGCTGCAAGTGGCTCTGGAGGCGGTGGGTTCCAATGATCACCATGCCCCAAACATACTCGGCAGCTCCAGCCATGCTTGGATCAGCAAGGTGATAGTTGAACACTATATGCGAGGTGTCTGGGCCAAAAGTCTTTCTTGCCAATGCAATTGCGAGGTAGTACCCCTGCAACTGAACCCTGCGATTTATTTGAACAAAAATCTGCAGGGCTTGTTTGGCAGTCTTATACACTTCTTGTTTCAAACACACTCCGATGTCAAAACAAGGATGATGCATTCGACAATTGGTCAAGTAATGCAACTTCAAGGAAGTGAATTGCATCAAAAGGGTCGCTCAAACGCTTTGGCATGCAGAAGAAGTGGTCAACAATAAATTCAATCAAGCATTTCTTGTGCAAGTCAAAGATCCCAGTGCGTAAAGACACTTTCTGTTCATCAAGTTTCACATGTGTTGCCATGTAGTTTGCCAGTTTCAAAAACGACTTAAGATTGAAGGGTGCACATCATCATCATCATCATCATCATCATCGTTCCACCTGCACACAGGTCCATATAGCACAACATATATGGTGTGTGTGTGTGATGGCACCAAAAAAAAATCACGTGTACGTATCGCCACACTGTCCATGAAAGCAGATGAATCACGAATCCCTTTTTTGTTCACAAAGCGGCCTGTCGACCCAATCAAAACTGGGCCCGGCAAGGTAAAAGTTTCAAGTCAGCTCCAAATCCACAGGGACACAAGGAACCGACGATTCATCCCTTCGGGAGCTTAAAACAACAGTTGCCACTCACTGGCCTCCTGGGTGTCGACCGTGATGTGGGCGCACCCGATGAAGTCCAACACTTCTTCTTTGACCTTCTGGACCACGTAGAGCCACTGGTCACGGGTGAATCCTCGCACCGTGGGAGACCATGCGATGGTACCCTTCCAGCGGTCAATCTCAGCGACGTGAAGGAGTCGCCTGTTGCCATCGACGTAGTGCTCAGCTTTGACCACGCTGAAGTCGTGGTCTCGCAAGGTGGCACCAGGGGTGCATGCGAACTCCTTCAGATGCAACCTCCCATTCTGCATGGCCCATGACCCTTGTGCTCCAATGGCCAAGCGCTGTGTCTTCGTTCTTCTTACGAAGAACACTTGGCCACTCTGATCTAGCAGAAGCCACTCGCTGTCGCGAGCAGTTCCAACGTGCTTCCACTTGTAAAGGCGCAAGTGGGTGCTTTGGAACATCGACATGATGGCAAGTGGGTGCTGAAGAAAAGCAACTGGCTGGATGGATGCCAAAACAAAAGCTGATGAGAGCCACACAGTCGCGAGATCAGTGTCTCTGCGGCTAAGTCTGCGATACATCTGCAGTCTTCACAACCAGCACAGTCCGAGAACATCAGAACACGTTTCAAGTATTTCATGTTCTGCATTGCTCATGCAGACTGGCTCTTTGCAAACCCTCAAGTTGCCAGTGCTCTACAACATCCAAATTTCTGAGCACATCAAACTAAGATTCACTTATCTGATGTCTGGCAAGACTGACAACATTCGAGTTTGAGGCCATTTGAATGTCGTCACCTTCATGAAACTCATATTCTATAGGTTTCCCACCTGGGAGATTGCAATCCTCTGCAAGTAGTCCTGCGAGCTGGCGAGCACTGCAGGATGTTTGAATGACTGAATCATGACAATCCATGGAACTTTCATCGACAGTTTCAGTTTTGTTATGTCGACGAATCTATATAGAGACCCACCTCTAAACCTTGCAGAGTTTCTGTAGTGACTCGCAGGGTTCTGTTGCAGAGAGCCTATTCTCGCGACTGGGTCTATGTATACTGATGCCCTGCTATGTTGATAAAGACTAGCTTTTGCAAATCCTGAAGTTGCCAATGTATACAACCAAAACAATCGAATCTTGGTAATCTGTTTGTTCGGTATACAAAGCAGTGCGACCAAGAATGCACACTGTGCACAAGCATCCAAAGACCTTGCAAAGTTTAGAGATCTATTGTGATACTCAGATTGCAGGCCTCTGCATCACAATGGCTTCTGAAGCCACGCCAGCCCTTGGACACCTGAACCAACATATCTAGTTGTATAGTTGCGAGATCTAAAGTTCTGCAACCCAACCATGCGAGCTTGCAACAACTCTGCAGTGATTCACAAAGGTGGGGAGTCCCACAGCGCTGCCCGCCTCGCAATCCAAGTTGGCAGCATTCCAGCCTGGTGAGGACATGTGCTGGAACAAAACACATTTCTTGGTGCTTATGTCTGTCGATTCATTATTGAACCTTGTGTCCATTGATCGGTGCACATGTTGGATGATCACACTGTGTTCCAACCCCCTTGCAAACCTGTAGAGCCTACAGCCTCGTGTCGAAACGACTTCTCTTAACACAACATTGATTGGTGATTCTAGTTGTTTGACTGAGGAATGAGGTGGGGCATCCATTCACTTGACGCCATCTCGTGGTGGGGCATCCAATCCTTCAGTTTGTCTTGGGCCAGGACGAGCCACACAGTCGCGAGATCAGAGACTCTGCGACAAAGCCTGCGACGAATCTGCAGACTCCACAGTCAAGTGCATGATGTCTGAGCACATCAGGGCAAGATTCAGTGCATGGTGTTTCAAACCATGCTGCCTGGCATGTCCTGCAATGCTCACAAAAAAATGATGGTTTGCTTTTGAGAATCCTGAAGTTGCCACTGCTCTACAACATCTCACATTTTTCTATATGGTGCAATTGAAGCACCCACAAAGGGAGGCACCTGCATAGGCCTCCAATCTGCAGGCAAGGGCAGCCCACCTGAGAATGTAAAGCAGGGGCAAT
>CAMXCT020002216.1:0-109833 GCA_947184155.2 Cladocopium goreaui | reverse complement strand
CTGCATGAGTAGGTCAAAAATTCCTGCTTCTTTCAAAATGGTAATCACCATGTCATTCTCGACCGGCGGGATGTATGCTTTCCTGGATCGGTTTCGCTTTGTGTTGATGGTGTCGGTAGGTCGACATGAACTGCTGAATAGCCAAAACGACTCTTCCAGTCCTGCGAGGCAACTGTCAAGGTTTGCCCCCCATCCAGCGAACATAGTAGGGAATTGAATACCCAGATCAAGCATTCCAAGCCAGAATTCGAAAATGTCGCCGACATACTCAGCTGTTGCATTTGGATTGATCATTGATTCGATCTCCTCCTTGGTCAGCACGGTCTTCATGTAGTCATGATAAGCGACGTTTCCGCCATCCCAAAGCAGTCTGTAAAACCATCGCATTCGGTGCATTCCGCCTCCGCAATCCTCTGTTCGAGTTTCACGTTGTACAGTGAACTGGGGCAACAGGTCTCGTCTGCATTTCCCTTTCACCATGTATGCGGGCATTCGGATGGCACCTCGATGTGATACCTGCTTGAGCACATCGCTTGTAGTCCTGTATCCTGAAAGCATTGCAAGTGTCGCAGTGACCAGGAATCCACGGAGGTCCTTCTCGGCTTCCATCTCTCTCCAGTCAACGCACTCATTGTAGATGTTGAGCAATCTTGCAGCTACTCTTGCATCCTGTGAAAATTCATCCATCCCAATGTCATCAGTACCGTAGATCGCCGCTCTTGTCCAGTTGCTCGCGCAATTCAGGCATCTTGTTCTCAGTGCAGGTATTCAATCTCGAATCATTCTTGTGAAATCCTTTGCACACATCGCACATCAGTTCGGAATCTTCGGTTACTTCGACCCAATGCTCATCCACATCTGTCAGGGGCTCCGGGGTGAATACTCCTCGTCGGATGTCTGACCATGCTCTCCTCTGGACCGCATCCTTCATGTGTTTCATTCCTCCAATGATGTTTGCTGATCCAGCTTGAGCATCTGTGACTTCTCCAGCACGGATGCTGGGAATGACTCGTGGATGTTCTGTGCATCGTTTGATGGTTTCAATGTCAAATCCAGTGTTCTTCACATGGACACATTCTTCATTCAGGTCATGGACTGTATCATGATCCATTGCACAATGTAAGAAGACCTTTTGTCGCATCAATGACTTTTCAAGTATAGCCCAAATGACTTCCTTGCCTTCACCTTCTTTCCAATAAAAGGGTTCACGTCCACAAGCATATATCTGTTTCCAGAATCTTTCATTGGTGGAGTGAATAATGCCCTTCTCCTTCAAGATTCTTGCAAGCTCCTCGGCCATGGATACAATTGAAGATTGTGACCCAAGAAACCGGGCATCCCTCAGAATGTTGACGAAAATTGGAAGATGAGCTGCTTGGCTGATCTCAGTGATGATCTCCGCCAATTTGGTGACGAAGTCTGCATTTGGCATCAGTATGCGAGTTTGTCCTCTGAAAAGTGCTGCAAAAGAGATCCAAATGTGAACAGTGGCACTTGAAAATGCATTTGCGTTGGATCGTAGGAGTGTCCATGCATTCGTTGCCAGTTTCAAGAAATCCTCAGGTTTCTCCAAAGATTCATAGGGAAGTTGGTACACCTTGATGGATGAAAGACCCATGTTGTTGAGCCCAGCCTCGATGTCATTGACAATTCTCGAGCTAGATCTCGTTTGGTAAGTCAAGTCCGTCAAGATGAGAGCTTTGTTGTTTCTCACTTGTCCTCCCAATTCATCCCATTTGTCTAACCAGGGTTCCCCGATGATGAACTGTCCAATCTTGTTTCCCAATTTCTTCAATTTGGCTCGAATCTCGCCCTCTACAGTCTCTTCAATGCCCAGGGTCAACATGGCTAGGACTTCCGTCACCGGATACCCTTTACACCTGACAAACTCTGTGGTCGTGATGATGTAGTGGTAGAGCTTCAGCCATTCGTAGTCATTCTCATTGACCATGTGGGAATCAAGTTGGCCTTCTGTCAGCATGTTGAATGACAAAGCAGCATGAAATGTCAATCTTCTCAAATACTGTTTCCAGATCAAGTTGGATCCATACTTGTAAGTGGTGTGAGGGCCCTCTACGATTGAAAGTACAAAATCCTTGCCAGAGCGTAGGAATGCAATTCGCTGTTCCTCACGAGCATAGTCCTCGGCAGCATGGAGTCGCACTTCCACGGTTGAAAGTTTCCTTCTCTTCATCCAGTCTTCAGTTGGAATCCAATCTTTATCTCTTTCTGGTTCAGCATGACCTTGAGATGTTGCTCCGGGTCCAGATCGGAAAGCTGCATGGGTCGACGAAGACGAGGCTCCGCCAGTCGATGATCTTGGCATCTTCTGCGGTTGTACGCTTGAACTTGATGATTGTTGTGATGCCTTTGGCTGTGATCCCTCCGTAGGAGCGGATGTACTCTGGGCACTGGGCCCAGTTGATGTGTCATCATTCACCCATGAAGGCTCCTCATTGTTCCAGAAGTCAACTTCGTCGGGTCTTCGTCCATCTTTGAAGTTCAGGGGGATGTCCCAGTCATCGAAATTGTGCATGTTGCCACCTGTTCCAGCTTGAGTATCGGTCAATGATGTTGTAAAATCTTTGAGGGAACTATGGCAAGCATGACGTTTCTCTTTCTCGGTATATCTGGCCCCTTCGTCGGCAATTGAGACGTTGTATCCATGCCCAATCAGGATTCCCAAAGGAATGTCAAAGGCCTTGAGGATCGAGAACTGTAGTTCGGACAATTCTGCTACTCTTGGCAAGTTTCCATCTCCTCGGGCGCTGGTCTTGTGTCTCTCAAGTGTCGTGCCAAGGGCTAACAAACACAAGAAATGGTTCTGGGCTGCACTCCTCCCTTTCGGCTGATTGGTTTCAAAAGCAATTACATCCTTCATCACATCCTGCAAGATGATCTGATCTGATGGGTTCTGCTCATTGTGATACCTCAGTGCATGTCCTAGGGGCCTCATCTGGACTTCAATCATGTGCTTCATTGCTTTTCGATAGCTGTCATTGTCAGATGGAGACTTCGGATTTACCTTGGTCAACTCGTCCATGACTTTGAAGTACTCGGCTGTCCTTGTCACAGCTAACCATGATGTGGCACTCGGATCTGTGTTGAATGATGGTGTTCCTCGATAGATTTGCTTCATGCTTCGGATCTTCGCCTCAGTTTCGGCTGCAGTGGCTTGATCATCAAAAGGTTCGGGAAAATGTCCTTTGGACAATACGATCCAGAGTTCATCGAGTCTGTCATAGATCTCCTTGTCCATGAAGCGTCCCACAGTCGCATCTTCGAATGGGCATCTGCTTGCAAAGACTTTCACGAATCTCGATCCCTTTGACAAAAACTCCCATCCTGAACACCCCTTCTCGATGTCCTGCGCTCTCTGCAACAACTTGTAGGCTACCTCCAGGGCTTGTGCAGTGGCTTCACTGGTGTGTCTGGAGTTTGCAAAGTATGCTGAGTAGACAACTGCAGGCGGCATACCAAACCTAATCCACTGGTTGGCTGTGTCCTCATCTGAGATCAGTCGAAAATTCGAACCTCGGGTATCTCGGAATGGTGATGGAGTCTTGGCTGCAATGGACCCTTCGGACAATCCCTTCAGCACCCGTAATGCAACGGTGATCCGGCTTCCGGCAAATTGCCCTACTGAGTTCAGATCCTGAGTATCGGCCATCCCGCTTTGTACAGAATGAAGTCGCACGGACCGTAGGTCTCGTGACAACTGTTCGAACAGCGAAAATAGTTGTACGAACCGTAGGTCTCGTAACAACCAGTCGGAGTCGAATTCAGAAAGCAGTAGACACGAAAATGAAAAGTGCCACGATGAAGGAACCGAAGTTGATGTCAATCTCGAAAAGCACCAGTGCAGTAGCGATCGCTCGAACGAATGGTCAATGGCGTCGAGCTCTCGAGTAGCACAAACGGATGTTGCCACCGACTTGATTGGGTGACTGCGGACATTCTCGGAATCACGAGACATTTCAGATTTCAGTTGTTCATCACATGCAAGCGGCTTCCAACGTTTCATCACTCTGACGTTCACAAATGGACTATTCCTGATTACATGATCATTGATTCCATTCATGATTATCTTGGCTATCCATTTAGTGTAAACTTGAGTAATGCGAGTTTCCCTACCGGCACACTCAGCATGGTCATGACGGCGATCACATCTTCTATGAAGCTTTGGAAAAGACACCCCCCACGTAACAATCTTCCATGGTTTCTTGATTGGTTTGGGAGTTTCTTGGAACTGTGATTTCAAGCCATACATGCATCCATCAAATTTGTGCTCATGAGATACGGTTCCTTCCACAAGATCAGTCATTCTACGGTCCTTCCAGTAGTCACAACCTCTAGGCAATTCAAGCAAGGCTGGTGATCCCATGTTGATAAGTTCACTTAGCACTGATGCAAACACTTCCCACATCGCCCAGAAGATCTGCTTCTTTGCTTCGATGAGTTGTGTTTTTGCTTCGCTCACCCATCGGTTGATTCGGTTCCATGGTGAACCTCCTGTACATGGACCTGCAAAGAACATTGAATCAAGTTTGGTCCGAAGGCATCGCCTTGCTTTACTGATTCCGTACGGAGAGAGCATGTCGTCATCTTCAGTGATTGGCACGACATGAAACTTCATTTCGGCCTTCATTTTGTTCTGCAAGAACGTAAACCAATTTCTCTCTTCCGAACATAACAAGACGAAGCATGGGACTGCTTGAGGAACTTCGATCAAATTGATTGCAAGGGAAAACGTCGCATACTTTGATGTCATCAAGTCACAAGGTGATTTGGAAAATTGAAATTCCAAAGTTCTGTTTTTCTTTTCTCTCCAAAGGATTACCGACCCTTTGGGATGGTCAACCTCATGTTTGCCTACTTCAATGTGATATTGATAGGGGACAAAAACATCAGTGATGGGAATAGTTTTCACATCATTGCAATTGATGCATAGCGTGATTACTCCCTGACTCACTTTACAGTTCTTACCTCCATCTATCACTTCAGCATTGGCGAGCACCCTGAATGTCGATTTTCCAGTCCAAAATTCATTCAACTTGTTTGTTGATTCATCATTTTCGCCCTTGAATCTCCATATGTCCTTGATCACTCGAGTATTGGTTTTGAACTTTTGTTCAGTTTCCCTCTCATCACATATGATCCTAGGGTCACAAGGACAGTCTTCGCAATCCTGTGGTACAAAGTTTTGCCTTCTTGGCGTTTTGTGAATTCGGATCAATGTCTCTTTCCCATCCCACTGCCAATGGTCTTCATTTTTCTTACCTAACACTTGGGATTTTCGGGTGGATTTTACAAACGGAATGTTATCATTGATGTCCAATTCCGGATGCTTATGACATAGGCCAGGTGTTGAAGTGGACTGTAGGTGTCCCTTTCCTTCACCCTCACTACATCCTTCCCCCTCACTCCCCCCATGAACAAGGCGCATAAGCGTATTGATCACACGTGTGGCTGGCTGAAGGCACTGGTGAATGGATTTCGGGTGTTGAGACGGTGATGTCTGTGCATCTAAAAACAAGGCATCAACCGAGAACATCAGCATTGGTGAATCGGTCAGATGCTGTACACGGTCATGTTGTGTTGACGCACACGAGTCACGTAGTGATCTCGAGTGGGCAGGCGGTGCATGCACGTGCTTTGACGACATCACCCGGTGGGTTGAGGTCGTTGAAACGGATTGTGAAACAGTGTCCGGGATCAACGGCTGCTTGTTGGGCGAATGGTACTGAAAACACGCTCGTTCAACCCACTTATCAAATCTGATAGCCTGCTCTGGTGGAGATGCACGGTGTTCGACCTTTGTCCAGGCACCATTGAGAAGAACCCATGTGGATCTCAAAACATCTGGCGGCACAATCAAGCCGGGTGGCTTAGGACGATAAAACACCGGTTGCTTGACGACAAAAATGGGATCCATACCTGGCAAGTATTGTAGCTTCTCTTTACTAGTCAAACCCTTCCTATACACTTCTTTGGCAAAATAGGGGTTTCCGTGTATGGGAAGTTTGGGATGTCCTCAGTTTTGGATTGGAAAACTTGGCGAGTAGTCATATCGACATCGGTGCTTGGCTGCAACATGTCCAATACTTCTTTGCTCTGCAAGTCCTGAGGTTCCAACAAGTTGATTAGCATACAAGCTTTCTTCCATGCCATGGGATTCTTGAATCCTTTAGTATGGATATCGGCTGCCATTTTGGCTGTAATTTCATAGATCAATACAAAATGATCCTTTTGGAAATGTTCATGCATGGAGGCAATGGAAATACCATGTGTGCGCTCCAAATGACGCATGGTTGGATTCCGTCCTGATCTAACGACACCAATCATCCCTTGATTATCGTCATGAAACAGGAGTTGAGGAAAAACTTTGGCTAAGACTTTCCACAGACTTAATGCGGGGATTCCTAGAGTCCTAAGTGCAGTATCTGCAGCCACAATTTCAGCTTCGGGGGTAGAATGACTAACACACCCTTGTCGCTTACTTCCACCAGCAAGTGGGAATCTTGTGAACTTACCTTGGACTTGTAAGTGCGATCCTGAAGTTGACCTCAAGGATTGGGCACATCCAGCGAAATCCGCATCTGCAAATAATCCTAATGATAAATCTTCATTTTGTCTCCGACCCATCCTATCATTTTGAGGGACAATGTGGAATTAACATAACACATTAAGTGATGAAGACGGGCGTCATCATCCTTTGTCCATTTAGTCACATTACGTGCTAATGCATTGATGGATCTCAACAGGTCAAACCGCGCAATGCGGGCTGCATAAAGCAGCTTCATAAGCACACTAGCTGCATGCGGAGCTAGATTCCCACGACTCAGCGTCTCACTGTCTTGCGCAGGACGTGAGTTGCCAGTCTCAGAGAGATCAGGCATATCTGGATCGAAGGAATGTGCACACCAAGGACACTCAACTTTGCGTTTTCCATCGGAAGGAGCTCGATACGGGCTGCTTTTCGTTTCCTCTGGAAGGCTTGGAGTTGATACCTTTTTCAATTTTGTGTCCTTACCGATGATGTCAAGATACTTTTCCACCGATAACTTTAACAATCCTTCCATGTTATAAGTTATGGTCTTGACTTTCTTACCATTATGCAATTGGGTCTCACCTTGGGATAAAACACATCCTAAGTAAAGTCCCAAGTCGGTTTCGGGTTCAATGCGCAGAACGGTGCGCAGCATATCCCAACCTTTGGCCAGATTTTCGGAGGGCCCAGCAAGCTTAAGGTCATCCACATAGATTACCAACAGCAATTTGAGCTCATCATGAAAATACATAGAAGGCCATTCCTCTCCAATGGGCTTAAAACCAATTTCTTGAACTTTCTTGTCACAATGTTGTTCCCACATCGTGCCTGAATCAGGGTGTCCATACAGGGCTTTGTCGAGTCTTACGACAGGGCGACGGAACTTCCAATACTGTATCTCCGGCGGCCATGCATCAGTGGGTAACTCCACCCAACACAAAGGTCCCTTCAACTTAGCCTGGATGTAAGCCTGAATCGCATCTGCCAACTTGACGGAGTGCCCAGGAAGACATCCGTAAAAATCTGCCCATCGTGAGGCTTCAAAGGAAGCAGGGGAATTTCCCAAGTCTTGGAAGAATGCTGCCTCCCAATGCTGATTCTTCACCTGATTTCCTAGCAGAACGCCTCTTCCCTTGAATTTTCGTCCAGGATTGTCTTCTGACAGCTGGTAATTCTTTTCCACGCATATACCATGGACTCTGGCCATGTGTACTTCCTTTTTGTTCTTCTTGGCCTCTGCAACAACATCGTCGTATTCACGAACCATTGTAAAGTCAAATACCTCTTGATCACGAAGGCCTTTCCACTCCTTGAGCATCGCCTCTTTGGCCTTTGGGTTAGACTCAATCTCAGCTCTGCCCACAGGTCGTGAAACCATTGCATTGAAAAGTTTGCTTCCAAGACCTCCTGAAGGTATCTTGGTTCGGTGACTTTGATTTGATGCAGAAGTACACGGCATAGTTGGAAATGGGATGTATTCATCATCATCAGTGGCTATGTCCTTCACGTTCTTGACGTTAACACATTTGCCATTTTTGATCATTGTCGACTCTCCTGGCGTAGCCATGGAAAACCTCGAAATCTCACCTGACAATGTGCTCCAAACTTCACCACTCCACGATGCTTTTGGGCCACGTCCTTTCTCGACCTCCGACCATTCATCCCATTCAGTGAGATATTCCTCGTCGTCCGGGACGTCAGTAGAAGCATCGGAACATGGACTAGCATCAGCATTCCTCTTCACTTTTCGACAATCAATGTATCGTCTTCCATGTACATCGTCATCATCGACTATGTCGTACAAATCAAGATACGTACTTGTACATGTGATAGGTAAGGTAATTTTGTTCTTCACAACTTCACCAACACCTGTATCGGATTTCTTTGACTTTGAATGAGAGTCATCCTTCTTACTTTCATCACCACCCTCATCGTCCTTGGACTTTGGCTCGTCCTTGTCTTTCTTTGAATCTTTCTTCTCCTTCTTCGTTGCCTTCTTCTTCTTTTCTTCGACTAATCTTTTGGCTTTGTCATCGGCCTCTTTCTTCTCCAACTTCTTCTTCTTCTCGGCTTTGAGGATGGTATTCCGGTCAGATTGAGAGAGTTTGCGCCATTCTTCAGGAGAATAGGTTCCTTTGGGACGCAATGACGTCCTGAACATTCGTCTACCATCATCTCCAATCTTGTATGGGCAACCCTTGACGTTCAACTTGACCTTCTCACCATCGTCATTGAGGTATACCTTCCCATCTCCAGCTTTGCCCTTCTTCCAATGGTCTGGTTGGGCGTCGATCAATTCCTGGAGGGTCATCTCTTCTGGATCTTTGTCTTTGTCGAAGATATCCTCAGGGTCATCAAGAGGCTTCTTTGAGACTTTCCCACCACTTGGTCCATGTCCACCGTCGTCTCCGTCATCAAGCTCATCATCATCTTCATCATGGTCATGTTCTTCGTCATCTCCATGAGGCACTTTGGAGGGATCGCCATCGAGGATTTCTCTTTCTTTCATCCCTTCCAATGTGGTGTTCACCCTTTCATATTCCTGCTTGCATGGACATGTCAATGGAGTGACCATCTCGACCTTTTCAGTCAAATGAGGTTTGAGAAGACGGTGTTCAGGTTTGCTAGCATCATCACCAAGATTTTGATGTACGAATTCACTCAGAGGCCATACTTTGTATTGTCTTGACCAATGCATCCCTGGACCAATGTGATAACCTGCAAACACTCCTGGAATAGAATCAGGCCCGAACTTATGAAGTTGTCCTGCTTCTCTGGTCTTCGGAGGCTTGTAGTTCACACGAGCACCATAGGGAATGAGTTTGCCAGCAAATTCAGATCCATGGAGTTTGCACCAAGCGCTCAAATCATCACCGTTGGGTTCTACGTTGAGTAGATGACATACGCAAAGGATTGCTGTTCTCCAGAAACATGGTGGTAATCCAGCTTCCAAAAGGCATGTAGAAGTAGCTGTGATAATAAATTGGTTCGTCCTTTCGGCAATCGAGTTGGTTTGAGGTCTTCCAGGCAACGAATGATCAATTGGTATCTTCATCTCATTCATGGCTTCAATGAATTGAGGAGCATGATCAGAGTAGGCCTGTCTGACCTTCTTGGCGCCGATGAACTGTTTCACTGCTCTAACTACATCGTCTTTGGTCATTCGATCAGATGGATAAGCACCAATGATTCCTGTATAACAGTCTCTGACAACCAACACTTCCTTCTCGAGGACCAACACGTCATCATGGACTTTGGATGTGTCCACCGCATCAAAGGTAATGAGGTCGCCAAACTTCTTGAGTTCCCTTTTGTATGCACCACGACGAGTCTTGAAATGCTTCATCTTTGCTCGAATGCATGAATCGCAATATGGATTCTTGTATCTGTGGGTCAACTTGTGATTCAAGCTATTAGCTTCTCTCTTGAGTGTTCCTCTTTTGGCAACCCTAGATTCACCTTCAACAACATCGATCTCGATGTCATCTTCATCACCTTCGGCGGCATCTTCAGGAGCACCATGACCATCATCTTCAAAGTCAGTCTCGTCTCCAGGAGGCTCGTCAATCGGAGTTCCTGGATCGTACTCGCCGCCCTCAGGTGGTTCTTCTTCTTCTTCTCCTGGGGTTGCTGGATGTTTCTGCCGGTTTATTGCTCTTTTCTTCTTCTTCACCTTGAGCTTCTTGACATATCGGGAACAGTTGTGATCCTCAGTTGATGTCTCAAGACCACTTTCTCCATCGAGATGTACTCTTCGTGAGGGTTGACCAACATCATCAATGTCGTTGAAATCATTGACTCCGATTTGAGGATGTATCAATAGGTCATGGATCTTTGAAGCATGATGACATTCATGAGGAGTGCATTCGTAAGTTCCAAGATCAACGTAGGGGATGTTGTCATGGATTGTCAAATCGATGCGTTCTCCATTCTTCGTAATCATGAAAGGCATTTGACCAGATGGCCATACAAAGGAATATCCTTCTTCCATGCATCGTTTCCCAAGAGACATCACGGACGGAGTGTCGTCCAGTACATAGGCATGAGAGGTCACATCAAAGGTTCCCAGGTCGATCTCTGCTTCTGTCTGAGTAGCAGTTGAACCGTTGGCTGTGTGGAACATGATAGGATCACAAGTTCGCTGCTTCAAGTTCATCCTTTCGGCTTTCCTTGCAGAAATCAGATCATGCCCGCTGCCAGAATCCAGGATGAATCTACGATCTTTGGCTTGCACTGGTAGTGAAATGCACATTATGTTCTTGGACTTCATGAGGGAGTTTCCAACTTCGTGTTCAACAAGCTCTTCAGTAAAAGTCAAGTCATCACGATCATTGTCCAGTTTGATCAACATGTCGAACTTGGGGCCAATAATGATTCTAACTTCATCAACAAAACGATGGAGTCCACATCTGTCCATGATGATAGCCTTGGCCCGTGCTCGGACTGAACCGAGGGTGTTGTCGGACTTGGACTGATCGTCGGTCAAATCATCGACTTTCCAGAAAACATATTGCTTGTTGGGGTCACGATACATACGTTTGGGTAGTCCCTCCTGGTAGTCCTCAATGGCGATCTCGTGCACCTCAGGTTCCAGATCAAATGAGATCCTGCGATCATCAGAAGACTTCTTTGCGCTGGCTATCCTCGGTGAGGTATAATCCATGGAATCTTCATTGTCGCTATCAAAGAAGGAATCAATGGTAATGGGAGTCGCCTTCTTCTTTGGTGTCTTCTTGCTGGTTCTCTCTGAGGATGCTGAAGGCGATTTATCTGCATGTAGGAATTTACATTTGTTTCCGAACTTGCAGGTACCTTCTTGCCAATTCCAACATACCTTCTTTTTGGGTCCAGCTGAAGATGAACTTCCTCTACCTTTCCCTCTTGATGAATCTCGACTTCCGCTTCTGCCTTTCTTACCTTTCATCTTGGCATCATAGACCTTCTGAGAATGACTGTAAAGACATTTGTCACCTTTGTTGCATCCTCCTTTATTGAAGAAGTAGTTACAGAAAATCTTCTTCTTGTCAACGGGTGAAGATGATCTTCCCTTCCCACCTTTGCCTTTCTTGTTGTTCTTGTCGGCATGGGATTTCGGAGAAGGTGTAGGAAGTACCGATGCAGCTTCACTCTTCGCTTTCGCCTTAGGACGTTTGGGAGGATCACCTGTAGACGATGCGGCCGCTTCATTCTCCTTCTTGGTCTTGACGGGAGCGGCAGGCTTGTCTGCATCTTCTAAGGCAGGTGTCGTCTTGTTAGAGGACAATGACAGTTTCACTGCACGTTCTCTATCTTTCAACAGTCGTTCTTGCTTCCCTCGTGCTATGTATCCCTTGATCATACCAGTTAGGTAAGCATAGGTCTTCTCAGGATGCCCTTCATCAAAGGTTTTGTATCGGTTGATATCGAAGGCCATAAGCTTTGAATGTTCAATCTTCCGGAACAACGTGTCACGCAGGGAATTATTGGAAGGCAGATCATCATGTTTCATATTGTATACGATGTCAAGCCACTTGTTGTAGAAGGCCTCAAGTTGGTCATCTCCATAGTAGTTGAACATATACAAATGATGGGCATTGTAGAGAACTTCAGTGTGGTCAGGTGACTTGAAGCTAATCAATATCATTGCAAATAGTTCTCGTCCCTTGATGAAGTCCCCACTCCTCCCATACAATTGGTTCTTCATGGACATGTCATACTTCACTTGCATGGATTTGTCCCCAGCATTGTCAATGACTTTCCTCAAGGCGTTGGAGAGCTTGGCATCAATGGATTGGAATCTCACATCAGGAGCTTTGGCCAGCGCCTCCAAGTCAGGTTGATCTACAAGACACGGAGCTAACCACGCCTTCCAATCTTCATAGTTTCGATCTCCACTTGCAACGCAAACTTCATGAACGACACTTCCCTTCCAGGATGAAAGTTCAGTGGTCTTAGGCCAGGGTTGGAGGCTGATCTTTTCGGCTTCTCTTAGAGATACAGATGACTTGGATCTATCCCTTTCAAGGTTCTCCAACTCCTTGACATTTATGTTGTACTCGTTCCTGAGCTTCTCGAAGGCTTCAGCTTCTGCTCGGTATTCCTGCTCTTCATCATTGGCACGATCTTCAGCTTGAGAGAAATTGTTCTTATAGTAATCTTTACGATCTTCCATCTTCTTCAACTCATCCTGAAGATTTCGAACTTCAGCGTTCCTCTCTTGCTTCATCTCGTCCAACTCTGCTTTCAGTTTGGCACACTTCTCTTCACATTCATTCCGAGGCATGGCATTACTGGGGTACCCATGTAATGTAGTCGGTCTACTCATTGATGAAGAAGAATGAGCTTGGTTTTCCAACTTCAGGGCAGCAATGGTGCTCGACATTTCTTCTACCTCAGCGTAACGCTCATTGGCCAATTGATGCATCTCGGTCAAATGGCTTTCAGGAATGGAATAGTCAGTCGCACCTTTGATTACGAGTCTTCTGTCGTTCAACATCTTGATGGACTTACCTGCATCCCTGTGAGCACGCTCAAGAGAGTCCTTTTGAGCTTCAAGTTCAGTATGAAGGCGAGCAATAGCTGTATCCCTGTCATTGAGTTCATTGTGCAAACTGTCAAACAAGGTACTCGTCACATTCGGATTGTTGCTCATGTGATCGATCTTGTTCAGAGCATCTTGATATTTCTTACCAGTTTCATCAAAGTTTCGCTGGAACACTTTGAGCAGGTCCTCAGTATCAATGAGTTCAGATCTATTCTGCAAGTACAACTTGTCAACTTCGGCCTTGGATTCTTTCAAGCTGTCACGTTCACGCACGGCTTGCATGTACATCTCGTATAGAGGTCCTCCATGCGGTGATCTGCTCGGTGACGATCTTCTGGCTTGTTGACAGGAAAGTTCATGATACTGATTCTTCGATTCAGTCAGTTGCTGTTGCATTCGATCTAAAAGACTTTGTTTCATGTGTAGTTCAGAACGTAGTCCCATGATCCTCATGTCCCGCATGCCACCTGATTCAGCTAGAGATTCTTCAGAAACCCTGTTCTCAGAAATCGCTAGTCGAGATTGTAAGTTCTCACTGTGGATCACCTGCAATCGAAGTTGCGATTCTTCCAAAGCTAAGTGATGTTCACATTCTGCATAACGGTCATGTTCAGATCTTATGTTACTACGGAACTCCTTCATGATCTCGTCCCTCTTCATGTCAGCAGCATCGAGCTCAGTTTCCAGTCGCCTGACGTTCATGGCCATGGTGTGCTTCATCGTCTGGTTCTGATTAGCAACCTCGAGCATCTCGATCTGTAAAGCACATGTCTGGTCGTTAGCATAGCCGACCGCTAGAGCTTCCTGCTTGGCATTCATCTCTGCATTTTCCGGTTCCAGTCTGAGTTGATTGATGTGAGCATTCGCATCAGCGCCCACATGCACCATAATTGCGTTCGCTTGTCCCATTTGTTCATCGAATTCCGAACGTAGTCGTGAATATTTGAATTCCAAATGAGATGCAGCTTCATTCGACATAGTCTGATACCTTTCCAACTCTTCGATCCTGTAGGTCGCACCTTCGTCTTCTTGTTGTGCAGCCTGTAACTCGAAGTTCAGCATCTGGAGTTGTTCGGTCATCGACATCATCTCTTGATGAGTGGTGCTTTCCAGGAAATTAAATTGTTGATAGGCATATGCTGTCGTCTCGCTCAATCTTGCCTGAAGTACGGATTCTTCTTCAGTGGCCCTTTCCAGTGATGTCTTGTATTCAGCTAATTCACTCTGATAGGCAGTGAAGATGTCGCTACCACTTGACGGGGCGTTCACTTGTTGATAAGATCCTGTCCCTGATGGAGTAGCGTCCTGAATCGGTGAAGGCGGATTCGACGACGTAGTCTTTGCCTTAGTCCTTGGAGTCATCGGAGGCGACAATTGTCGTGCAGATGATCTTCTCTTTCCAGGTGTGCTGTCCCTATCTTCAATTGCTTGCATTGTCGAAATTTGTCTCCCTCTAGGAGCAACCAGATGTCGCCTGGGTTGGCTTGTTCTCAATTCTGAGGCATCGCTTCCACCAGTGTCGATACTCTGTGAAGAATTTGACTGCGTGCCGGCAGCTGGTGCAACGGCATGTCCAGAGAAAGAAAATGCATTATCGCTGCTATCCTGTTCAGTCATCTGTAAGGCCCGCGGCTCCCCGCTCGTAGGCTCCGTAGGAGTCCTACGGCTGATAACCTGCGAATCGGGGATTGTTGGCCCGATTATGTTCCTGTAATTGATGTTGATACTTGCAGTTGCAATGACGACCTCACGAGGGCGGCAGCTTCCGCATGGCTCTCATTTTCCCTGTAGCTGCAGTATGTCTTGAGCCAAAGAGGCCAATGTCGGAGTGCCCCTTTGACGATGGATCCTAGAGTGTATGATTATGCATATATACAGTGATCCGTAGCCTACACTCTATTCGCATATAGATAGATAGATAGATAGATAGATAGATAGATAGATAGATAGATAGATAGATAGATAGATAGATAGATAGATAGATAGATAGATAGATAGATAGATAGATAGATAGATAGATAGATAGATAGATAGATAGATAGATAGATATCTTACGGGAAAGGAAGGGGAACTATCTTTCTCCGAGGCAACCTTTCACTGTTTCACTCCGCCTGGCAGGGCTTCAGTAAAGAGCACTGGTGCCACGCCGCCATGCAGCCGCGTCTTGTTGCTACCGAACTTCTTCCTGGCCGTGGCTGTGGATATCTGTGGAGGCAAACCTCAGGGCCAACAGCTTGGTGGGGAAAATGGCAAGAGCGTGGAGAAATGGATTGCAATTCACCACAAATTTGTTGCACAAATGCAATGACGAATTCTTAGCTGACTAGTGGATTTTTAATCCCCATTAAAAGAGCAAAACAACATGAAACAAACTTAACTACTCAACCACGTTTTACCCAGCTAGTGTAAGGCTGCAGATTGGAAGGTTTTTGCACGCAATGGGCCTATGTTTTGCAGCTTGGTACCCCCCATGTCTAGCGGTTTGTATCTCCTATCGACTTCATATACCATTGATCAACCACATGTCATATCATATTGTTTGTTTTTTTTCACACATACCACTTAAAACGATTGACAAACTATTTCCCCAACCTAACCATTATGGTTTTTAAAAAACATGGAATTTTTGTCCACCATTTTTCACGGTGAAATCGCTGAAATCCGCCCATTTTTCCCACGTCCTGATCCACTCCTCGACGACCGGGGAAGTGCTGTTGTAGACGACTTCTCCTTGGCCCATCCAAACAACCGGCGAAAAAGTGGAAAAGTGGTGCAAATTCTGACATATCCCGATCAAAATGATCAAAATGCAGAGAGAAGTCTGGGAAACATCATATCCAACGGGTTTATTCCATGTTCGACCACTCATTTCTGATGGGCATATCATTCCTGATGATCTCATGCTTGATGTGTGTTATGTTTTTTGCCATGTTGACATTAGTTGACATACCAATGTCAACACACATGTAAAAAGAACAACACCAATTTTTTGTGGTATATATGGTATATATACCATTGATATATACCCTTTTGGACCATTTAATGGATCCCATCCTGTCGCCAGGCATCCCGCCAGGAAATCGTCATCCAACGAAAGGACGATGTGGGGATCCATCGACTCCTCCACCAGCAGCTGCTCCTTGCCCTCGCCAGACTCGTCCTTGCCATGGAAGATGTTTGGGGCTTTTAACCCGGTAAAAACTGGGGAAAACTGGAAGATGATCCAAAAATTGTGGGATATTTTGGGAACCCCAAAAAAATATATATATATATAAATCTTCTGTATATCTTCAATCCAATAAGATGTCCCAGCTAAAATATCAGATTTTCTTAGGTCCATGGATCCAACAATCCCAAAACAACGCACTCCCGTTTCGAATCATCGAAACTCCCGGTGTTTGAACCGCTTGAATCACTGGTTGGTGGTTTTAACCATCTTGAAAAATATGAAAGTCAATGGGGAGGATTATCCCATATATTCTGGAAAATAAAAAATGTTCCAAACCACCAACCAGATCATCATTTGTCCGAATTTGTCCCCAGTAAAGTTGCCACTTGGGGTACCCCATCCCTTTCCACGTCACGCTAGCCCTGCGGTCCCCTGCGGTCCCCTGCGGTCCCTGTAGAGGAACGGACCCCAATTCTTCTCCCAACGTCCTGGTGAAATGATGTGAAATGGCCTGTGGATCACTCTGTATGGATCGGGACCTTACAAACATGAGCTGCCAAAGCACCAAAATCACCAACCAAATCATCACCAACGTAGCCGTCCTAAAGCTTTCCCGGCAATGGCCGGTGGGTGGCCCAGCCGTTCCGATGCAAAGGGAATGACTTGCTGTCCTCGACACAGCCAACAACTTGCTGGTATCTTGGGATGGTGTTCCATTTGGACATTAGGATTTTATGGGTAAATGATGGTAACTGAGATATTTCTTTGCAACAGCGTGCATATTTTGTGTACCCTATTAAAATACCATTGCAATGAGCTGAATTCATGAACCCGCCACAAAAAAAAAGGTGAATTCCATGCGACCTTTCGAGGTTTTGGGATTGCGAAAATCCCAAAAGTATGGCGACTAGTCCCTATCAATTTGTATGATTTAATATGAATATCTATTCATACAAAATTGTAGTGGGTTAAAGTGGGTTATCAAAAAAAAACTCTTCCATCTTTCTAGTGGCTTGTGTGGCCTTCCATCTTTTAGTGTGTGGCTACACTGTTAAACAATCCACAAAAATGCCGTCGGGTTTCCATGCAGCGACAAATCCTCCATAACCTGCGCAATGTACATGCGACCTGACAAGTTGGAGGTGTCAGGAATTGCTGCTGGGTAGCAACCAACGATAATCATTTTATAGTCATTTTATAGTAAGAAATGGATTGATAAAAGGGAAAATCTACAATAACATCATAACCAACAAATACCAACAATAGTGGATACAAATGGATTAGATCGGTGGGTGACCAACTAAAAAAAAATCAATGGGGAACATGTTTCCGGGATTTTAGGGGAAATATACAGAAAATCGACCATGGATGAGCATGGTATGTTTGCCTCAAACCAGCATGGTTATAGCGGATACACACCATAAATGGAATGGAATAAATGGAATATAACTGACAATAACCAATATTAACCAACAACTAATGGGATAACCAAACTGAGGTGAGAATAGCTATGGTTGCATCCCCAGTTATGGGTCACATCCCCAGCCTGCTGGTCGGCACTCCAGGGTCTTGCTCGGCCTGGTTACTTCCGGGTTGGGCCCGTAGGGCTTGTCTGGTGGATTCAACGGATTCGTAATTTTTGTCTGGGAATAATGATCTGATGTAATTAATGATGAGTTTTTTTCTAAATATGGTGGATAAAAAGCTATGTGTTGACACTATCATTTCTGAGGAAAATGATCATAATACAGCATGGGAATACCTATCCAGGTCAACTGGGGTTTGAATTGTTTGTGAATGCAGGATAGGCCCCCAATTCATAGATATTTTTGAATTTATATTACCCCCTTTCTAAAATCCGTTTTTTCATCCTTTTCTATCTTTTGGGGTTACTTGCAAATTATATATGATAAGGATTGATAAGGTTTTGGGATTTGGCGGTGCCCCATTTTCAGACAGTCCAAAAAGATCAGGACGCGGAGTTTGTCATCATTTTGCGACACCAAACCAGATTTCTGCTTTTCCATGATTTTGGGATATTTTGGGTGTCCCCAGCCCCAAACCTCCGGGAGGTGTACAGCATCATCACGTCCCCACCGGGCATGCGAAAAAGTCGTGGATCTTCAGGGCCCAAGTAGACTAAACCTGCGGAAACGCTTAAGCGCCATGCTTAAACTACACAAAACATGGGGAAATTAACATGATTAAAACACGAAACACGGAGAAAACAAGGGATTTAAGCATGAAAAATGGAGAAACTGTGGAGCTAAACACGAAAAACTTGGAAAACATGGTGGTTTAAACATGAAAAATGGTGGAACATGGGGATTGAACCACCAATCATTGAGGTTTTTATCAACTAAAATGGAGGCTGCAATGTCATGCTTGGGGCACTCACTTCCGCACGAACCCTGTACAGAATTGAGGTACGCCTGGCTGGAGTTCTGATTCACCCAAGAAGTGAATGTTGCTTCGGTTACATTCGCACCTCACATAAAACTTAAACATGTTTGGCTAAGTCCAGATATTTTTGTTGATTAAATCCTTCAAAATCCAACATTTGGTTGGTGAAACCTTCGGTTTCCTAGTCTCAAAGATGGTAAAAGCCACACTTTCTGTCAAACCATGGTTGAATTCCGGCTATACCAGTTTTTGCTGGTAAAACCATGTAAACCCAGCATTTCTACACGGTCCAAAGCCGATCAAAGCCGCATTAAAAATCCATGGCGACTGGGCGTCTCAGAACCGACCCCCTGCACCTCCTGGCAAGTCTTGGCATTGCAACTGCTCTGGCTGCACGTCCTGACAGAAACGGCTGCTGAACATGATACTTACGTGGCAGTGGGTCAAAACCCTGGTACCCCTGGTGAACATCAAAATAGCTGGGATTTATGGATGTTCATTCCCCTAAAAATGGTATTAATAGGTACGTAAATTAACATGATGATGATGATGATGTTTTACTTGATTTGATGTTTCAAATCACCATTAAATGAATCAATTGGGGTGTATACCAAGAACAAATACGGGTTCTTATTCTTGGCCACCATTTAGAGTTATTATATCCATTCCATAGTATTCTTGATTTCATACCAAATGTTGCTGTTTAACCACCAAAAGAAAAACATTTACAGTAAGTTGCTATAGCTGACCTATATCCATGTATAGCAACTGCAACAATTTATAAAAATGAACATAGAAATTTACAATCCCCATTTATTGTTATAACATTTTTCCTATGAATTAGTTCATGATTGGAGGGAATGGAGGGAATAATTTATAACATTTCTATATCCATTTATAGCAACTATCACAAATCATAGTTTCTAGCTATAAATGGCAATGAATATAGAAAATTCTAGCAACTATCACAATTTATAGCCATAGAATCCCCATGATTCCCATGTTTCAACGATTGCTTCAACGCCTGCAGGGTCAGCAGCGACGGTGCTCGCGTGGCGCGGAACTGGGCATCCAGCACCGCCAGGACCATGACGTTCGAAATCGCCATCTGCGGTGGCGATTTCGAAGATGGGAAATCCATGGTAAAAACGTGGGAAAATAGGAAAATCCATGGGATTTGGGGGAGATCTATAGGAAATCTATAGGAAATCTATAGGAAAAAGATAGAAGAATAGGGGAAATCTATAGGAAAAAGATGGGAAAAAGATAGGAAACATATGGGAATAGATGGAAAAATAGGGGAAACTGGGGGAAAAAACTGTAAGCTCTTGAATGTATCAAGATCATAGAGCCAGAAAGATATAGAAAAAAACATATACTGTATTACCGTATATTCTGTACATGTGTGATACAATCTGTGCAGAATGGCTGAGCAGATTTGGATCAGAGGAGATGAGATCACTTGGTTCAGATTAAATCATTTGGATCACTTGGATCTATCAGATTTGGATTTAGCTTCTGAATTGTGATTTTGCGATGTAGGTTTAGATTTAGCTAGTAAGAATAAGATGAAGATGAGATTTGGAACTAGCAGGAGACTCGATTCAGGTTCGGGTTTAGTATTAGGTTTAGATTAAGATAAATTGAGAATTAGAACTAGAATTAGATTTGGATTGAATGTTCAGGCTTAGATAGGCAAATAGGCATTATATGTACACAAAAGGATGTAAAAAATGATGTAAATTAATATGTAGATGCACTCGGAGTGTTTGAACCCCGATTTGTATATCACGGGGGGGTTGGCAAACATCGCAGCACTGGAGTGGATTTGAAAAACATCACCTTTCGCCATTTGAAAACAATGCCTTCTCACATACCGAATCTTAGATACTCCCTTCAAGAGTTGGATCAAAACATATAAAACATACATCCAAATGGTGGTTTTCCCATATTTTTTCTATAAAACATACATCAAAATGGTGGTTTTCCCATATTTTTTCCCATATTTTTTCTATGCCTACAATGACCCAAAAAATGGGCGAACCCGGAGGCCCGGAGGCTCCGGAGGCTCCGGAGGCGCACAGGGATACAGAAGAACTGGCGGTCGTAGATCTCGGACAACTCCATGTGTCGAAAGGACGCCAACCACCTGGAAACAACCCGGCCTGGTAATGGGAAGATCGGGAAAGAACTGAAAGAACTATGAAAAATGGGAGAACCAGTTAAATAGGTCTTTGAAAACTCTCAAAACTATGAAAAGATGCTGGTACCAGGGTGTACCAGATGGTGTTTGATGCTGTTTGTCCCCTATTTTTCTGGCATTTTTCAGCCACATCCCCTCTGGGCCCCATCCCATGGCGATGGCGGCATCGCACCTCTCCTCTGGGCTTTGCCTCCACTCCTCCGGCAACGGAACCATGGAGGGGTTGAACAAACTCAGCGCCACGCGCTCCTGCCAGAAATGTGTCACAAACCATGGCTGGGGATCAAAATATGCTGGATCAATGGCTGAGGCACCATCAAAATATGATGATTTTTCCTGAAATAGTGGAATATCTCATCAATCACCATGAATGATTTCATGGGAAAACCGATTGACTGAGCCAATTAAGCCACTATATCCCAATATTTATCCCCAATATTTATCCCCATGATATTGGTGAACTAACCCAATCAACCAATTAGGCACCATTTCAATACGATGTTTAAACCCTGAATGTTTCTGTTGCATTGTAATCCACTTAGGTTGGTTTTCCGATGTTTGTAAATTGTACCAACAATGGTTTGTCACGATTTTCCCCACAAAATTCAGGCAGCCCCAAGATTTTGAGGCAAAGTCTCTGCTCCGAGCTGGGGCACCAATGAAGAACATCTAATTTTCACCAGCGTTTAGTGGTCATAAATTGACCCATTGGAGACACCCATTTACAAACACTTTCCAGAATGCCCATCTTTACACATTCTTGATGGTGAAAACCACAGTTGCTACCCTCTGGTAAACGTTTACAAAAAGCTATGGAAAATCACCGTTTTAACAGGGGAAATCATCCATATGTCAATGGTCCATGGCTTCCATAGCTATGTTCATTTACTGGGAAATCTGGTTATATTCATGGTATATCCACATTAAAGTTTTAGTTGGAGGGGAAATCACGATATATCATTGCTATATCATGTTATATTATGTCCCTATTAAAGTAAAGTTCATATCTGTTCATCAAGTCATCCAACGGCCACGTCGCTGCGTCCTGGCTCCAACGCCGCTCTTCCAACTGTCGCAGTCTCAACAAGAGCGAAGCGTTCAAGTCGTGCCTGCGTTCCATAAATGGGGGCTACCCCAATATAAATGGTGAGTTTGTTACCCCATTTATGGTGAGTTTTTGTTGATGGAAAATCCCAATGTAAAATGGATGATTTGTTGGAAGATAGCCCCATTTCAGGGACAGCTCCATCTGATTTCAGGGTGACTTCATTGGAAAGCGGGATTTGTTATGGGAATATCTCATCAATCACCATGAATGATTTCATGGGAAAACCATGGGAAAACCGATTGACTAAGCCAATTACGCCATTATATCCCAATATTTATCCCCAAGATTTATCCCCAATATTTATTGGTGAACTAACCCAACCAATTTCTTGTCACAAATCCAGTCACAAATCCAGTCACATCAATCGTCACATCAATCATATTAGTTCACTAATTAGCCATAACTATATAAGTCACCAATAGTTAATTAGATACCAATATTAGTCACTATATATATAACTATTATTAGTTAATTAGATACCAATTAAGTCATAACTCATAACACGTCACCAGTCACCAGGTATCTCGGACGCCTCGCCAAGTGTTCCTCGGCCACTCGCAGCTGTTCTTCAGCCGTCTCCTGCAGTTGCTGACGCCGCGTCAGCTGCAGCGGCAACCTTGGCGACGTGGCAAACCTGTCTGATTTCATCTGAAAACTGGGTTTGTTCATTGGATCTTCAATGGGATTTCAATGGATTTCAGCTGAAAACTAGCAATTCTCATGGGATTTCAGCTGATGTTCAATGGGAATTCGAGGGATTCTCGATATTTTCAATGGGATTTGATCATATTTCATTCATGCCATGGCCCAAATATGCCCAAATGCCCAGCAGCATACTGTCATTTCGAAGGGCGCTCAAGTCGTCGCATCTGTGGATCTGATACTCTCCAGGCCCTGGGGCCTGGTACCTCAGCGCAAACGCTGATGGCTAGAAATGCTGCAGATGTTCACCGTCATTTGGGGATGGGTCAAAACCCTGGTACCCCTGGTGAACATCAAAATAGCTGGTAAATGGATGGTCATTCCCCTAAAAATGGTATTAATAGGTATTGATCCATACCCATTTCAACTCCAAATGGAGAAAAACATGGGAAAAAAACATGGAAAAATTGACTAGCCACATTCTCCACATCCCATTTCTTTTTGCTGGAGATGTCACTACGTCCACATTTTGGTGGCCATGGCTACTATAGTTTGTAGGTCTCGTTTCTGTTGGCTATTTCATAGGCTTTAACCATTGACCCATGTTCGTGCTTGAAATCACTGATATTCCATGATGATCGGCTCTGAAAATCTGGGATACCATATGGGATATCCCTATCCAATTCCTATTTTTCATGAGGAAAATCTGGGATATCCCAACAACCCATTCCTATTTTTCATGAGGAAAATCATCATAAAATCACGATAAAACCATGAAAAAACTAGAGGATTTTGGTGTACCCTACCCGTCGAGGCACATCTCAGCTGTGAACTCTTGCACCAAGGGCGCCTGCCGCGGATTGAACCAAGAAAACTTGGCTCTGTTTGTCCAGCGAAACCAGAGGAAAAAAACGGTGGCAATTTTTTGGGGCACCCAAAATGGAAGTGTGATTTTTGATGAAGATTTTCCAAAAAATGGAATTTTGGTGTGATTTTGCAAAAATCCTTTTTGGGAGAGAATGATTTTCCGGAAGTACCAAAGTGTGATTTTCTAAATTCATGGAGAGAATGATTTTCCCAACCATCCCGTCTTGGCATCAATGTTGGCGAAACGCCGATGTGGATCAAATGGGTCGATTGTCGGTAAAATCTCCGTTGATTGGTAAAATCTCTGTTGATATTGCGTATTGAATACCCGTCCATGTGGGGGAACATTTACGTGTTGGACAGGTGCAATCTCTTTTAAAAAAAAAACGAAGTTGATCTTTTTCTCAAGTTGAGACCAGCCATATATATGTCGGTCAAATCTCTGTTTTGCCATAAAATCCCGGGTTGACAGCAGAATCCATCATTTGTTGGTAGAATCTACTTTCTAAGTGAACAATCCATTTTTTTCCTGGATCTCCAAGTTTTTTCTAGTTGAAACACCAAGTTTATCCAATTTTTATGATTGAACAACCAGTTTGTTTATGGCAAATCATCGTTTTTTTCGGCAAGGCCGTTAAGTTCCCTGACATCGACACCTCCGCCAGCGCGACACGTCGCTGCAGCAGCGCGCTGCCAGTCGCGGCGGAAGTGTCGGTGCAGTGATCTGCGAGGGCCGGAACCTGGGAGGAATTCGTCCAAGTTTTCACAGTGGAGGAATCATCAAGTGACATATCATTGGATTGGTTTAAGGGAACATCTTAACCGGAAACCATGGTTTTTACCATCAAATTGTTGGGGGGTTCCTGCAAAATTTCCCATCATCCAATTCTATGAATATAATTTTATCATGATGGTGATGATGAATAATGGTGATATAATATCTACAAATCAAAAAATGGGGATGTAGAATGATGGTGATAAAATATTATCATATATTATCGTATATAGCATATTATCTACAGTATCGTGTAATCATCCATAAATTATGGAGATGTCGTTTATGAAACAATCCACAAATTATTGGAGTTATATACTCATCCATAAAAATTGAGATGTAAAATGATGGTGAGAAAATATTGTCCATAATAATTGAGAATTCCATTATATTCTTGGATAGATATCTTAGTATATTGGAAACTGGGATCCATATTCTTAATGTTCTCCCATTTTTGGAGGAATCATCTGCGAAAATTGAGATGACCATTAATAACCATGATGATACAATGATGAAATGGATATAGAAATTATAGAGATATAATGAGGATAGATTCTCGGATAGATGAGGATTTTCCATAGATTCGAATAGATGTTCATCAGAGACTGAGCCCAATCCCTGGTGAGTGCATGATGTGCATTGGTTCACTCCTCCAACCTCCAACCCTGCCGGGAAAATCCAAACCAAGGGCCAGTTATGGGTCAAAATTGGGGATCCTGCAACTGAACCGGCCATGTCAGGTCACATCTCAGCGGCGAATGCTGCTGCAACTGGCTCGGTAGGGGCCCCTTTTTAGTTCCTTGGTTGAAGCCAATTCATGGCGACAGGTCGCTGAGACCTTTGGCGGTGAAACAGCGCTCTGTGCGCTTGCTGCGGCTTTTGGTGGAAGTGGAGAAGAACCCCTACGGCCTCTAGGCCCTGAAGGACTTTGGTGGAATAGGGGTTGAGCCCAATAACCCCCACTGCCTGCTCCAGCTACATTGGTAGCGGAGCAGAAGCTCCAGGCCTTACGTTTTGGCCCTGTTGAGATCGTCATTGAAGGTGACTTGAATCTCCGGTGCTACAGCTTGGACGTGAACCTTTTGGCTGGTCGAAGCGGGATACTACGTCCTGAACTTCCACGACCTTTTGGCCGAGCTCTTTTACCAGTTTGAATTTGCACTCCCCAGTGACGCGGCTGGGATCCTTTGCAGGCCATTTTGGCCATCAACCACTTCTCAGAAGATGTCATCTGAGAAGGAACAAAACGTTCCAGTTTGGGACGGAAGCGCAAGATCATGGCGAAGGTATACACGTGAGGTTTGTTGGTATGTGAGGGCCACACTAGTTGAGAAAAGAAGGTACTGCGCTACAAAACTGGTGGGGAAACTACGTGGTCCTGCTCGACTATTGGCTATGAGCTGGACTACAATGGAATTTGACCATGTGAATGGAGTCCGAGATCTTCTACAAAGATTGGCAGCTTCTCCACTGGTGAGGCGAACCTTGCCGAACGCTGCTGCAACATGCCAGCAGTACTTTAGCTTCAGACGTGAAGCTGGAGAAGCCATGAACAACTTCCTTGTCAGGGAGGCCTTGGGCTACTCAGAGTTCGTGGAGGCGCTCCTTCTGTTGTATGAGGACAAGAAAGGGATTCAGCAGCATGACAAAACATTTGATCTACCTGAAGAAGCTCCCCGTGATGGATGGGCTGATTGGTGGTACGATGCAAATGATGATCCAGAACAAGAAGAACCTCCTGGTGCTGCTGCTTCACCTACTTCACCGACGAGACCTACGACGTCACCTATGGCTACAGCGGCTGCAGAAGGCTCTGTGGGTATGTCTCCAATTCGACGTGCTCAACCTGATGCCAGTTTTCGCTCTGTTGGAGTTCCTGGAACCTCAGCTGCAGGCGAAGTTCAAGGTGAGATCAATGAGTTCTCCTTGGCCGACAGCTTCGTCTTGGGTGTCTTGAGAGGATTCCGGTTGTTGCAATCAGCTGGACTCAGTCCTGATGAGAAGAGGGACATCTTGGCCACGACGAAGGGAAGTCTTGAGTTCGAGGTGGTGACACAGGCACTTCAGACTCTATGGGATGAGCAGTTTCTTGGACGCAGCACTACTTCCTTGAAGAGTTCTATGGCGGGCTACTACAATGAGTCCTTCCAGGTGTCTGACGAGACCTATGACCCGAATTGGCATGATGATTGGGGTGAGAACTACTGGAGCGAAGCCGACTACTGGGCTGAGCCTGACTGGGATCAATGGGGTGATCTACAACACTCTCAACCTGAACCTCCTCTACAAGATGATGGTGCTGATGATCCTCAACTACAAGATGCAATGAAGGCTGAGGGTGATGCAGAGAACATCCTCGCTCAAGCTCAGAGAACTTGGGCCGAAGCTCAACGAGCAACTGCCCTGCTTCGCAAGGACCGTGGATTTGGCCATCAGCGTCCTCCCAACGATGGCAAGTGTTTCATTTGTGGTGGAAATCATTTTGCACGAGATTGCCCTGACAAATACCATCCTTCGTACATGAAGGGGAAAGGTAAGGGGAAATCTCCTCATGCATATATGGTGGATTGGGAGACTGCTGAGCTCTACTACATGAAGGGTAAAGGCAAGTCCAAGAACAAGGGCAAGGGCAAACATGCCAGCCTGGCTGACTTGAATGCGATGTGGAAAGGAAAAGGAAAAGCCAAGCAGTCACCAAGCCGTCCAGTTGTGAATGCTTACGCTGCTGAGAACCAGGTGATGTACGGCTTGGAACTGCAGGAAACTTATGAGGCTCAATCCAATGCGGCAACCAACATGCCACCCAATCTTGGTCTTCTCGATTGCGGCGCTACTGCAAGTGCTGGGCCTGAAACAAGTGTGCAGAAGTTAATCAACTCTGTACTGGCTCAGGATCGAGGAGCTGCTGTGACCATTGCGAAATACATGCGGCCTTACTTTCGCTTTGGGAATGGTTGTTGGGGGCAAGCCAATTTTAGAGTCACTATTTCCTCCAAAGTTTCTGGCACTGAGCGAAATTTCCACATGTATTGTTTGCCTGACCCCAAGAATGTGGACCCAAAGAACATGGTACCCGTGCTGTTGGGGATGGATCATTTGAGTGGTAGGGACAGCCCAGAAAGCGCTTTGACAATTGACTTCAACACTGGTTTGGCTGTCGAGTCTTTGAATCCTTCACCAACAATACATCAACTACCTAGTAACAATAAGGGACACTACATTCGGGACATTGTCTACTACCTTACATTGGGGCATTCAAATCAAAAAGGTCATCCAACTATACATGTCATGGAGGGTCACATCCAGTCTGCCGAGCTGCAAACTCTTGAATTTCACCCGGTTGAGTTCTATGACATGAGCATGTCTGACCATGTACATGATGAGCATGTTTTGGAAAGATCGAGAAGGAACCTGGTGGCACTACATGCACAACAACATGGTCATGCTGACGCGAATGCCGAAGCAACTCTGGCTTCAATGTGTCCAAGAGACAGCCCCGCGATTTCCAATTCGACCGCATCCGCTTCCTGTGTGCAGACTGACCATGGCGCAGGAACCTCGACAAGAACAAGTACGGGATGCAATCAAGAAGGCCATGCCGAAACCGGCTCCTTCCAGACCTCTGGACCCGGAGCGCACGATGGGTCACGACCCAAGGGACCCTCGTGCCGACTCCCAACAATGGCCATGCTTCGGAGCTCACACTCCGTCGAAGCCTCAGGGAAATGCACATGGAGCTTGGGTGCACTGCATGGTGTGCAACCTACGTCTTCAGTATGTGCCGAAGAAGGGAAGCACCAGCGGCTCCACGAAGGTCGAGAACCCGGTGATGATCCAAAAGATGCTGCAGCGCTTGCAACCCATGATGAACGGCTACCGCCCAAATCAGACGATTTGCGCGGCAATGGTGAAGCTGATCGAAGCCGAAGAGGTGCTGCAGACCCACATCAACCAGGAGATGGATGCTCAGGCGTTCAACAGCGCCTTCCCGTCGACAAAGGCAAAGACAAAAAAGCCGTCTCCTTCGACAGCATCGAGCTCACCAGCGGCTCAATGGGATGTGGTGGACAATGCCTACATGCCGGCGGAGGGCTACGTGGATCCGAATGCCAACAACGCCAATCCGGCGGAGATGTCCTAAAGAATGACCTGGCTCACAAGAATGTCAAGGCTCCACAGAACCCCAAGGTGCTTGAGAATGACCTGGACACTGAGTATATCAAGGTGACAAAGAATGCCAAGGTTTCAAAGAATGTCAAGGATGCCAACAAGACCTATGAGCTCACACATCGCCTGGCGGCAAAGGTGATGTTCCTGGCAACTACGATGTTGGCGACGGCAACCACTATGATGGCTTCTTTTGCACTTGATGACCGTGATGGACTATGGGAGATCGCATGCTCTCCACACTCTTGGCTTTCCGAGGCGGCTCAGATGCAAGGCTTGAATCCGAGGCGCATCAACCTGCAGTCCGGCTACGACCTCTACAAGAAGGAGACGTCTTTGGTGGTCTCTTCCTTGCACATTTTGGTGCCAATGGTCAAGCCTCAACTACGTTGGACCTGAGCGGCAACAACTTCTTGAAGATCATCGACGACGTGAACGGCGACTTCTTTGGTATGCTCATGAATTTCTCACCGAGGCCTTGGAGGATGACCCTGAACTGTTGGTTTACTACGAGTGGCCTCATCCTTGCTTTGGTTGGAAACAAAAACCGCTTTTGGCAATACAAGCACTTTTTGAAAAACATGGGCATGAGTGGTTGGATTGTCGTATCGATGGATGTCGCTATGGTATGGTTGATGCACAACAAAACTTTCTGCGGAAGAAATGGTTGGTGAAAACAAATGATGAACTTTTTCACAGTCAGTTTCGTTGCAAAGTATGTCAAGGTGGACATTGCCACGGACGCATTGAGGGTCGTGAAACTCAGAAATCAAGCTATTACCCCTGGAAGATGGTACAGTCCATTGCTCGCTTTTGGGCAAAGCAGACTGTGAGCAACCAACAACTACGGCGCATGAACTTCCAGGAGCTTGTTGACGATGAGGACATTGACCTCTATGCGGCCCCTGCTGATGAAGATCCTGGCGAGATTGCGGCTGGTGCTGAACCTCCTGCACCAAATCCTGCGGATGAACCGCCCAATGCTGCAGAACGTGAACGGTGGAAGGCCAAACTCATGCACTTCCACAAGGCGGCTGGTCACTGCTCAAGTCGCAACCTTAGCCGAATTGTTCGTGATGCCAATTTGGACAAATGGAAGATTAAGATGGCGGAGGACTTCACTTGTCCAATTTGCGAAGGTTTGAAACCTGGTGGTGCTTCAAGCGGCAACGTGCCACCTGCTGCAACACATGCTCAATTTGGTCCCTGGCAGGCGCTTGGACTTGATGCGTCAGAATGGGTTGTGCCGGGCCTCAACCAAAAGATCAAGTTCTTGCTCATGATCGACTATGCCACCAAGTTGCGTGTTGCAATACCACTGATGGAGCCCTACGGCATCAATCAGATGCGTACAGAAAGCTCTGCCCAAGTGATTGAGGCTGTTTCCAAGAGCTGGCTGGCTCACTATCCAAAACCTGAGGTGATCATTCCCGACAATGGCATGGGCTTTGTGGCAAAAGAGTTTGCTGACTTTTGCCGCGATCAGAACATCGAGCTCTCCATGCCTGCTGAAAAAGAACCTTGGGCTCATGGATTGGTTGAGAATGCAATGCGGGAGTTTAAACACACCGCAACAGCTATTCAGATGGACAACTTTGCCCAGGATCCATCTGTGACTTTGAACTTGGCTGCCTCTGCACTTAACTCTACAGAGTTTGTCAGCGGCTTCAGTTCACACCAGTGGGCATTTGGCCGTGCCTACACCATCAGCGAGGAAGACCGTCGACTTTTTGCCCAACTTGGTGATCGTGCGTCTTTTGCTTCAATGGTTGCTGCTCGTCAAAGAGCTGAAGATGTAGCAACGAAGACGAGGGCGCAGAGAATCATGACAAGGCTCAACAATAGCAAGGCCAGACAGCCCTTGCGCACCTTTGAGATTGCGGACCTTGTCAAAGTTTGGCGCAAAGTTCTTCCAAGTGATGCTTACAAAGGTCCCCGTGGTGGAATGAAACGCACCAGCAGACCTGGCTGGGTTGGACCTGGAAGAGTTGTCTTCACTGAACTACTTCCTCATCAAGACCGTGATGATCATCGACGTCACATCATTTGGGTGCTCATGCATGGCAAGCTCTTCAGGTGCTCAGTTCACAGCGTCAGGCCTGTGACTGCTGTGGAAAGATTTCATCATGATGTGCACTCCAAGGAGGACGTCACCAAGATGAAGACGCTTTCAGATCTTGTTCCAGAACGAGAGTTTGTGGATATCACCGATGAAGTTCCAGATCCTGATGAACCTGAACTACAAATCCTGCCTCCAAAACCTGATGACACCTCTGTCATTCCTGCGATGCGGATTTGGGGGAAGAAACAACTCCAATCAGATGACTGGAAAACTGTGCACAGGTCAACGCCTCTTGGACTTGGCGTCAGAGATCCTGCACCTCTCCCTGGACTTGGACGTGCAGAACGATCTCGGTCACCTGGACTTGACCGCAAGGCAGCTTCCTCTTCACAACCTGCTGGTCTGGACTTACCAGCTGAGGATGCTCCTGTGCAACCAGTCAATGCCTATGATGATGACTATGAACCTGGAACTCCCATCAATGACCTTCCGGAACACTCACCTGGTGATCCACATCCTGAAGCTCCTGAAAGCAAGCGACCCAGAAACCTTGAATATGACATGAAGTGGGTCGAACAACTTCAACAAGATGCGGCCTTAGAAGCTCAAACTATGGATGTCCACACTGCTCTTCAAGATCCCTGCGTTGAAGAGGCCTTCATGATTTCCTTTGACCTCTCCATGGACTCCCAACGTCAAAGGAAGCAGCTCGTGAGAAACCCTTCACTTTTCATGGCCAAGAAGGTTGGCAATGCTGAAGTCCAATTGGTGAAGCTGACACCTGAACATCGAGCTCTTTTTGAAAAGGCCAAATCACGCGAAGTGGACAGCTTCTTGAAGAACCAGGCCGTGCGACGTTGTTTGGATGATCAAGAAGTTCGTAGAGCTGTTGAATCACAAAGAATCATCAAGGCGCGATGGATTTTGACATGGAAATCAACACCTCCTGATGAGATAGATGATGCTCGAAAAGAAGCAGGTGAGGATCCCAACACTGTCCTCACAAAAGATGGCACCAAAAAGGCCAAGGCCAGAATTGTTTTGCTGGGCTTCCAGCATCCTTCACTCCTTGATCGCACCTTCAAGACTGCGGCTCCTGTTCAAAGCATGGTGGGGCGCAACATGCTGTACCTCCTTGCAACCCATCATCAGTGGCAAATACATGGACTTGATCTGGCCACCGCTTTTCTTCAAACACAGCCGACAGAAGCCGATCAGGAACTTTGGACAACTGGCGTTTCCGAGCTACGTGCAGCTCTTGGCCTACAAGATGAGGGCATCATGCGTGTTTTGAGAAACATCTATGGTTCAACAACAGCTCCACGTGGTCTTTGGCTTGATCTTCACAAAAAGCTTGTTGGACTTGGTGCTGTACCAATTCTTGGCGAACGATGTCTTTGGGGTTGGTTTTCGAAAGAGCTGAAGGATGAGACCAACAAGTACCCTCGGTTGATTGGCGCCATTGGTGGTCATGTTGATGATTTTCACGTTGTAGGCGACCCACATAGTCAAGAATGGCAAGCCATTTTTCAGAAAGTTCTGGCGGCATACAAGTGGGGAACTTCGAAACAAGGAAGTTACCGACATGCTGGGACGGACATACAGACCGTCAAAAAGGAGAATGGCCAGTTTGCCATCCACATCAACCAGGATGCCTACATCGAGACTGTCATGGATGTCAACCTGGATCCTGAACGATGGCGACAATCTGGACCTCTTTCAAAAACTGAGGTAGCTGCTTGCCGAACTACCTTGGGCGCTTTGCAATGGTTGGCCATCCAGACTCAACCTCAACTATGTGCTCGTTGCAATCTGCTTTTGACTGAAGTTGTAACAAATGGAACAATAGAGACAGCACGTGAAATACAACAAATAGTTTCCGAAGTTCGTGCTGCTCCTCAACATCTTCAGTTCTTCAAACTTCCAGGCACCAAGAAGTGGACCGATGTGGTTTTTATTTCAATGGGCGACCAGTCTCATGCAAATCGTCCTCAAGGTGATTCTACTGGTGGACTTTTGACATTGGCTGCTGGGCCAGATGTCCTGACTGGAAAAGTTGTCCCTATGAACCTTCTTGCATGGCGAAGCTGGAAATTGAAGAGGAAAGCGATTGGAAGCAACGATGCAGAAGTTCAGAGTATACTTGAAGCCGAAGATCAGAACTTCCGAGTTCGCATGCTATGGAGCGAACTTCATGGCGTTGGTCTATGCCGACCTGAACGTCGAGCCGATCTGGTAACTGCTGCAGAAGAGCAAGCGTGTGCTGTAGCAAGAGTTCTTTGCACTGATTCCCGAGGTGGCTATGACGCTGTGGAGGTGAACGAATCCCCTCTCCTTGGGCTTTCAAACATGAGAGCGGCTCTCCAAGCATTTCAGCTTCGAGACAACTTGAAGCGGGTCAACTGCGATCTACGTTGGGTGGCATCCGACTACGACCTTGCCGATGCCTTCACAAAGAAAAGGGCTGACAGCAGAGTTGGTTTGATGAAGTTTTTGTTGAACCGACTGTGGTCGATCGCATACGATCCACACTTTGTTGCAGCAAAGAAGAACAAGCGCACCGGCAACACCGCGATTCAGAAAATCGACGATGCTCTGGGTGACATGCAAGTTCCTTTAACTGCAAGTGGTGCTTTTGATAACTATGCCGAGCATGCTCTCGCAATCAGTGCTGGCGAACTATACCGTCAAGATCAGCTGGATGCGTTTGCAATCAATGCTGCTGAACTTCACCGAGAAGACTTAGCAGTTCTCGCAATCCATGCTGGCTCTCGAGATGTTCCGATCGGTTCGATCTTTTCCCTACCTAGCCATAGTACAGTGAGCTGTGACCTGAAGTCCTTTTATGCTGGTGCAACTGAACCGGCCATGTCAGGTCACATCTCAGCGGCGAATGCTGCTGCAACTGGCTCGGTAGGGGCCCCTTTTTAGTTCCTTGGTTGAAGCCAATTCATGGCGACAGGTCGCTGAGACCTTTGGCGGTGAAACAGCGCTCTGTGCGCTTGCTGCGGCTTTTGGTGGAAGTGGAGAAGAACCCCTACGGCCTCTAGGCCCTGAAGGACTTTGGTGGAATAGGGGTTGAGCCCAATAACCCCCACTGCCTGCTCCAGCTACAGATCCCCAATTTTCGTCACCATGGGGGAACCCCAAAACCAAGGGCTTTCAATATGTTGAAAAATCTGTTTCAATACCGAAATGGGTTGAAATGGTCGAATGACTTGGATGATTTGGGGTTGCATCTGGCTGATCCAAAATGACCGCCATGGCTGTGGAGATATTCCAAGATCTTCCGGAAAAACAGGTGTCGTTCGGGGCCGTTGAAGCCGGAAACCATCTCTGATGTCACATCAAATTCTTATCCAACTCCCCTCCAAACCATGGTGAAACTATTCAGTGGTGCATGGTTTTTGGGCACAAAACACAGCGGACATCTATGATATCCTTATTTTGTCCACATACATCCCCAGTATTTTCCCATCTTTGTGGATGATTGCCTCCCAAAAAAGGATGTAAACCCCTATCGGATGTTGCTCGACCCAGGCACTAGGGTGCACCATGTGAGGTGTGCAATCAGCGCTGCAGTGCGCCTCAAACCCCAGCCGTCTAAAAATGGTGACATTTTGTGTGCTATTGTATAGTACATCCAAATCTAAAATGGATCTTGAAGATAAAACATGATAAAACATGATAAAAGCTATATTGTATGTGATGTTCATAGATTCATAGGTATATTGATGGGGATGTAAGCAACAGTGGAGATCAAAGTGGATCTGGATGCCGTCTGAAAATGGTGGATACACCCACGGATTTGGAGATGCCTTCACTATTTGGACCCGTAGCAAGCTGAACTGTGGCGGCATGCGTTGGCAATTTGGAGGCCGCAAAGGAGATCAAGAGATCTCATTTTGGCATGTTTCAAGTGTCAAAAATGTGACCAGTTCCTCATACGTTGGGACATGTTGGGACTGCCAGCTTTCGCTTTCGGATCCCTGCCAGTATCCTGGCCTACAGCGACTGTGAGGGTCCATGGCTTTCACATTGGATAAAGTGGGTAAGGTGCTGCCGCTTTTTTTCAGCGGCCTGGAACCAGCAAAAAAAGAACGAGTCGGCAAGTCGGTCATCGACCCAAAAATGGAGGATCCTCCACTATGGCAATGCAAAAAAACGTCAAAAAACATGCTTTTCCTCATCTTGATATGTTCGATCACCCTGTCTCTTTGGAGGGTCATGTTTTTTTGTAGCAAAACAATGGTGCTTTCAGCCCTTTGATAGAGACCCATTTAAGAAGCAAACTCATTACAAACGCGGCCACTTTTTCTTGCGCCATCCGCAGATGCCATTGGCCGGGTGATGAGGCACTTCTCGGTTCACTTCTTCTTGCCACCCTTGTCATCACCCTCGCCCTTGCGCTCGCAGCTCACCACCTTGCCAAGCATCACCACACCGTTGCCATCCATGAAGGCAACACGGGAGAGGCCCTCGCAGTTCTTGAAGGTGTCGCAGACCAATGGCTGCTGTGGCTGGAAGCTGCACTGAGCCATCTCGTTGGACTTCAGGGAGTGAGGGTCCTCCATCTTCTTGCCACCAGTCTCCTTGCCCATCTTCCACTTCAGGGCAGACACACGGCAAGCTGCGCGACCGCATCGCACAAAGCCAATGGGGGAGTAGCCCACCTTGATCTCATTGGGGATGTCCAGCACCTGGATCTGAGCATCGAACTCCTTGGTCTGGCCCAGGGTGGTGTCCTTCTTGTAGACCATCACGTCACCAGAGCGGGGCATGTTGTTCTTGTCAAGACCCTTGATGTTCAGGCCCACGTTGTCGCCAGGGTTGGCGAAGTCCACACGCTGGTGGTGCATCTCCACAGTGAAAACCTTGCCTGTGCATGGGTTGGAGGCAGTGTGAGTGGGCAAGAAGACCACCTCCTCACCAGGCTTCACCACACCCTGCTCAACACGTCCGGCAAGCACATCACCCACACCCTTGATCTTGTAGATGCCAGAGATTGGCATGCGCATGGGGGCGCTCACAGGACGCTCAGGCACACGGCACATCTTGTCCAGCACATCGTACACGGTGTCAACGTGGATGGTCTCGCTGCCAACCTCAACATCCTGACCCTTCCACCAGCCCATGTTCTCAGACTTCTTCAGCAGGTTGTCACCCATCCAGCCGGAGATTGGCATCACAGGGGTGCTCTTCTCAATGAAGTCCTTCTTCCAGCCAACCTTCACCAACATGCTCTTCATCTCGTTGGCAACCTCGTCATACCTGGCCTGCTTGTAGCCGGCAGTGTCGCAGTCCATCTTGTTCACGCCAATGCAGATCTGCTTCACACCCAGCAAGTTGATAAGACGGGAGTGCTGACGAGTCTGTCCCTGGATCTCACCAGCCTTGTGGTTGCCCTTGGCAATGGCAGTGGTGAAGTTACCATCAGCTGGCACCATGATCAGTGCCACATCGGCCTGGGAGGCACCGGTAATCATGTTCTTGATGAAGTCACGGTGGCCTGGGGCATCGATGATGGTGTAGTGCCACTTCTCGGTGAAGAACTCCTTGGTGGTGCATGCAATGGTCACACCACGCTCACGCTCCTCCTTCTGTCTGTCCATGAAGAAGGCAAATGCGAAAGAGCCCTTGCCCAAACGCTCGGCTTCCGCCTTCAGCTTTCTCCAAATCACGCTCAGGCAGGCCACCCAGCTCAAAGATCAAGCGGCCGGTGGTGGTGCTCTTGCCACTGTCGACATGGCCGCAGATCACAATGGACAGGTGAGGCTTCTCCGAGTTGGCTGGCATGGCTGGTCACGAGATAGCTTTTTCAGCTAACCTCTTCGAGCGCTGCAAAAATGCCAGGGCTGCGGGCAAACCACAAGTTTGCTGCTAGCAAGATGGATCATCCAAAATATCTACAAACAGAACAAGGCAGAAAGTCACAATGTTTAGAACATCTGGGACTGACATATGTTGGATGTATTTGGAAATCAATAGAGTGCTTGGGTCGTCGCTTCAAGAAACAGACATGGGATTGGCAGTCTGAATCCTTCCAATGCAAGGCAAATTAGATTGTTTTCAGCATAAAGCTTGCTTTCAGCCCTTTGATAGTGACCCATTTAAGAAGCAAACTCACTACAAACGCGGCCACTTTTTCTTGCGCCATCCGCAGATGCCATTGGCCGGGTGATGAGGCACTTCTCGGTTCACTTCTTCTTGCCACCCTTGTCATCACCCTCGCCCTTGCGCTCGCAGCTCACCACCTTGCCAAGCATCACCACACCGTTGCCATCCATGAAGGCAACACGGGAGAGGCCCTCGCAGTTCTTGAAGGTGTCGCAGACCAATGGCTGCTGTGGCTGGAAGCTGCACTGAGCCATCTCGTTGGACTTCAGGGAGTGAGGGTCCTCCATCTTCTTGCCACCAGTCTCCTTGCCCATCTTCCACTTCAGGGCAGACACACGGCATGCTGCGCGACCGCATCGCACAAAGCCAATGGGGGAGTAGCCCACCTTGATCTCGTTGGGGATGTCCAGCACCTGGATCTGAGCATCGAACTCCTTGGTCTGGCCCAGGGTGGTGTCCTTCTTGTAGACCATCACGTCACCAGAGCGGGGCATGTTGTTCTTGTCAAGACCCTTGATGTTCAGGCCCACGTTGTCGCCAGGGTTGGCGAAGTCCACACGCTGGTGGTGCATCTCCACAGTGAAGACCTTGCCTGTGCATGGGTTGGAGGCAGTGTGAGTGGGCAAGAAGACTACCTCTTCACCAGGCTTCACCACACCCTGCTCGACACGTCCGGCAAGCACATCACCCACACCCTTGATCTTGTAGATGCCGGAGATTGGCATGCGCATGGGGGCGCTCACAGGACGCTCAGGCACACGGCACATCTTGTCCAGCACATCGTACACGGTGTCAACGTGGATGGTCTCGCTGCCAACCTCAACATCCTGACCCTTCCACCAGCCCATGTTCTCAGACTTCTTCAGCAGGTTGTCACCCATCCAGCCGGAGATTGGCATCACAGGGGTGCTCTTCTCAATGAAGTCCTTCTTCCAGCCAACCTTCACCAACATGCTCTTCATCTCGTTGGCAACCTCGTCATACCTGGCCTGCTTGTAGCCGGCAGTGTCGCAGTCCATCTTGTTCACGCCAATGCAGATCTGCTTCACACCCAGCAAGTTGATAAGACGGGAGTGCTGACGAGTCTGTCCCTGGATCTCACCAGCCTTGTGGTTGCCCTTGGCAATGGCAGTGGTGAAGTTACCATCAGCTGGCACCATGATCAGTGCCACATCGGCCTGGGAGGCACCGGTAATCATGTTCTTGATGAAGTCACGGTGGCCTGGGGCATCGATGATGGTGTAGTGCCACTTCTCGGTGAAGAACTCCTTGGTGGTGCATGCAATGGTCACACCACGCTCACGCTCCTCCTTCTGTCTGTCCATGAAGAAGGCAAATGCGAAAGAGCCCTTGCCCAAACGCTCGGCTTCCGCCTTCAGCTTCTCCAAATCACGCTCAGGCAGGCCACCCAGCTCAAAGATCAAGCGGCCGGTGGTGGTGCTCTTGCCACTGTCGACATGGCCGCAGATCACAATGGAAAGGTGAGGCTTCTCCGAGTTGGCTGGCATGGCTGGTCACGAGATAGCTCTTTCAGCTAACCTCTTCGAGCGCTGCAAAAATGCCAGGGCTGCGGGCAAACAGAAAGGTATCACATTCATGACACACAGGTTTGTTCAGAAGTGGTGGTCTATGTACACCCCAAAGTTGTCAATTCTATTGAAAGCATATGAAAAAATATATTTAGAATATATATATATATTACAATATATTCCAATCCCTTGGTGTGTTGGGAATACCTCATGACAAACGAAACTGCATCGACTGCATCGCACAAGCACTGCAAATGCTCTTCAACAGAGACATGATGCACAACAACGACATGAATATGCACAGAGGCTCCACAAGCGAAGTTGAATCAGCCTGATCCTATACTTTTTGCTACCTTTTGCCCGTGGATTTTGAGGTTTCCTTCGCAAGACATAGTAGTTCCTCGTTTAAGTTTGTTGACGTTTGTCTGACTTCAAGAATGCTGTCTCAAGTACTCAAGTACTCAAAATCAGAGTGATCCATAAAACCGCCTCTCTGATTTTCTGCTGATGGCACATCTAGCACCCAATCAAGGAGCCGGACGCTTGTCGCTAGTCTGTAACTAGTTGGTCCGACCCTTTTTCGAATGTGCAGCTAATGGTGTAAAACACTTCCAAGGAAAAAAGACACGTGATTTTTGGAGAGAACAACCCAAAATCGATTCCCCGAAAACACACAATACCCCAGAAGCTGCAAATTCAAATAAATCTCCACAGCAGCCCGCAATTGAGCTCACTTCTTCTTGCCACCCTTGTCATCACCCTCGCCCTTGCGCTCGCAGCTCACCACCTTGCCAAGCATCACCACACCGTTGCCATCCATGAAGGCAACACGGGAGAGGCCCTCGCAGTTCTTGAAGGTGTCGCAGACCAATGGCTGCTGTGGCTGGAAGCTGCACTGAGCCATCTCGTTGGACTTCAGGGAGTGAGGGTCCTCCATCTTCTTGCCACCAGTCTCCTTGCCCATCTTCCACTTCAGGGCAGACACACGGCATGCTGCGCGACCGCATTGCACAAAGCCAATGGGGGAGTAGCCCACCTTGATCTCGTTGGGGATGTCCAGCACCTGGATCTGAGCATCGAACTCCTTGGTCTGGCCCAGGGTGGTGTCCTTCTTGTAGACCATCACGTCACCAGAGCGGGGCATGTTGTTCTTGTCAAGACCCTTGATGTTCAGGCCCACGTTGTCGCCAGGGTTGGCGAAGTCCACACGCTGGTGGTGCATCTCCACGGTGAAGACCTTGCCTGTGCATGGGTTGGAGGCAGTGTGAGTGGGCAAGAAGACCACCTCCTCACCAGGCTTCACCACACCCTGCTCGACACGTCCGGCAAGCACATCACCCACACCCTTGATCTTGTAGATGCCAGAGATTGGCATGCGCATGGGGGCGCTCACAGGACGCTCAGGCACACGGCACATCTTGTCCAGCACATCATACACGGTGTCAACGTGGATGGTCTCGCTGCCAACCTCAACATCCTGACCCTTCCACCAGCCCATGTTCTCAGACTTCTTCAGCAGGTTGTCACCCATCCAGCCGGAGATTGGCATCACAGGGGTGCTCTTCTCAATGAAGTCCTTCTTCCAGCCAACCTTCACCAACATGCTCTTCATCTCGTTGGCAACCTCGTCATACCTGGCCTGCTTGTAGCCGGCAGTGTCGCAGTCCATCTTGTTCACGCCAATGCAGATCTGCTTCACACCCAGCAAGTTGATAAGGCGGGAGTGCTGACGAGTCTGTCCCTGGATCTCACCAGCCTTGTGGTTGCCCTTGGCAATGGCAGTGGTGAAGTTACCATCAGCTGGCACCATGATCAGTGCCACATCGGCCTGGGAGGCACCGGTAATCATGTTCTTGATGAAGTCACGGTGGCCTGGGGCATCGATGATGGTGTAGTGCCACTTCTCGGTGAAGAACTCCTTGGTGGTGCATGCAATGGTCACACCACGCTCACGCTCTTCCTTCTGTCTGTCCATGAAGAAGGCAAATGCGAAAGAGCCCTTGCCCAAACGCTCGGCTTCCGCCTTCAGCTTCTCCAAATCACGCTCAGGCAGGCCACCCAGCTCAAAGATCAAGCGGCCGGTGGTGGTGCTCTTGCCACTGTCGACATGGCCGCAGATCACAATGGAAAGGTGAGGCTTCTCCGAGTTGGCCGGCATGGCTGGTCAGTGGTTTTTGGTCAGTCTGTTTGAGCACTGCAAAACTGGCCAAGGCTGCAAAGGGGATGGTTTGCCGCAAGTCATTGAACATCAATCATGAGAGCCTGTAGTCTCTCCCAACAAAAAATAATTGAAGATCATCCGATAATTCAGGACGGAAATCACCATATCTCTGACATGCCGTAAGGATTCACCAAACTGACAAGTGCTTTGGAATAACCCTTCAGTTTTTGGACACATCCATACCTTAACAGTGCAGTCTGTCCACCAAAATCAAACCAGCAACGACTTCAATTCAGGCATGGAATGCACGTTTTGGAGGGTCAAAACCGAAAAACCATCAAAAACCCTCAAAAATTTCTATAGAAATCATGGTTCATGAATCCCTTCCCCCTGAACAGGATGGGGGGATGAATCCGGGAACTGAGCCGCTCGCTCTTTTGCCAGTTCTCCACTGGGACCCCTGGACGCTTAGACTTGTCCGTCGCGGCGGCGACAGCCGCAGCAAACGGGTCCCGGATGGTCCCGGGTTGGCGGCGCCAAGCTTGTGCGCTGCCGGGGCCGGGCTTGGCGATGTTGGAAATCTGAAAACTTTTTGGGATATGAATGGGAGAAATCTGGTATTTTAATGGCATGTTAGATATTGTTAAATGGGATATGAATGAGATTCAATGGGATTTATTTGGATATTAAATATCGATGGTATTTACTGGCAATTACCCTAGACCTCCATTTTGTAGTCCTTGCAAAGAAAGCATTTTCATGTTGAAATGTTGATGAATCAGCCTGGGATGAACACTACTTGCTGATAAATGATTCGTAAGTTAAGGGGCCACCTGGAAGCAAAAACCTGCTGGGGCATCTTGGGGCAGGATGCACATTCTACATGCTGGACACAGCCAAACCCGCAGAGACTAGTCCACTGTGGACATATAAGCGAGGATAGGTTGCTACTGTTCAGAGCTCACTTCTTCTTGCCACCCTTGTCATCACCCTCGCCCTTGCGCTCGCAGCTCACCACCTTGCCAAGCATCACCACACCGTTGCCATCCATGAAGGCAACACGGGAGAGGCCCTCGCAGTTCTTGAAGGTGTCGCAGACCAATGGCTGCTGTGGCTGGAAGCTGCACTGAGCCATCTCGTTGGACTTCAGGGAGTGAGGGTCTTCCATCTTCTTGCCACCAGTCTCCTTGCCCATCTTCCACTTCAGGGCGGACACACGGCATGCTGCGCGACCGCATCGCACAAAGCCAATGGGGGAGTAGCCCACCTTGATCTCATTGGGGATGTCCAGCACCTGGATCTGAGCATCGAACTCCTTGGTCTGGCCCAGGGTGGTGTCCTTCTTGTAGACCATCACGTCACCGGAGCGGGGCATGTTGTTCTTGTCAAGACCCTTGATGTTCAGGCCCACGTTGTCGCCAGGGTTGGCGAAGTCCACACGCTGGTGGTGCATCTCCACGGTGAAGACCTTGCCTGTGCATGGGTTGGAGGCAGTGTGAGTGGGCAAGAAGACCACCTCCTCACCAGGCTTCACCACGCCCTGCTCGACACGTCCGGCAAGCACATCACCCACACCCTTGATCTTGTAGATGCCGGAGATTGGCATGCGCATAGGGGCGCTCACAGGACGCTCAGGCACACGGCACATCTTGTCCAGCACATCGTACACGGTGTCAACGTGGATGGTCTCGCTGCCAACCTCAACATCCTGACCCTTCCACCAGCCCATGTTCTCAGACTTCTTCAGCAGGTTGTCACCCATCCAGCCGGAGATTGGCATCACAGGGGTGCTCTTCTCAATGAAGTCCTTCTTCCAGCCAACCTTCACCAACATGCTCTTCATCTCGTTGGCAACCTCGTCATACCTGGCCTGCTTGTAGCCGGCAGTGTCGCAGTCCATCTTGTTCACGCCAATGCAGATCTGCTTCACACCCAGCAAGTTGATAAGACGGGAGTGCTGACGAGTCTGTCCCTGGATCTCACCAGCCTTGTGGTTGCCCTTGGCAATGGCAGTGGTGAAGTTACCATCAGCTGGCACCATGATCAGTGCCACATCGGCCTGGGAGGCACCGGTAATCATGTTCTTGATGAAGTCACGGTGGCCTGGGGCATCGATGATGGTGTAGTGCCACTTCTCGGTGAAGAACTCCTTGGTGGTGCATGCAATGGTCACACCACGCTCACGCTCCTCCTTCTGTCTGTCCATGAAGAAGGCAAATGCGAAAGAGCCCTTGCCCAAACGCTCGGCTTCCGCCTTCAGCTTCTCCAAATCACGCTCAGGCAGGCCACCCAGCTCAAAGATCAAGCGGCCGGTGGTGGTGCTCTTGCCACTGTCGACATGGCCGCAGATCACAATGGAAAGGTGAGGTTTCTCCGAGTTGGCCGGCATGGCTGGTCAGTGGTTTTTGGTCAATCTATTTGAGCACTGCAAAACTGGCCAATGGCTGCAGACAGAAGGTTCTTTGCAAGCAACCTGACCATCAACTAGCACCAAATCAGTACAACTCTGTGGAACTCAAACAATCAAAACAAAATTCAGTAGTTCACAATGTTGTTTTCAAGCGCAAACGTTCTTCAGTTTCCCAGTGGATCTTCTAGAGTTTCATGTGTGACCAGCTAGTGGAAGAATAACACAGCGCCGTGGTGCACCTGATTCAAGTTCAGACAAATGGCGCATGATATGCAAGCAGAAACTTGCAAATTGGAATACGGTTGTTTAGCAGAGAAGACAAAACAACTGGGATATGTAAATCAAACATCTTCAAACGGTATTGATCTTCTTGTGAGCCACTCAGCAACCCCTCAGCGCTGATTTTTTTGGTTGCTACTGGCAATGTCGACGTCAAGGCCTTCCAACATAGTTTTCCTGCGCAGAACGTTCCGATCACAGTAGCACCTAAACATTTCAATTAAGTAAAGGACCAGATAACCCCACATGTCAATTTCTTCCAATAAGCAGCCAAAGAAAGGTGAAGATGGGATGGGAAAGGCAGGAAAGAGAAAAGAGATGGTGAAGGATCGGCGTGTGCAAAAAATGTATGTCGAAGGGAGGTGCGTGAAAGGAGTGCACGCAATAGTGTGTAAAAGTAGGGTGTATGTGATAGAATCGTGCGTGAAAGTGCGTGTGTATGCGAATGCATGTGTGTATGCGTGCGTTGTGTGGCCACCTAAATGCATGTGCTATGTGTGCATGTGTATGTGTGCGTGTGTATGTGTATGAACTGCCGAACCAGAAAAAAATCCATTAGCCAATTTCGTCCAGTAAGTAGCCAAAGAAAGGTGAAACTGGGACGGGAAAAGGATTCAGTGTACAAGTATTGCATGGGAAAGTGTGTGTCCAAGAACTATGTAACTATGTATGTAAGTGTGTACGTACGTACGCACATACTTACGTACGCATGTATGTATGTATGCATGCATGCATGCATGCATGTATGTATGTGGACAAGTTGTAGTTGTGTGTGAGTAAGCTGTGTGTGGGGAAGTTGTGTGAGGACAAGTTGTGTGTGAATAAGTGGTGTGTGTGTGCGAAGGTTGTGTGAGGACAAGTTGTGTGTGGACAAGTTGTGTGTAAGTAAGTTGTGTGAGGACAAGTTGTGTGTGAGGAAGTTGTGTGTGAGTAAGTTGTGTGTGAGGAGGCCTGCCACGCAAAGTGGAGGTCGATGTCACCAAGTGCCACGCCTGCCACGCAAACAGCCGCGGCGCCCGCCAGACCCAAGCACCACCAGAGCCAGCCCAGTGCCGTAAGTACCACGCCTGCCATGTCGCCAAGGGCCACGCCTGCCACGCAAAGTGAAGGTCGCTGTCGCCAAGTGCCACGCCTGCCACACAAACTGAAGGTCGATGTCACCAATCTGCCACGCGTCACCAAGCGCCACGCCTGCCATGCAAACAGCCGGGGCGCCCGCCAGACCCAAGTGCGCCACCAGAGCCGTAAGTGCCACACTTGCAAATGCCATAGAAGTGCTTGTGGGAGAGGCTCTTGGGAGGTTCTTGTATCAAGATCTGTCAGATCCACTGCAGCAGCAGCAGGTCCTTTTATGACGCTCTTCGGGGTCCTGGCATGAAGATCTTGCTCAAGGTTTTTGCAACTCCTTGTGCGAAGATCTTGCGGCGATCTTGCTGAAATGTTGTCAGGTGCTTTTGTATGATCTTGTACAGGTCCTTGTGAGACGCTCTTGAAGAGGTCCTGGTGAATCCTCGCGGTGCCCTTACATGATCTGCCACAGGTCCTTGTGAGAAGATCTTGTGGAGATCCTGTTGTGCGAAGCAGGCAGCGCAACTTTCCTCAGCCTAAAGGGCGTCGACAGTCCACACATAGTTTCATGTGTGCAACGATGGATTTGTTACACTTCTCATCTTGATTTGTGCAGTGTCATCCATGTCTGAGTGAGCATCTGATTGCAGAGTGACAGCTCATGATTGGGATTGCAAATTTTTCTCACTCCTCCTTGCAGCTGTAAGCGTTTTGTTTGCAGCTGCATCCACAAACTTTTGCACTTCTGTTCAACACCAATGCAGCAATTGTTGGTGTCATTGCATCACTTCAGAAGAAAAGCAAAGTCTCAATCCGGTTCATACATTGAGGAAATCATTTGATATCTGTCTCCGGTTTCCCATCGATTTTGCTCAATTGCACGGTCTTTCAGTTCTGAAAAATTGCATCCGCACTAACATGAAGACCAGACTCAAGGCCCCAAATCGCTGCCATGCGAAAAACTGCCTTTGCAAGGCGTCTCAGGGATTGTTGATTGTACCCTTTCTGCAGCAATTTCAAACTCCTCCTGTCCATCCATTTGCAAGGTATCTGGATCACTGGCACCAAGTTGGTTCAACAAAACAAGCAATCTGTTTCGCGCAAGCGGCTTTGTTCCAATGTCACTGTAGTTCCATGCTGTCGGAACCTGACCAACTGAAACTTCTTGCTGTAGCACCAATGCTTGAATCCAAAGAATCTTTCCACTGAGATGGCGAATTCGCCCAACACCCTGTCGTGACACCAACATTCGCGCAGCTGAACTGTCAGTCCATTGCCGGTGAGTCACCATGCTACAACTGAGAAATTCCAAGCAACGTCAGATGAATTGCATCTGAGCACCCTGGTACCATGCTATGCAAGTCACTTTCTGCACTTGAAAGTGACACAAATCTTTGTGTCCTGCTTGAAGCATAGGCAATGTTGCCATTCACCATGTGGACTGCGCAGCTTGTTGATTTTCGGTGTCTTTTATTTGCTGACCATTCGGCATCTGTATATGTCTCCAGAAGCCAAAACGTTTCTGATCCCTTTCGGGTTTTCCCTCAGCCAAACTCTGGGATTGAAAGTTTCATGCCCATGTCCCCAATGGACTTGAGGTATCCAATGAGTTTTCTGAGACGTTGTAGGGCAAGAAGCGTCGGGGCTGCCATGCGAGATGACAATTCTTTCACATCACACATCACATCCACTCGGTCTCGAGCAACATAGAGTAGCAAGCCAATCACGCTTCGATGGGACTTGCTGTCGCCACTTGTCAATGGTCGTGATTCATCTTCATTTTGGATTGAACTGTCACATGGAATCTTCTGAGCTCTTGCAGGGCCAAAGAAAAGCTCGAAGTACCCTAGCAAGCATCCTGTTGATTTTCCCATGCGTAAAACTGCACTGTGTATCTTCTGCAAGGGAGTCATGTCTTGACTATGCTTGGCCTGTAGACGTACACATGCTCTTTGTTTGAACATATTTATCGCCGCAAATTTCCCTTTCGTTCTTTGGTTGCTGTTCTTGGTTTGCTGCAGACAGTTGAATAAGATCGCTGAGCAGACCACTGATGGAAGATCATGTCTACACGAACCTTGTCTGCGTCTTCCGACAAAGTTGGCGCCCCGGGATTGCGTTTTGGGGTCTTGATTTTGTTCCAATTTTGAAACTTTGTTTGGGTTCCCTTTTTGGGCCTGCTTTGGGGCCCCATGATTTTGTTTTTAATTCATGGGCACCACAACGGTACCTGAAATTGGAACCCAAACAAAGTTTCAAAATTGGAACAAAATCAAGACCCCAAAACGCAATCCCGGGGCGCCAACTTTGTCGGAAGACGCAGACAAGGTTCGTGTAGACATGATCTTCCATCAGTGGTCTGCTCAGCGATCTTATTCAACTGTCTGCAGCAAACCAAGAACAGCAACCAAAGAACGAAAGGGAAATTTGCGGCGACAAATATGTTCAAACAAAGAGCATGTGTACGTCTACAGGCCAAGCATAGTCAAGACATGACTCCCTTGCAGAAGATACACATGGGAAAATCAACAGCACGCTTGCTACTATGAGGGTAGTACGGCGCGTCACCGCAAAACTGCCTGTTTTGAAGCCATGGTTTGGGAACCTGATTTCCCAGAAAAAAGAAATTCACCGTTTCCCCCATGGCGCCTGTCGCGCAGCTAGGGGTACCAGATTGCTTGAGATGCCTCATGTGTGGGTCCAGATGATTGAGTTGTGAGTATTGGATGATGAGACGGGGACACCCCCTTTGGGAAGGCACGGGTGCACAACTATATGGGGAATAGGTAAACCCATTTGTCCCACTAGTAATAACTTTGTAACTCCCAAACGGGGTGGCCCACTGTCCTGTGCCCATAAAATGTAACATTGTTGCAACATGCAACATTCATGAAAACCTGCAGTGGAGACAATGAATGGGATTTGTTGCTTCATTGATGCGCTTTTAAATCTCAACCAATACAACGGAAGAAGGTGCGAGGTCCCCGTCGACCAAAGACCACTCATTTCCGAAAACATGTGTAGGTGGAACGTTACACTTAAATTGAAGCGGAAAAGGTCCGCTAGGGTATAACCTCATGCGTAAACTCTTAGGTTCTAACAAGTAAGCATTCATTAGCTACAGCCTAGCATGCTAGAGCCTATCACCCCAAACATAAAGGAACCACAAACCAACTATGTATACAAACAAATCAAAAACAACTCCAAATAACATCAGGAGAAAACGGAATGAATCAGCCATTCACGTCGAGCGCTTCTCTTCTTTTTTCCATTGCCAGTTAGTCCTGTGGCTATGCCACAGCAGCAGCATGTCATGGTTGATGGTTGCATTTCACCCATCCCATGCGAAGCGGATGATACCCAAAGTGAAATCTCCCTTGAGGAAGTGTTGTGCTAAGCGCAACAGTCCATGAAGTGTTGAAGCAACAGCGGAAAAATTGTGAACCCAATATGGATGGGAGAAAAATAGAACAAAACAAAGAATAAACTCTTATGGACTGCTTCAGCCGAGATCGGATGCAACGGGTGGTTGGACTGAGGGAGTCCTGCGAAAATACCAATCATGGTATGGACGGATGCTGGAAATCACGCTCCATGTAAGGCCGTGACATGGGTAATTGGCCTGCATGTTGAATACAACGGATGAGCAAACTCGCGGGAGTGGGCAACCGAAGTCACAGCAGTGAATGATCACTGTCACATAAAAATCCCCCCACCTGGATAAATTGGAAGCAACAAGTTGCTAAAAAAAAGATAGAAGTTTCAAATGAAGTAAACTGTAGAAGGTAGCCTTACCTTCGAAACCTCTAGACCTACCTGGGTCAGCGTCCAGGACGTCGTCCTTAAGAAACAAAAGACCGTCCACACAAACCAAATCAATCAATCCCAGAGCTCAGCCACTTTTACCGCACACAGACAAGCAACAAAAGAGATGTCTCTGCTCTTGTCGCTATGTTTCTTGTTGACGTGTCACTTCCTTGACACAAAACAGATGCGGAGTCGCATGTTGACATCTTGCTGTCAACTTCACAGACAACGATCAAAAAAACATGTCGTCACAAAAAGTCTTTACATCAAGACATGGTTTGTTTGTTCAAATAAGTTTGAGTGTTTGAAAAACGTTGAAACATTTCAAACACCAAAACATGTGCCATGATGTCTCCCTCAGATTTGTTGGCAACGGTAATTCTGAATGCCTTCAGAATGTTGCACTCTTTCATCAAGAGACAAAATCAAACTAAACTTCTCCGATCAACGTCAATCAAAGTTCCTTCTTCCGAAGTCACAAAATGAATTCTACGAACTAATTCTTCGTATTCTTCTTCCGTTTTCTTCGTGCTCTTCGTCGACGAAAACTAAAATGAAGGATATGGAAAATATATTGATTTTCCATTTCATTCTACGGATTCAAAGCCTCACTGTGTTCTCCGTGCAATCAAAGTAGTCAAAGGAGATGAAAAACATATCGTTGTAAGGTTTCGCCATCTCCAGTAAAAGCTGCATCATATGGGACATGCAAAAACGATGTTAACCATCACGGTTGAGCTCACCATCAAGGTGAAAAACAAATTCACTCCTTCCAATGCAGAGAAGACCAAATGGCTCGTCTCACTCCAAGTGGGAAATTTTCACACCCCCTTTTGAGATGAATTCCATCACAGCTATCTATAGCTATCTGTGGTATGTATCCAAAGCTTGTCCAGAAAATACGCTTCTAAGCTCCTAACCAAAGAGCTTCATAGTACACATCCATCCAGTTCGACAGTCTGTCAAGAATTTGAACTGTCCACATAGAATGAAACCTTTCATAGGTCCAACCAATATCCCAATTGCCATCACTCACAAAACTCTCGACGCAAGGTGGTCCCTGCATACTGTAGACGGGCACATTGGCAGCTTTGCAGTCCACCAAGTCTCGGGCCTTGATGTACCTTGACCAATCCAAGGCAGGACCCTTCGAAGAGTCTTCAGTCAAATGTTTGGGGCACCATGAGGCATAGCTGGTATCCTTGTCGAAGACAGTGTGGTAATTTGCCTTCTCCTTCTCATACTTTCCAAAGGCAAACTTTGTCTTCCCCCACATAGTCATGCTGGTGACACCGGCTGGAAGCAAGGCCTTTGTGGCCAAATCCTCAATGCCTCCCACAGGCTCCATGAGACTGCTTCCAACGTTCCAGTCTGACTCAAGCTCAAATCCTGCATCATCAGCTCTGCGCTTCGATGCATCAGTCATAGCACCACTGGATCCCGCAGGTAGCACTGGCATCTGAGAATTGCGGCGCAGTGCCAACTGCTGATATGCCTTCTCATCTTCAACCGTCCATCCAGACTTGTCCATGGCTGCAAACCAAACGCGTCCGGAAAAGGTAAAAAGTACTAGTTAGTGGCCAAGCCCTTAGGAGCAATCAACCTAGAGCGTGAAACGAAGTGTAGAACCGCCATCACATTCGTGATAGTAATAATGACTGTCTCTGACCTTTGTAAGTGTTCCTGTTGTTTCGCGTGGCGCATTGCATCGCACAAACAAGACACTCTGCACAAAAAGAAAACTGTGAAACGACTGTTTGTCTTTGGCATCGTTTGTTTCAAACAAAAATGCAAAACAATCACAAAAGTGAAACAAAAACGTCAACTGTTCACAAAGTCTCTCTCTCTTGCTGTCTTCCCCCTTTCAAACGCAAATCTCACTTCTTTGCAGCATGCTTGACTGCAACCAGAATGTATCTTGCCAACTTTCTGTTGTAAAACGCTGTTTCAGTATAGTTGATCTGATTAAGTTCTGCATGAGTCTGGCATGTACATGTTGAAAGTTTGGAGTGAAGATTTGTTGAAAACGAAACTGAGTTGGAACAAACTTCAACGTTTTCCCAATTGGAATACCATTCTTGTTCTGACATCCAGTTTTGCACAACCTCGCCAAAGCCTGATGCCTCATGTCGAAACTATCCAAAAGATTCACTGTCTCAGGTCGGGACCAAATGGCATTTCGTTCTGGAAGCTCAAACGAACATGAGTTTGCATGTTTGAAATAACCACCAATCGCATTGATGATCTCATCCCATTCCTGGTCTTTCTCAGTGACTGAGTCCTGATTGAAGTTGCGAAGCGGACTTCCACTTCCACAAGGAGTCGATGCATGAATATGCACCCACGGTGGACATGAAGAGTTCTTCCACTGTCGGATGCAAACAGCCACACGACTCAACGTTCCAGAACTCTGCACCTTAGCAACTACACCAATGTATGGGACCTTCGAAACTTCACAAGCCTTTCTCAAGTTCGAGTGTTCCGAACAACACAGTTCCACAATCGCAATCGAAGAACCCTGAGTCAACACTTGCTGCAACACGCACAGCTCACGAACTTCTGCTAACTCAGCTGTCAAGCCATCTGGAACAACAATCCCAAGAGCATACCGGTGCTTAAAGAAAGCTTTCCCGCTCAAGCATTTGGTGAAAAGATCTGCTGGACACCACTTCTGTCTCTCAATTTCAACAAACCCTCTCTCATCTGCTCTCGCAACCAACGCAATCTTATTTCAATGTGTCGCGAACGTTGCGGCACGTCCATGGATCTCACAAGTTGCAATGCGGAGCTCGAATCACTCTCCAACCAAATCACAACTTCTTCTGGCTCATCGATCTCATGAAGTGCAAAAAGAAGACGGTGAACCAATCTTCCAAACGCAACACTTTCTTGACACACAGATTGCAAACCATAGAGCTCTGCCTCACATGAACTCAGACTCAAAGCTTGCTGCTGTCGGCTCAGTGACCTTACCAAAGATCTCTCAAAGAAAACAGCTCCACCGCTGACACCTTTCCGGTTGTTGAAGCGATACGGCGCATGTGATGCGTCGCTGAAAGAGTGGAGATGGACTGATCTCAGTTGAGCATCGTCAACCTGACTCATGATGGTCTCATCCCTGCTCGGCAGACACTGACACAAGCATGCATGCATGTCAACATACAAGAATCTCAAGACTGCTTTCAATGCTTGTTCAGTCCTGTGCATCGGCTTCGCTTGCTGCGTTCCAAGAACAGACATCCATGTTTTCAAGAGTCATGTCGTACCTGTGACAGCCAAAGCAATTTTCCCAACGCTTTCCTGAAGCGTGAGTATGCTTCATCTGACAAAGGTTTCTGAAAATTGCTGTCCGTGAGTGTTTTTTCAAGATGTCCCGAAATGTCAGTACATTCTCAGACCCACGGGTAACACCATAATCCAGAAACGTAGAATCAAGATAGTGTGGATCAACACCCAGAGTGATCTCAGAGGGATCTCTTTCCCTTCTGACACGACCAATAAAGGTCAATGAGCCTCCCTCTTCTCCGATCTCTCCAGTTGTTTTCACAGGCACCACAGACGACAAAGTTGCAACCACATGTTCCTCGGCTTCCTTAGTGGTCGACAACAATAAGATGTCATCAACGCACACTACACACAAGCAAAATCCAAGTTCATGACCATCCTTTACAATCTGTCCACCATACACACACGGCTCCAACGAATCCGACCGAAGGCCTACATGTTCAACCGTAAATGTCAAAAGTTGCAACCATGCCAGTGAAGCATCACATAACCCGTTCAATGCCTTTTCAAGCAAATAGTAGGTCGCTTACCTGATGGGAAACTAATTGACAACGAAATTTTCGAGACTACATGTACACCAGTTCCCAATGGGCTATGCATGAAGGCATGACTCACGTCCAATGCACGCAAAAGCATCTTCCGTGTCGCTGCCATTGCAAGCACCAAATGAACACTTTCAATTGAAGGGGTAGGACTACTAAATCCCAAAGACCTAGCTGAGGATCCACGATTGAAGTCCTTTGCAACAATCCTGGTTCGAACCCTCTCACTGCTTTTATAAGCAACCCACCTTGACTGGATCAAACGAAGGTTCGGAACAGCCTTCTTCATGTCGTCCAGTTCTGACTGGGTGATGATGCGGCCAGTCTTGCAGTGTTCCAAGTTCCTAACCTCCTCTTGCATACCTTTGAAACCTTGTTCCAAGTCAAGCTCTTGTAAACTCTGGTCATCTATGATCCGGTTTCCAAACTAAGACATCCTGACCTCCAAGACGCATCTTCACAAAATCATGCTTATTGCCTCGATTGGTACAAACAGAGTCAAGAGAACCAGAAAACATTTCAGGAGATGAAGACGCTGGACCTTCTAGTGTACCCAAACTCGCAACCAACACAGGTTCACCACTACCAACCCAAAACCAGTCAAAATCCATGTTTGCTTGAAGCAATTCTTCAGAATCTTCACGGATCTCTCGTTCCAACTGTTCTCGGTCGGTCTCAGCCTTTCTCTTAAACCTTCTGGTGCACTCAACCTGTGTTTCCGGCTGTTCTCAGGTGTTGGTACCACTTCCTCATCATCGACCTCTTGCACTGGTACTGGAACCTGGGGCACTACTACAGGGCTCTTCGGGGAGAGTTCAGGTTCAACACGTCTTTCCTTTCTCCGTTGTTCTTCAAAATCAGCAAAACGTTTCTTACATGCTTTGGTATGCCTAATACCAGGTGCTTCCACGCCACTCTCACATGCTGGACATCCACGAGTCGGTTCAAAGTGTGATACGTCAGGTGAAGACCTTTCAGAACTTTCAGGACTACCAATGGCAGTATCTGCTGGTGACGCAGGAGATGGAGTGACAGACACTCGAGACGGCTGATCTGCTGGAGCTTTCTGTGGAGTGACGACAACATTTGATCTTGCCAAAGGCACTGCTGGCGCCAAACGTAACTCACCAGGTTTCTTCTTCACACTGCCGGATTCTGGCAAGACAATCCCATTGTCAAACTGCGTCAAAACTCCTTATCCCAAATTCAAATTCCATCTCAAAGGTGAAATGGCCCTTTTTTTTGACCGGCGCCCTGTGCCTTTCGGCGGGTCGCGGTGTATTGAGACTTACTCGTCTATCACGTCACGATCGCGGCCCCGTACCCGGCGGGAATCGATCCGCGGCTAGCTGTCTATGCGCGGTCCTGAGACGGGCATTATACCACTACTCGACGAGATCGCCTTCAAAGGTGAAATAGCCCTGATGTTCCTAGCCACAAAACGCATCAACTCAGCTTTGCCATCCACACGAATGAATCTCTATACAACCGTCAATGAAATCGAAATTGACCACGTGAAACATCGGGGAGGCGCTCTATGAGTTTGAATGCAGTCTTCCGAGTGCGGCTACGGGGGTTCGTCAAAATGCCGCCCAATACCAATTTGAATGGTCCTTTGATTGAGTGGAGTCGAGGCAACCTTGGGGCCAATAGGGGTAGTTGCCGAGGTTGGACATTGGCATCTTCCAGAATTTCTTGTGAACTCTCTTCAGAGGAACTCACAGCACGAGGAATAGGCCGAGCACGCGCTTTGGACGATGAAGCGGCCATGACACTCATAGTCAGCAACCAGGAAGGAAAAAAGGGTGGAGAGAAACACTCGCACCCCCGTAGACCAATACTGGTTCACAAATCCGTCTTGATCCAAAAGAATAGTCGAAATATTACATCGGTTCCACGACTGAGCTCCAATACAAACCTGTGTGGACACCAGGATTGCGGCATTGTTGCCGGGACACAAAAAGAAGTTGAATCTTCTCCCACCCGTGAGGTAGGAGTGAAGTCATGAACAAGTTAAAAACGATTGAGCAAGCTTATAAATGACTGGAACATTTGATGTGTGAGGTGCAAAAGGTGACAAAGATGAAGAAGACCCTTTGCCTTTGCTGTTGATCGGAATGCATGATAACCTGCAGGGTTGAAACCGTGTCCCAAACCAATCAATACCCGAAAAAAGAGTGTGTATTTTGTAACACCTTGGTAGATGAGCAATATACCATGAATAAAATTGTCTGAGTGTACTCATGTAGATGCACAGGTGGACATATTGATTATTCTCCGTGCCGAATTGATGTACTGGACCCCTGCATCGATTGAGAACTTTTAGCTCGCAGACCCGCTGGTGGTGCAATAGCTTGTTGGTGATGTACCCGACGAAAGCAGTAGTCGCCAGGAGACTGGAATCAAGTGACGTGGGCCCATCGTGCGGTCATAGCCAACGATCCCAAATACTGTGTTGCTATCAGCAATAACGCTCCGCTCCAAAAATAAACAGAGTCATAGAGTATCCATCCTTCTATGTATCAAAATCTGTATAAACGGAGAGCTCGAGTCCCTGATGGAGCAATCTTTTTTTTGACGGGCGCCCTGTGCCTTTCAGCGGGTCGCGGTGTGTTGAGACTTACTCGTCTACCACGTCACGATCGCGGCCCCGTGCCCGGGGGGAATCGATCCGCGGCTAGCTGTCTATGCACGATCCTGAGACGGGCATTATACCACTACTCGACGAGATCGCCTCCCTGATGGAGAAATCTTAGAAGAATATGACCAGGCACTGAGGGAGCGCCGCATAGACCAATCAATCAGATCCATTTCCATATTTTGGTGTGTGAAACGCTGATACCTTATCCTCAAGCCGACTTTTCTGAATTGGACCCGGAGGAGGTAGCTTTGCTGGCACTGACCATAGCGATTGCATCCAAACGTGGCTTTCGCCTCGTGACTGCGGAAAAGGGAACTGGGGTTTCGGCCTTCGCAACAGAAGAGTGGTCCCTCTTTTATTGGATGGTAATAGCTGGATGAGATTGGATACAGAAGATGAGCTCTTCGGTAAATGGCCCCCCAAGAAACTCATCGGCAGCTTTTGGCTACTACTTTCAGAAGTGCATGAACAAGCCGCGGCTGAGATCTATCAACAGGTGTGTTTTACAACCCTGCCCGTGTTGTGCGAACCACATCTTAAATTTAAAACATACCAAAAATCAAAAGCAGATTCAAACGCAAACGTCGCCAAATCGATCCTCGTCATGAGAGTCGCGCTCCTTCTTTCACTTATTTCAATTTATTAAAAAAAATAATTAATTCACGCAACTGCAAAAACGGTGTGCAAACAACGGCCTCACAGGATGTATTAATATTCCTTTTTGGTCTTGTTGACTTATTGGCGTCGGGGGTGAACGTCGATTGTGGCACAAGTTCACAGTGCCAAAAGTTTCACTTCCACACAAATCACGTGGAATCATTGTGTTTCACATGTTTGCCAAAATGGCATCACAAAAATTGTTTCCAACGCATTCTTCGAGTTGGCTCGTTCTTTTCCCCAAGGGTTGGTTATTGGGTGGGTTATTGGGTGGGTGAACGAAAATCACCTTTGGATCTGCTGAGTTTCTTGTAGCCAAAATGTTACCACATTCCGAAGAGTCCAAAACAAACGTTCAACCCAAAAATCAATTCAGATGTATTAGTTTGAAAGAGTTGTCTTTCCGAATAATTGACATCGTCAAATCAGAGAGTGAAATATGCACCGTAAGTCTCCCGTTAAAAGTTTCAAAAATTTTAGAACCTTGTGTCAGGTCAAGTTTTGTCAGGAAACATCACAGGCATATATTCCATCACTCAAACGCGGCCCAGGCATCTGACATTCATTCTGACAAAATGTACCCATCCACACAAACAGACATCAATGCACAAGCCTCAGCCACGCATGCAGTGCACAACACGCGTGCGTTACGCAAGCTTCACCAGGGCAACAAAAACAGCGGGATCTGCAAGCAGAACCCTTACGTTTTACAACCCTGCCCGTGTTGTGCGAACCACATCTTAAATTTAAAACATACCAAAAATCAAAAGCAGATTCAAACGCAAACGTCGCCAAATCGATCCTCGTCATGAGAGTCGCGCTCCTTCTTTCACTTATTTCAATTTATTAAAAAAAATAATTAATTCACGCAACTGCAAAAACGGTGTGCAAACAACGGCCTCACAGGATGTATTAATATTCCTTTTTGGTCTTGTTGACTTATTGGCGTCGGGGGTGAACGTCGATTGTGGCACAAGTTCACAGTGCCAAAAGTTTCACTTCCACACAAATCACGTGGAATCATTGTGTTTCACATGTTTGCCAAAATGGCATCACAAAAATTGTTTCCAACGCATTCTTCGAGTTGGCTCGTTCTTTTCCCCCGTCTTTCAGCCAACTCAATCAACTTCGGCCTCAAAGCGCACCACTTCCGCTAGTTGAGAATCAAAGCGACTCTGCATTAAGAAAGTTAAAAGTCCTGCCGGCAACTCTATCGACCCGCGATCCCTGGCATTCACAAGCTTGCAGAGCTCACCAGCCTTTTGCCGGGATGGAAGGTCTGCAGGATTAGACGGAGATGGAACCCTCTCCATCCAAGCAGCAAAAGGAGTCTCGGTGTCAATTATGGAAATCGCACACAAAAGCAAAAACATGGCCGTCGATGGACTGCTGCGTTTGATGAGGCCAAGTCGGCATGCCTCATTATCAATGAAACATATCCCACAGCGGGACGCCCAACTTTTCCTGCAGGCCCACCTGACACAGAGATAAGCATACATTTCCACTTCACAAATTATTTGATCTCCAACTGTCTTCAGCCAAAATTCAAGCAATGGAGTCGGTACCCAACCATGGTACACTTCTCGAACGCCAGTCGCCGGATCCATTACCAGCGCCCCCCAAGCTCCTTCCCGCGCTTCAAATGCACCATCGGTGTATACCACAATGGAGGGCAAGTCACGGTCCATGGCAATCACTCTTGGCTTCGAAGCATCAATCAAAAATTCTATCATGTCACACATTTCATGAGTTGCAGCAGTGGAAAGGTTCGCACCCATCGACCATTTGGACAAGGCATGAGTTGCTGGCTTCAACGCATGTCCCAGCACAAACCCTCCACAAAAGTTGAGAATGCCTGCCAATGAAGCTGCAACTGAACGCGCGCCGCTTTCAAGTTTCCGAAGTTCAGTCGTCAGTGCTTTAACCCTGTCGCGTCTGCCAGGTTTGTTTTGTACAGTCAGCTTACCTTCCCACAACTCTCCAAGATTGTACTGTATTCCCAATGCCTGCATCTCGACAGAAAAGTCAGTGGCCTTTTTGCCCTGCACTGCATGTTTCCATCCAAGTATGTTGAAGAAAGTATCCAGCGCCTTGGCCGTTAGGGCCGTCAGGGGCTCGACCTCAAAACAAGGAAAATCGTCGTAGAATACACTCGTGAGTATATGAAGACCATGTACCAGCAAATGCCAAATTGCTCTGGAAACCTTGTTGAACGCAAAAACCGAAGCACTGGCCCCAAAAGGAAGCGATTGTGTGGTGTAAAGACGCCAGTCTCCATCCTCCGCTTGGTAGCCAAGCACTCCGTGCTTCAAAGATTCAGTAGCCACAGCAACTTGCTTGTAGGCCTTTGAAAGGTCCACGCAACGTCCCAAGAGCTTCGGCTTCGGCCCCAGAGACGCGTGCCATCGCCCTCTCAAGACAGTACCATCTGACATAGGTACCAGTACTTCAAAGCCATTGCACACAACCCACATGAAAAACCGCAGAAATCCAATCACAAAGTCAGTGTCGTGAAGAGCAAGGTAAGAGGAGGAAGAGAAAGCACCATTCACTCCGCTGTCCCTGTAGTTGTCAATAATTCGGATTTTACGCTCTTCACCTTGATACAAAGCAAATCTTTTTGACAGACTCCATTGCTCAGAGCCCACCAGGTCCTCAATTTCTTCCTGGGCAAAAGGCCCAGACAAAAAGCCAGCCTCCACTTCTGCACGGCTCTCTGTTTCCAAATCGGCCGCTTGCGTGCGCTCATCATCTGACATTCCTTTGCTCAACATGGCTTTTCTGCGCCATACAGCTTGATGGTCCAGTTGTTGAGGAGTCAGCATGGCCGGCTTATACTTTTTGGAGTAAAGCGGGGACTCTGGTTCACCGCCTGTCAGTGGGACGCCTTGTTCCATGATATTGCAAACCTCCATATCTGGGAATCGTGTTTCTTCCAGGAGCTTTCTAAACAAGCACAAAGGTTTACCTTGCGTCACCCGGTCCACATGTCTCGGCATCCCCTTGCGGAGTTCCATCTCTTTATCAGTCAGAGCTTTCTTTGTGTTCAGCATGTGTGTCAAGTAGTCAGTGCGTTTCTGCGCCAAAGCGTGCAACCCTTCAGTGCACAAAAGAAAAATATTGTATCGCAGTCCATCTGGCACCAGTGAAAATTGGGACGCAGGGTGTTGCAATCGCATGGCAAGCTTGACATGTTCTTCAGGAGAAAAGTAAAAACCAATCTTGTAAAGGCTTTCATTCATTTTTGTTTCCTCACCGCTCCCGACAGCTTTGTCATCTGCACCTTTGTCAGTGTCCCCCGTACGCCAAGGTGTTTGCAAAATTTTGCAAGGAGGAGCAGTAGGAGCTTCCGGAAGCCACTCAATAGCAGCGTATTCTGGGATGAGAGAAGGTTGCAAACGATGCTGGGTTCCGGCTTGTTGTAGGATATGCAACCGAAATTGTTTCCATGTATTTTGCAAAAAGTTGTGTGGCAATTTTTGCACTACGCAACTCACCATGCGCTGCACCAGTACTTTGGGGTATACAGCTTCGTCTGCCGTATCAAATTTCCAAGTTCCATGAGTTTTGCGGACGCCCCAACTGGCATGGGAGTGAGCGTTGTCGCATCTGATTCCCAAAAGATCAAAAACCTTGGGTGAAGCTTTGAGTTTGGTGGCTTTTGGAAAAACACCACCGTGCATGCAAGCGTCAAACGTGATGTCCGACAAAGAAAAATACCATTGCTGATATGCTAAATCGTTGCGTTGTTTGACCAATGCTGCCAACAATGCCCAAAGCCATGATCGCTCAGGGTTTTCGACTGAAAGAAAAATATTCAGCAGGAAGCATGAATAAAGCAAAACTTCAGCCGTCATGTAAACCTGATTTGCAGCATGAACACGCTTCGACTCAGATTCAGACAGATTTGGAAGCCCAAACAAATGATCAGGGCCTCGAAGTGGGCGCGGATTCGGCGCCCCTGCCGCACGGAGAGCCTGACTGACAGGCCGTTCCCTCGCTCTGGAGCATGTGCCGCAGGGAAGCCCCATATGGCACCATGTAGGCCGCACGGTTTCAAAAAGGTGGGGCAAAAGTTGCCTGGAGTCAGGATGTGCTAAGTCTATGACCAAAATGGCTGCTGCAGCACGAAACCTGTTGTGTGAATGATCTATAGGAAAAATTTGAAACCCTTTCCTTTGAGCTTCTGCTGACAAAACCGCGCTTCCAGCGCAAATTTCCACCATCACTGCAACGCTAGGACTTAAAGGTGCATCCGGAAGTTGCGAAGGTCAGTGGCTGCATTCAATGTAGGGTCTCTTTTGGTTGCACCCCTTATAATAGCACATATGCAAGCCTATGTTGCATGACGAGCTCTTCTGGCGGCGACACGTGCCGTTGTTAAAGTGCAAACAGATGAACTTGCCAGCTTCTGTTTTGGAGACACAATCAGGAGGCATCGAGCTCAGGAGGTCCTTCACTGTCTTGCCACCCGGCTCTGTTGTTCGTCTCTGTTTGTTCTTTGGGAAAGGCTTCGGTCCTGCTGCATCAGCTATGGGCCTCTTTGGCCCTGGTGTGTTCTGCTTTGGTTCTGCAGGCTGAGGTTTGGAAGGCTGGGCATGCGCTTGTCCAGGTAAAGGAGTCATGAAGCACAAGACTTGTGGCGATTCACGTAACTTGCCAATCAGCTTGTCCAAGGGAGGCTCAGCACCAGCCGAAACTTTCAAATTACCACGGCTGTCTTGAGACATAAAGGACCACAGTTCCCGATCCGCATTGAGCACCTGTTGCATCGTCACATACTTGTGTCCACTTGGTGGCAGCCTCATAGTTGCATTCATCATCTGGTTGTGCCACTCCTCCAAGCGGTTGAACGAACATAGTCCAGCCTGGTCGCATGCCAATGCCTTTCGTGTGAGGGCCTGTCTCAGTTTCAGTTCTCCTGAGGTGTCGCAGGACAAGTCAGCAGCTCGTTTGGTAACCTTCAGGTTGCCTTGGGAATCAAAACTGACCTGCTGCTCAGTCTTCTGGTTTTGTATTTCGTCATGCCGTGACAAACACTTCTCAGGAGGAAGGTACTGCAGGACACCATCCTCGATCATGGCGTGAGCCTTGTCTGTTAAGGCATGGGCTGGTTCCAAAAATTGGTCGAACACTAAGCCAGGGTAGTCCTTCTTCTGCTTTGCAATGCGGACCATCCTTTCGGCCAAAGGTAAAGCCTTTGGAGTGTCCAATGGAGTCTTCTTGACTCGCTCTTCCAGTTCAGTCATGGCAATTGTGTAAGATTCAAACCAAAGCTGTCGAAAGGAGATCATGTCAACTGAATTCACCTCACTTCCCAAAAGATCTTCAATGGCCTTTTTGAGCTTCGTGTCATCTCCAGAAGAAGGATTGACCGCACAGACATATGCCAACTTGCTGAAGCTGTTAAGGCCAGCTGAAATCAAAGCCTCAATTGTGTCATCAGCTATCCCAATCTCCAGAGCTCTAGCTTTGAAGCTAGCTTTGGATTCCATTGGTCACTGCATGCGCACCGGTCAAGGTGAAAGATAAAGCAAAATGCAGTTCGTGGAAACAATGCAGATGACTTCACAGAAACAGTTAAAGCCTGAAACTATCTCGGAAATATGTCGAGTGCTAAACCTGTTCACCAGTCAAGTCAAAACTTGCTGTACAAAAATCACCAACCCAAATGGAGTTGCAATACATGATTGCCAAAGTCTTGATTCAAGCGTCTCACCTTGGATAAATTCCTCCAAGCCATAAAAAGGGGCTGACGTGTCCATTCATTCCCATGGACTTCCCAACGCTTTATCAACGTTCAAAATCACGGCAACCAAAACAAAAATCATTCGTCAGTGTAATTAAATGGACACCTGCACCTGCACCACCTTCGTGGGCTATGTACAAACTCAGAAAATCAGATAGATCCAGCAAGGTTCAAATCGCTCACGTCACATAATCACGACGCAACATGGAAGCTCATGAAAATAATTGTTTCAAAATCACCACAATTAAGAGTAAAGTTTCACATGCAAACATGGTCCAATCGAATCTCACACGAGCCCTGTTTTTCTTTTGTGACAGAAAGGTTTATTCATAAGCCGCTCACAGCTCTGCATTGTTCGCAGAACTCCATCTGGCCAGGGTCGCCGAAAGAATCTTCCATTGGAATCATATTGCACGTGATCCGCCTGCCACAGGCCAGTTTCTCAACATCCGAAATCATGTGAACGATCCCTGAAAGTCGGTGCTTGACACAACACCCAGGGGCAATCGGAGGAAATGGGTTGCGGTAATGTGCAACTCTCTCACCAGGCAAAGCACTGGGCGTTTCACCAACTGCCGCGGCATCATCCACATCCGAACCAGCCATGTCAGCTGCAAAGTGCAGCTCTTCCGCAGCCAGGCGATTTTCGGTCTCGACTTCGATGTGAGATTTCTCAGCAATCGTTCGGGAGTCAAATGAGGCTCCAGTTGCCTGCGCGATACGTTCGGCTCTTGGCAAATCAGGGTCGAACAAACCCTTTTTGATCGCTTCCACCACCAAGCGCAGTTTGATGATTGCAGCTACGAGTGCATCCCTTGCATAAGTGACTGCCATCTTGCCTTCTTCAGTCTCATGATGCCCCAACCATAATCTCTCTTGGAGGGTCATGTTGCCGGCCTTTGACACCCAAGAAAGACATGTTGACTTCAATGAATGGGAGCTGTAAGCATTGGCGCTAACAGCATCCATTCCCAGCATCACCAACACATCTTTGACCCAGTAGCTGCCTTCAGCAGTCGTCATTCGGCGGTCCAACCAAACTTCTGCAAACTGTGAATCTGCGCTCATCAAGTGGCCCATAATGTCAGCACCAGAAGCCTTACGCGCTGCTCTCCAAGCCATGGCCCAACTGTTCTCGTCCAAGCCACATCCCAATGCAATTAGCGGCAACAAAATAGCCCGCCTCTCACCGGTGGCCGTCTTGTAACTGCTGAGCCCAATTTCAACCAGGGTCAAGTCCGAAGATGCAGCAACCTGGAACTGGAGCTCCCGAGGGTCTCCCTTGGCTGCGTCTCCGAATCGAGAGCAACTGTATATGCAAAATAGCATGAATCCAACAATTGTTCGGACCCTGTTGTCTGAGCTGGTTTGTAGGAAGCGTTCCATCCGGTACACATAGTCTGCAGGAATAGGTGGTGCTTGGGTCAGCTTGCGTTTGGAAGAGAACATCATATTCACCACGCCTCGGACCCGCCCTGACACCAAGGCTCCTTGATCTCCAGCGTCCACACCAAATGTGAACCTGAAAAATGACCAGGCCTGCAACAATGTGGCACCTGAGGTAGCGCCTGCTCCAGTCTCTTTCATGTGACAGAGATACCTGTAGAAGTCAGACTCACTGGGCTGCAATGGTCGTTTGTGGCAATCCGAAACCAAAAACTGGGCAAATTTGTTGTAGTCAGAAATGCGCTTCACGACTGTGCCCACTGCCTTGCTTGAAACACTGTCTCGCAGCGATCTCTGTAGATCATCTTCAGCAATCAAAGATCCAGCTTTGTCCAACAGTGCACGTCCTAATTGAGAGTCAGCTGGATGATACAGAAGAATGTTGCGCAACTTTCTCAAGGCCCCTGCCAGTAAAGCATCGTCTGTTTGGGCAAACCTCGCAGCTAAAAGCCTCTTGCTGGCGAAAGGCCTGTCACTTGCCCATTGGTTGAGCTGGTCCTCCACCATCTGAGCCACAGGGTGGAAAGCAGGTTTGTCAAACCTTCCCAGCAAAGGCAGTTTGAAGAGATCCACAGGCTTTGCATGGTTCCAAAATTGTTTGTGTGGCACTTCATCCCAAGGCATCTTAAATGACTCCTTGCGTTGTAATCTCAAAACTGCATCGCCAATCTGAGACTCCAATCTGTTGCAAGTCTCCAATTTCATGTTGCACTCATCGGCAATTGTGTCAACTGCAGCAGAAAAGGCAAGCTGGGCTCCGTGCGGTGTAGCAACACTGATACTTGCCAAACCAGTGCCACCTGCAGAATCAGACTTCCTGCGTTTGGAATGTTCCTGCATGGCCCTGGGCTCACCCAAGAGTCTAGGGATGCCTGCAAAATTGTTGTCACCGTCTTGCAGTTGAAAGCTACTTGAATCACCTGTTAACTCATTGTTCACTTCATTCAATGGTAATAGGTCCCAACCAGCTTCGGTTCCTTCCCCTGCATCTTGAAGCGGAGAGGTCGGAGACGCACCATCACTTAGGCTAGCAGGAGCCACAGAATCCATGCTGCACCAGAAAGAAAACCACTGCAAAAAATCAAGCAGCAAAAATGTGAATGCCAACCTGTTGAAGATGAAATCACAAGAGGCTTGATGGCAATGTGTCCACGTGAAGTGACACTGGGCCTACGGCGCATGCTCCACTGCAATAGGACTGGGCTGTGAACTGCCTGAGTCAGAAGAGTCACCTGGATCAGATCTGGGTCCAAACTGCACTGCAACCCTTGGAGTGGTAACTTGCCTGGCACCAATGCAGCGAAGAAATGAAACCACGCTAGTACAGCACCACTGATACCACTGTGAAGAGTCCAGAAATTCCAGGATGCAAGTTCTGATTGCAGCACAATAAAATCGAAATACAGAGAGTTCCAGACCAGTCTGCAACGGCAAGCGACGTGTCAAAGTCAGCGCAGGATATCCCCTATGGAAAAAAGTCTGGGAAAACATGCGCTGAACGAAAATCACCTTTGGATCTGCTGAGTTTCTTGTAGCCAAAATGTTACCACATTCCGAAGAGTCCAAAACAAACGTTCAACCCAAAAATCAATTCAGATGTATTAGTTTGAAAGAGTTGTCTTTCCGAATAATTGACATCGTCAAATCAGAGAGTGAAATATGCACCGTAAGTCTCCCGTTAAAAGTTTCAAAAATTTTAGAACCTTGTGTCAGGTCAAGTTTTGTCAGGAAACATCACAGGCATATATTCCATCACTCAAACGCGGCCCAGGCATCTGACATTCATTCTGACAAAATGCACCCATCCACACAAACAGACATCAATGCACAAGCCTCAGCCACGCATGCAGTGCACAACACGCGTGCGTTACGCAAGCTTCACCAGGGCAACAAAAACAGCGGGATCTGCAAGCAGAACCCTTACATTTTTCCTACGGACGCGACATAGTTCGACTCCGACCACATCTGCATTTTTTTGTTGCGGGGTCTAGCGGGTTTGGACACCCCCAAACTTGGAATCCTTTTCGATGATTCCAGAACTACCCCAAATTTTTCATGGGCTATTTGTTGAACTTTGAGGTCACTCTACCCATATTCTCTGTGATCGTGACGGTATCACCTTTGGCACATCAGTTTTAACGCATTTCTCAAAGTTTATATAAAAATTTTCTTTCAATGTTCTGAGCCTAGACGTAAAATCTAGATTCCCAAATTAAACCAAATAAACCAAACAGTTGAATGCACAGTCATACGAATGTTCCTTGCCATTGTCTTCACAGGCATCGCGCTTTTTCATCTGCTGGATATATCAAGCTCAATCATCAAACACGCAGGGTCCAATAGTTTTGAACCATTTATCCAAATGGCACACATCACCCATCTGGATATCTGATACACATGGGTCTGACCAGGAGTAGCAAAGTACAAGAGAATTTGAGAAACGCAGCAAAAGCCCAGTGGGGTATCCTGGAGACTCACTGAAAATCCCTGATCTGCAGTGCAGAGGAGAGCAAATGATTGTAATCCAATGTGAGGCTCCACGGACCAAGATGGTGGACACTTGGGTCGCAGTTCCCACAAAGCGAGGTCCTGCATCGGACTGACCAATGCCAGTTCGTGGACCACCAGGTTGATGTTGAGATTGTTGTGGAGGTCGAAAAGGATTCTGCTGCATTGAACAAACAAGTGAAGGCGCAAGCAACGTCACAGCCAAAGCACAAGTTATGGAGAGACCCTTCAAACAACTGAGCTGCGAAAACCAGAAGAGTTGTCACCATCTGCATTCACACGCAAAGTCAGGTCACCTTCTGGTCCAAAATCAGTGGAGTGAAAATTCTCATCTGCATGCTCCGGTAAACCATCCTCCAAAACAGTCTGCAATCGTCCGTCGTCCAAAACAAGCCGCTGCGTCTCACCATGTGCAGTCAACGCTGTTCGAACCAGTGGCATTGCATGTTTGGAAATCTGTTCGCGCTGTCTTGTCGTCCACACATCATCTGAAGGCAGAATTGTCGCTTCGTCCCCCAACAGAGTCATGTTGATCACTCCGTTTGACACGCCAGAAAATTCAACCGTGAAAGCTGCGCTGAACCGATTTCGCCATGAAGGACCTCCGGTCTGGCTCAGGGCAGTTGCCACGGTCTCGCCAACTGTCAAGGCGGCTGAGACAGAGTCCGCTGCCGACTCTCCCACAGCCGTAGTTGAAGTGTAAGGCACCAAAGCTTCGTTGTCATTGGGCTCATTGTGGGTTGCTTCATGCCTAGTGGACTGTAGAATGCCATATCCAAAACTGTAATCGCTCCAGCAATGAAACATGCGTGATCAAGAATTGAACGGCAAATCGTCCACCAGAAATCTCTGCAGCATCGGTAGCATCCTCGCCCAGGCTCAGCCATGGACTCCGCTACCAAGTCTGAAACTTGTTTTTTTCTTGTCCAACGCCTCTTGGCTTCCGCCACGTCGTTTAATGCGTTCAATTGCATGTTGCAAAAAAGTGAATTGACTAATTAATTTTTTTCCGCCCAACGCCTTCATGGCTTCCGCCAGGTCGTTCAACACGTTCAATTGCATGTTGCAAATTAGATTTAATGGGTTAATTAGCGCATACACATGGCCGTCTGCTGATTGAGGGGCCTCAAGAGTGAACTGGTAAAGGACCTGAGTGCAGTCCAGTAGGCCGTCACGAAATCACCACCAAACAAACCAAACAAAAAACCAAACACCAAAACCAAAAGCAAACCCACCAACGCAAAACAAAACACAGCAACACAAAACAAAACCGCAGAACCGAGGCGTGACAGGTGCCAGTTCATGGGCTAATTCATGCAAGAGATGATAACATTGTATCATCTCGACATGGTATGGCGGCAGAAACAAAGGGAAGAACATCAAAATCACCAAGCCATACCTGAAGGCGAGTGAAGCAACAAAAGCACCATGCGGAAACCAGGGATCCCCCCAGCCAGGATCCCCGAGATCACATGGCGCAAGCCGATAAGGCATAACAACTCACCAATAGTCACTTCGAAGCAAACAACGACAAAGCCGCGTCGCAACGAGAGTGGTGAAAAGAAAAGTGAGACGGACAGTGAAACAAGAGCTAATGTGAGAAAGAGCTAAAGTGAAACGGACAGTGAAACAGCCCTCCGGGTGCGCTCAGAGTCCGCTCAGTAGTGCTTTTCCGATCATCATACTCTTGAGTAGTTTCCTGTACTGGACAAAGGTGCTTGCTTGATGGGCATTGCGCCCAAACCGGCTCACTTGGAAAGCTGCCAGGGTTTGCGGTCGACTCTGGGACACTTGTACTCTTGCCAATAGTCTTCATGAGCTGGAAGATTGTGTTCATCATCTGTGCGTGGTGATATCTGTGCATTAAGCTCTTCCGATGACGTGCTTGCACCTTTGGCTGTATGTGGCAGAAGCAGTATGGCTTTTTGCGCTTGGCTAACTTCGTAACTGGCGGAGATTGTGCAACTATCTAAGATACAGCTCAATTGGCGAATTTGGCGTATGGCAGCTTCAAGGTCAGTGACCCTCGTCTTGGATACCTTGAAGCTTCTGGCATGCCTTGTCGAGCAGTTTGGTGGCGGCATCAACTTCACTGGTAGTGACTTGACACAGGGTCAATTGAGTAATTGACTTTGCGAGGCGATTGACTGCAGCAATACTAAAGGGCTAAACTGCACGGCAGGCGTAGAGCGGCTGTACAGTCCATCCATCAACGGCAGTGTTGTCTGCTCATTGGAGCAAGGTGAATTGACTAATTAATGCATTGACGTAGCCTATTCGTCGAAAGCCTCAAAAAGATGAGCTGGCGAGGACCGATACACAGTCCAAGGAGCCGTAACAATCCAAAAAGAAGCAAAGAAACCGCAAACAAACACCAACAAAAAACAAAACACAACCAAAACCCAAAAAACAAGTCTGAAACTTGGTGCCCTGTGTCCTAGTCTGTGTCTCTTGAAATGCCAAGTCGCAAGTCGGCTTCAGCTGCAATCCTTCTCTTTGTCTCGCTTGCATGTATTGTTCTGCCAGATCTTTGGACCAATGATTGGTCAAGGTTCAGGCCAAATTGCGAAAAGTGAAACACATCGAAAGCTGATTTTCCTTTCCGTCCAACGCCAGATGGCTCTCGCCAGGTCGTTCATCAAGCTGGAAAGACAATTGCATTGTGCAAATTCACCGAATCAATGCAGTAGCAAGATTGTCACAATGACAAGGTGATAAAAGAGAAGTGAATTGGATCGATACATAATCTATTGAGCTGTCACCGTCCAAGACAAAAAAGCAAACACCATTTTTTTTTCCCTCTGGTTTGGCCGATCACGGGCTCGGTCCTTACATGAGACGAAGCTGTTGGTAAGAAAACTGCTACATGGACGCCGGTGGTCGCATGAAGCTTGGCAAATCTTAACCAAAAAAACAACCAACACACCAACAAACAAAAACAGGGCAAGACGCAGATCCCCCAGCCAGATTTGCGTCTTACCATTCGAAAGACAGCAAAGCAAACAGCCAACGGGGCCAGAGCCCAACAAGAAAAACCACAAAAGATTTGCCAAGGACACAGTGGTGAAAACCCACTGTGTCACAATAAAGACAAAAACATGCAGCAAACGAATTATGCCACCCAGAAACGTGAGACATGCGAACTACGTGGTTGCCAGCAAGGCAACAAGAAGTCGCGTTTACTATACACTGTAAACTAACCTAGCCTCTCAGAGTCCACTCACAAGTACTTGTTCACGTGCCCAAATTCAGAGAAAGACCAAGTACCAGATGGCATAAACACCAGCAGGAGGACGATGACATGTATGGCCAGGTGTCTTGTGCCCCTCCCCATTGCGGGGAGCGGCCCAGTGGTGACGACAGCGCGGTCTCACGGGGCAAGGTGAGTGACCGTCCGTAACCAGCCACTAAAAACTTATGCACCTCCGGGTGGATATGACTTCCGTGCCAAGTCAAAAAGAAGACCGTTCCAGGCACTGTCAAGCGTGGTCAGCACCTGGTAGTGGCGCCTGTCGAAATGCTTGCAGCAGGTCAAGTCTCAACATCAAACAAGAATGCATTGCCTCGACGGCGCCAAACTGAAAAGTATCTGCAGAACTGTTCAGGTGCTCCCAGAGCGTCTTCGTCTCCGCAAAGTACCTGCAGTGCATTGCAACATAGCAAAAACCAAGGATCAGCCTGAAATCCAGAATACAGACCATGAGGGGCCATTCTCATAATGACACACAAGATGTCATCATGCATGAATTCCCAATGCTGGTAGCGATCCCACTTCTCTGTGTTTTGTTTGTTTTGGTTTGGTTGTGGTTGTGTTTTTTGGTTGTTTTTTGTTTGTTTGTTTGGTTTCCTTTGTTTCTGGTTGTGCTTTGCGTTTGTTTGGTTTCTTGCTGGGACAGCTCGCTGGACTGCGTACAGGTCCACTACCAGTACTTTTGTGGCTATCGACAAGTAGACAGCCTTGCATGATAATTACAAGTCATCTTTTTGCTGCGATTGAACGTGTGTAACGACCTGGCGGAAGCCATGAAGGCGTTGGACGGAAAAAAAATGAAATCCAGAATGCAGACCACTCTCCCGACGAGTGGGCCAGCTGATTAACCGCTGATTCGAGAAGGAAACTCACGATCTATGTGCGCGGCTTTGCTGCTCACGGGCGCTCCAGACTGTCCAGCAGGAGAGTGCCACTGGTTCGCGCCAGTGTAACTCGCTGCAGTGCAGCCTGGTCCATGGCTCCGGCCGACTACGACCTACTCCCCTTAAAGAAAAAGAAGCAAGTGCCAGAGGACCAAGCAAAAGAACAGCCAAGCCGAAACAACAACACAAACGAATTAAGAGACGAACCAACCCCCAACGGACAGAGGAGAAGGGTTTTTTTTCCGTCCAACGCCTTCATGGCTTTCGCCAGGTCGTTACACACGTTTAATCGCAGCAAAAAGATGAATTGTAAATTATCATGCAAGGCCGTCTAAACGTCGATAGCCTCAAAAGAGCACTGGTAATGGACATATGCACAGTCCAGTGAGCGGTCCCATTAAAAACAAAACCACAAACAAGGCAAACAAACAAAGAACATACAAAAACACAACAAAACCAAAACCACAAAGCACAGAGAAGTGGGATCGCTACCAGCTAGAGAAATAAGATGCACGATGACATCTTGTGTGTCATCTCAGTGCTCTGCGGATAGTCACACAACAACACAAAAGCAAAGACAAGGTGAACCGGTGAAGTCAACAGCACAAGTGAACCTGTCCAGTCTGCGGACAGACACATCAGTCCAATTGTGACAAAGGCCTTAGTGCGCAGGTGAAAGCAAAATATACGAGCGTACCTGTCCAGCAGAGAAGCCACCAACAGCAAAACACAAAACAGAGAAACCAGCCAGGGACGAACAACACAACGAAACCAAACAAACCAAACAAAACAAAAAACAGGCCGCGCCAAGAGGACAAACCAAAAACACACAGAAGGAGGAGCCACAAGCACCAGCCAAGACAAAGGACCATAATAGCGGGCAGACAAAGCAACAAAACGAGAGCGCGGGGGGAAGGAGACAAGTGGAGACTAGCAAGGCAGGAGAGAGCAGACGCCCGGGAAGGCAGCAGGACAGGAGGGAGAAAGCAGCACAAGCCAAGAACGCGGTGTTTTGTTTGTTTTGGTTTGGTTGTGGTTGTGTGGTTTTTGTTTGCTGTTTTCTTTTGTTTCTGGTTGTGTTTTTCTGGTTTCTTGCTGGGACAGCTCACTGGACTGCGTACAGGTCCACTACTAGTACTTTTGTGGCTATCGACAAGTAGACAGCCTTGCATGATAATTACAATTCATCTTTTTGCTGCGATTGAATGTGTGTAACGACCTGGCGGAAGCCATGAAGGCGTTGGACGGAAAAAAGCACAAGCCAAGAAGGCGGGCGCGTGCAGCTTTAGCGGTGTCCGAAGGGTAAACTGGATCACACAAGGGCGAATACCTCAGTGACGGAGCGAGGGGCACATGAACAACACCCACAACATGGTGTAGAGGGCAGAGCTCCACATAGGGCCGCAGCCTTTGTTGCCAGGGAGCGGAGTGAAGACAGGAGCCAATCAACCACGACACGCAATACCAAAGGTATGACAACCGGACCGTTGCAGATACAACCAGAATCGGAGGGAGGGACAGCAGAACACTGACTGGACCAGAAAACACCAGGAGATAACCAAGGGGGGAGGGGAGGGGGGGGGAACAGGAAAGAGCGGGCCAAACCGCAAGCACCAAAGCCACAAGGGCAAACAAAAGACAACAACCAAGGCAAGCAAGAGATGCACGGTTCCGAGAGGAACGGACCCAAACACACCACCCTACAAAACAAAACGGCAAAAGTAATTGGAGGGCAGGAGCATACCTGTCTACACTGCGGACAGACGCACATACACCCAATGCCTAACTGAAAGCTGAGGTTGCAACGGTGTAAAAAACTATAGTGCGCCTGTTTACCTGCGAGCAGGCACACAGTGAAACATGTAAGTGCACTGCAGATCAAACCTTAGTGTGGCAAGGGTGGAAACAAATACGGGGGGGGGAGGAAGGGGGTGCATCTGTCCAGTCTGCGGACAGACACGCCCCGCAGCCTCAAAACGTTGATGAATGAAACCACGGAAAACCCTACCAGTGCCAGGAAAGACACATAATGAACCACAACTTACGGGGGGAGACTAAGTCATGCGGCGAGTGAGGTGTTCTAGACAGTGATGTTTATCAGCTTTGAGAGTGTCCGTCCAACTGTTTGCAAGTGCAAATGAGACCGGGCTCGCTACTTCTTGAATGGTAGCGAGCCGGCGGAGCTTAGTGCACTTCGCTTTGAACTCACCTACGTCGTCCTGAGGTGGCCTTTTGCGGGCTCGTCGACTCGGGAAGTCCCTAGTCCGCACATGCTATCGCAATGTGGCTTCAGGGAGGTAGTGAGCCGGAAGCTGATAGAGGATTCTACTCGTAAAATTGTCAAAGCTAATTTCCCACCGAGAAAACATATGACGGTGGTTCAGTTGCTGGTTGAGCTGGTCAACAAAATTGGTGTAGGTCTTTTGGGACATGCCAGATTTTTTTTTTTGTCCGAGCCCGTTGCCTTTCGGCGGGTCTCGGTCTTGAGTCTTACTCGCGGACCAGCGGGGAATCGAACCACCACCAGCAGTCTGTCAGGTCTTTTGGGACATGCCAGAGCCGCAACAGGCTATAGTTGGAGGGCCAGTTGCAGTCTGTTTCCACTTTTCAGGTGTCAGGCCTCTGGAAGAAGGGATGATTACGTCAAGCGTGACTCTGGTTGCTCCTTTTTTTGTGGTCGGCGCCCGTTGCCCTTCGGCGGGTCGCACTTGAGACTCCCGAGTGGACCAGCAGGGATTCGAACTACCACCGGCAGTCTGTCAGCGCTGGCAAGACCAACGCCATACCAACTGAGCCATCGGGTCGCCTAAGCGTGACTCTGGTTGCTCCGGCAGGCTGAAGGCCACGCATGACATCTGGCTCCACTACCCCATTTGATAGCCACGAATTGCTTCCGTGAAACAGCCCGCGGCCTGCAAGTCTTCATCAAGGTCTAGGTGTGGACCATTGACTCTCTTGTCAGTGAACTCAACTGCTTGAAGACTTGGTCAGAGCCCAACAACTAAAAACTTGCCGCTAACACACAGTGGTGGATTACCACTATGTAAGTTGCGCTGCATGCTAGACCTCTAAGCCCTCAGATTCCTGTCAGCAGTTCTTGTGCACGAACATCAAAGTATTGTATGATTAAAGAAATCACACCGCAGCAGCATGTTGAGAGTCTTTGGCCTGCAATCTCCTGGTGCGGTCACACGCTCCCTTCAGGGGAGCGGAACAAATCCGTAGTCGATCCTGACACTAGGCCAGGCATTAGCCATCCGGCTTCTGTCACAGGGCGAACATACCCTCATCTCGCTGTGCGTTGCCGATTCAAAAAAGCAAACACCAAACCCAAAAACAAACAAAACAGAAAAAACACCAAAAAGCAAACAACACAAACCAGAACAAAAACAAACACCAGCACGGCTGGTAGACGGCAGCTCCTTCTACGAACTCGACTTTAGCGTTGGAGGAGCCAATCCACCGCTGTTGACCTCTGTACACTGGCAATCCATGGAATGTGAATGCATATGTTTTTCATGCTGGTAAAGATGATGTTTACCGGACATGTGGTGTGTATTTTCAAGAAAAACGATGGATGCAGCACCGACACAAGCTCTGATGATGGAACGGATGGTGATGTTCTTTCAAATGAAGATGGCGCCGAGAGCAGTTGAGGAGTGTTTCACTGACATTCACACTGCCACTGAACACCTCGTCATTCAAAGACTGGATCAAGTCAATCAGAGCCTCCAAACTGAATTCCCGGCAACAGACCGACAAGCTCTGGAATTCGCCGAGATCCTTTGACTGGGCGCGAGCTTGAGGATGAGACAGAGCCACTTGTTGAGGAGAGCGAAAGAGCCTGCTTTTCCACCACCTCCAGTTGTGCCTTCTCGAAAGCGTGATCGACAAAGTGATGACATCAGACGTGCCAATGCTTTTTTTCCGTCCAACGCCGTATGGCTTCCGCCAGGTCGTTCAACATGTTTCCAATCATGTTGCATGTGAGATTAATTATCTAATTCACGCAGGGGCCAAGCTGTAGGGCCGCAAAAGTCAACTGGTAGAGGACCGATACATAGTCCTATTACCTTGTCACGTTCGAAGAACAAGAACCGAGACACAAAGAACCAAAAGCAAAAACAACACAACACACAAAACACAAGCAAAAGCAAACCACACAAAAACACACAAAAACACACAACCACACAGCAGTGACGTGACAGGTTCCAGTTATGGGTGAAAAAGAACTGTTGAGGCAAGAGGTGATAGCTTAGTATCATCTCGGCGTATGCAGATGACAACTTATGTGTCATGCTACGCAGGCCCATGACACAATACAACAACGTAAGAAACACAAACACACCATGGGCCACATGAAGGGTGTAGAAAGCAACAAAGCTCAATGCGGAAACCAGGGATCCCCCCAGCCAGGATCCCCGAGATCACAAGGAGCAGCCTTCACGGCATGACAGTCACCCTGACACTTTGAAGCAAACACCGACAAAGCCGGGTCACAACAAAGTGGTGAGAAAAACTACCGCAGTGAAACAGGAAAGTGAAACATGTGAAACATGATCTAAGGTGAAAAAGACAGCGAGGCTACGGCACTCAGGGCACACTCAGAGTCCGCTCAGAACTGCTTTTCCAATCATCATACTGCATCAAAATTGATTCCGGTAGGCATCATTGTGCTAGTGCTCTTGCAACTCGTCTTCATGGTATGGGAGATTGTACTCGTCATCAGTGCGTGGTGATATCTGTGCATTGAGTTCTTCGGACGAGGTGCTGGCTCCCTTGGCTGTATGGTGAAGCTGTAGTATGGCTTTCTGGGCTTGGGTTACTTCGTAACTGGCAGATATGGTACAGCTATCCAAGATACAGCCAATTTGACGGAGTTGGCGTATGGCCGCCTCAAGGTCATTCACTCTCTGGGATGGGATGTTTTGGATTCCTTGAAGCTTCTGTCGGGCCTTCTCTAAAAGTTTGGTGGCATCATCGACTTCGCTGGTAGTGACCTGGCAGAGGGTCAGTTGAGTGATGGACTGTGCAAGACGATGGACAGCGGCGTCTTTGATAGGAGTCGGTCGCTCCATTCCAACGGACAAAGTTGTTTACAGGTTTATAGGTGGACTTAGGCTTCAGAGTCAACTGGTGTTCACAGTATTGCCACCTTGGTCGAGAACGGGCATGTGGTGGTGTGGTGAAGATCATTGGCCGGTCGAAAAATTGGTTGATCGAAGGTCAAACGGCGACGGGCACCATGGCTAGATGTACTTTGACATCGCACTACACTACCATGCAATAATTAAGGTAGACCAACCCGAATAATCAAAAAACAAAACAACTTAAAAACCCACAATTATTATGACCGCCCCCCACCGCCTCCCGTCCCATACTGGCTTCGGCATGCTGACAGCAAAGGTAGTCGCAGCGGGCAGTAATCAACCATGAGTACCCCATGGTGACAACGCCGCTCAACCTAGGTCAACTTGCAGGCTGGATGCATGGATGGGAAACTGGGGTGTTCTGCGTCACCTCATGTGGCTTACTGGAACTGCTCGTGTGAGGTGGTGCGAGGGTCTCCACTGCTACTAGCACCACTGGCGGCAGCAGTGGCGGGGGGTGGATCACTGCTCTCCGCTGGTTTCATCATTTGGGCGATGAGCGGATGGGTTCGCTTGTCACGCAGGATCCGTGTCATTTCGCGAGTGAATGCCGCAGGGTCATCAACCAGTTCCTTCGCTTCCGCCAGTGGCCTGTCAAGGACAATGGCAATGAGCATTTCGCCACCATCTTTGTGGATTATAGTTGGTCGGCCGGCTTGTATCTCGGCGAGGATTGCCACCGCCTTGTTTTCACACAACGTGCGTTCCCATTCCTCCAGAGCTCTTTGCGATAGGGTGTCAGTCTGTGGTGGGGCTTTCAGGGCAGCTGGTGTCCCTAACGCTCGTAGGAAGGGGCTGTCGGGAGGAATGGGGGATGGGAAGCGCTGAATGGCCGCTACGGCACGTTGGACGTCATTTGCTTGCACATCATATGACGTGGTCGTTTTCTTGCTTATGGCAGGCTCGGAGTCAGCCCATAGTTGCTCCAGTGTATATCCTGGTTTCGGTTCCATATACTTTCGGTTCCACACTGCATGGTGGGACCATTGAGGCGCGTCATGGTTGATTTCCACTGAATCCCTTTTCATGTCATATTCTTTGAGCATATCATCTAATTCTTGCAAGCTAGCAGCTCTGTGAATACAACATTGTCTGACAGCGCCATCGATGTGGAGTGGCCATCCCACCGGCATGTGGGAGTCTTCCAGGAGTCCGTCACCATTTTGTTCTATGATTGTACCCAACATGGGGACATCAATAGTTGCTTTGAGGCTGACTTGAGCACGTTTGCACTTCCATGTGTCAGGTGCCAAAAGGCCTCTGCCAGCCAAAAGCTCAAGCGACGGGAACTGCGGTTGGTCATTCGCTGGTAACACCTCTTCTCTGATGACTAACTTCAGCCCATGTAGTGGCTGGGGTTGCTCCTTTTGAAGGTCTTGAGGTGATTGAGATGTGGTGTCCTTGGGTGTTGTGTCTTCAAACCAGGTGGGACGGACTGACTGGACTCCTATGGGACTTGCAGAACTAGCGGTTTTAATGCTTTCTCTGCGCAGGCTATGGTAGACGGGCGGGATCATCCATGCCGGCACAAAGACTGTGATAAACTGCACGTTCCAAATGACCTGCAAATTTTGCGGCTTGACTTCAGGCGTGATACATCTTACCTGACCATCGATCACTCTGGTGTATGATTCAGCGCGGTCGAAGGATGCTGTGACTTTCAGGCCTAGGTACAGTTCCCTAAACCAGTATTCCTTGAGCATCATAAAGGAAAGGTGAGGTGCCCTCACTTCCAATACGTGCGAGGCTGGCATTAGAAGAGTGACCATCCATTCAGCTAAGAATTCGATCATTTTGGCTTCGAGTTTGGGGAGGATGGCTTGAACTGCTCGTAGTGCACCCGCGATGTCCGGGACATGCCTACGTGAGGGCAATCCAACTGTTCGCTTGGCATACTCGTCAGCAAAGTAAAGTCTGCACAACTTTGAGACCCACTGGCTCGGTTTCTCCATGTCTATGGTGATCTTAGCCAGGGGCCATGGGTCTGGGAGCGTGGATAAACAGTGCAATAATTCGGAGGTTAGGTCTGCTGAGATGACTGGGAGGGCTTCTCCTTGCGGGCGATAGTCAACTGCAGGGCCTACCGTGCCTTTGCTTTTTTGCGTGTGGGTGCGGGCGGCACTATGCACTGCTTGGATGGTGGTCTCATATTGACTGACCATGGCTCTTAAGTACTTGCATGCGCGGACAGCTGCTCTTCTTGTGTTTGGCCCGTCTTCGGGCTGGTTCTTGGCAGCTACTGCAAGGATGTCTCTCGCCTCTTCTTCTGGCGACCGTTTGGGTTCCGTATCAGGTGCAGGTGCATTGAGAGCGGTACCTTGGACTGGCGCCTCTTTTGCGCGCGGCAAGTGGTCTGGGATTGGTAACTTCGGGTGTAATCGCCATCCATCAAAGAAGTATATGCCAGGCAGGGACAGGATCTCCTGTTCTGGGCCCGACTGTGCTACTATGTGCCCGGTGCGTGCTTTGTACAGTCCTGAGGGTAGGCACACGTAGGTGGGAGAGGGTGTGCGATCAGCAGCGTAGGCATATAGGACAACTTCAGAGAAAGGGAGATCTTGCTCGGGGAGCCACTTGTGTTGAGTTCGTAAACCTGCTTCAACTTCTTGGAGGCGCTCCCTGTTTAGCCATCGTAGGTCCGACCCGCGCACCAATATCAGGCGGTATCTCGCTCGCTTCACTTCGTCGGCTTGCTGATCGTAGTATTGATTGGCGATTGCAAGGGGAGGGAACTCCCAGGTTGGTGCCGAATTCAGTGACCACCGGCTTAGCTGTGCTAGATTCTCTTGAACTGGGTCAGGATTAAAGTCTGGCCACCTCCATGTCGTTTCTCCTCTCCGGAGGCCCCGGATGCCGTATGCAATTGTGGCAATCACCTGCGCCATGCCCATGAGCCCCATCATTTCCAGCGGAGAGACTAGCACTGTTAAGGATTTGGACCGGGTGAGCCCCACAGTGATTCTGCCAAGGCAGTCCTCAGTATCTTCTGTAGGAGAGCCATTGGAGTAGTATTTAGTGTTGAGAAATCCAATACTCGGCTGAGCTACGATTGATACCTGTGCTGTTCCTCCTGCTGAATTGGCTATTGTTTCGACACGCAGGGTGCGAACATAATCCCTTTTGAGCACGGAGCGGTTCAAGTTGTTCTTGTGATCAGTTGCGGTGGTCATAGTAACAAGTCCGTCTGCAAATCCAGCATTGTGAGGGAAGGGGGTGAGCACCTCTGACACAAGAGTCTCTAGATCTGTCGCTACCAACCCGTTAATCCTAGCATTCGTATCCCAAAGCACTAATTGGAACCCTGGTGGCTTGTCGGGAAGTCCTCCCGAGGCAAAACTTCCCAGTTCCCATAGGCCATTGATCTGCCTGCAAAGATCGGGATATCTAACTGCAACCACTGCATGGTATGTCACAGGACTAACTCTGGAGCTGGAGGGAAGCATTAACCCCCAAGCATGGATGTCACTCACTCCGGCGGTTTGGGAATTTAAGACTGCTTGTATGTCCCCAGCTATGGGCAGGAGGGTAGCGGCATGTTGCAAGATCCAGGCAAGGCGCACAAGAGACCGTGGAAGATTGAGAACAGCACCCTCCAGCAGTTCCGGTTCTACGAAACGGGAGTGTCGCCGCATAGTGGGCTGCGTTGCTTTAAATACGGCTTGGAGGCCTGGAAGAACAGCGCTGGCTACTTTGAGATCTTCCTCATCCTCTGGCGATAGCTGACTTGTCCATAGCCGGCCTAAAGTGGACTGCCCTCGTTTGAGAATTTGACTAAGAGCCGCTAAACCTTCATTTGCCGAACCGTCCAGCAGTCGGATCATTGCATCGGCAAGGTTGGCTGGCATGTAATAATTGCGGTCGCTTCGCAGTCCATGCTTTTTGGCTAGCAGTAGTTGTCGTGACCTTTTTGCGTTGCGAGCTGCCCGATCGATGCCGCCAGGTGTCTGCTCAGAGTCTCCTGTCCACAAAGTACCATACTGCTGGCCTTCATCAATGACCAGGAGGGAGAGTTCTTGCATAAAACCATCCATTGTGGACCATTGCATGGTAAGATCCTGGGCTACCGTTCCCCCGGTGGCTAAAATTGACTGACACTTGTTCAGCATTTGCCTTCTTTCTCTCGGGTGGATATCAAATTTCGTGTGGGAGTAACTGCTTTTGTTGCGCTCTTGGTCTCCCACCAGCCGACCTATGCGCCCAAACACCCCCGACGGGGGGTCGAGCCATAGGAGGAGGTCAGCAAAGGATCTAGTGCCGGAGTTCTCTTTACAAATGAACAGTATTTTGAGGCTGTCGGTAGTGTCGATTTCAATTAAGGCCAGGATGAGGATTGCCATCGATTTCGACTTGCCTGCTCCGAAAAGCCCTTGGATACACAGATCTAGCCGATTGGTGAGCAACGCCATTGTCACTGCGCAGAGTGTGCCTAAAACATGTCCGTCAATCTCAGCGGCAAAGGATAGTGCCGTGGAGCGGGTCCAGGGGTGAAGCTCGCCCTCTACGTGACATGGAATTAGCACTAGGCGTAGCAACTGGCCGCACAAATGCAAGAAATGTGATCTTTTGTTGCCCTCCATTCCTTCCACTGCCGTTTGTACATTATAGATACCTAATCCCAGGTGGTATCTGCACGGGGAGGTTTGCGCGACAGCGGTAAGCTCTCGGGTAGGCTTAGTACATCCGAACATCCACATTGTATGTAGGAAGAAGGTCTTTGGGACCGGGCTTTTCTGTCCCTGGACGGTCGCATCAATGGGGTCCAGGTGCTGGCCGGAGGCACTATACCAGTCTTGGAGGGCTTCGAGTTGTTCCTTTGCAAAAAATTCAATGGCTGGTCCTGAAAGGAAAGCAACTTCGATGAATTTGGGGTTGCAGTGTCTATATATGCGTGAGGCAGCTAGCTCATCCTTTTTTTTGGATGCGCGCGGCGTGATGGCTAGGACCCAGCCAAACAGGATTTGAAGGTCATCTCCGTCATCGGCTGGTGCTTCTGCTGTACCTACCATGGCAATAAGTCTACCCGTGCCAATGGGGCTGACTTTGTGATGGTGCGCATCGCTGGCTAGTAGGCTGAACACTTCAGTTTTACCCAGGCTTGGATGTCGGAACGCGAATGCATCTTGTCCGCCTTTGACTTTCCAGTGTCCAAACTCGCTACCTTTGAAAAGAAATTCAAGGGCGATGGGTTGCGATGGTTGCCGGACAGGTCCTGCACTTTGCATTGTTAACCCTGTTTCATTATAGCCTTCATTGGGGCTGAGCATGGGCAAATAGTAATCTAACATGTAGACAGCCATGGGCAATTGCAAGGTGCCAAGGAAATGTTGTACCATGGTGGTATAGTTGAGCAACTTGGTCCTTGAGGAGATGGTGACTGTTGCCAACGTGGCTAAGTATTGGGTTGCCTCTTGCTCAGTTTTGACCTCCGAGTTATGGGCAGCAATGTGGGTGACAAGTGCCTGTGTCGTGGTTTCAGGTAGCTCGCACATCTCAGCTAATTCGCGCAGGAGTTTTCTGGCTGTTCTTGGGAGTTCAAAACTGCACCATGAGATGAGACGGAGGGGAGCCTGTGAGTACACTTCGAAGGGGAGCACTCCAGGGGTTCCTTCTAACTGCTCCATATCTGGTCGTCCTTCAGGGAGGGCGACTCGTGTCCAATGCGAGTAGTTGTGTTGTGCAGTGCCAAGGTACGCTCTCCATCCTGTGATATGCGTAATTGCAAATCCCCGTTGCCTAAGCAGTTTAATGTCATGGTTCGACGGGTTCCATACGCAAAGTCTGTCATCTGCATGGTGAATGAGGTGGACCTCTCTCATCTGAGATAAGTTGTATGCCGTCAGCAGCGATGGTGGCAGGGCAATGGCTGCTAGCACGGTTTTGCCTTCAATGTCTGGGAATTCCGAGAGGATAGTCTCCCATACCATTCCTGCATACGAGCCAGCGCTGTGCCCTCGGATGTAGATAGAGCCTACCATGTATCCTGTTAATCTCAGAAGGTCTACTGGGCGGATTTCAGGGGGCAGACATACTCCGACTAGCGGGTGTGCAACTAGTAACTTAGTGAAAAGCCGCAGGCCATGTATGTACCCGGGCCACGGCGGTTTCCTGTGTGCCGGGATGATAGGACAGAAGCGCAACAGTTTCATGGCCCGACTGATGATTTGCGCCTGCAATTGGTTCGCACTGGGCATTCCTAAGACGCGGCACCAGAAGTGTGCACCTATGGGAAACATGGCAATGTGCAGTAGCAAGTATTCTTGTGTGTGGGCAGTGCCTGCTACTGTGCCAGCTCTTGCATTCCAATCGTCCTGTTTGCTAAGGGATGGCCCATACACATGCGCTTCCTTTTTGCAAGCTAGCAGTACGTCCCAATCTTCATCAAGTTCACCTCCACCCAACCCAGTGCACTGAACTTCCAGGGACCCTGGGTCAGCGTCATTGAGTTGCCAGGAGGTGTTATCCATGACAGTGATTTTCCAATCAGTGTATTTGGGGTCTGTATGGCTAGCAAGAACCTCATTGATGGCTAGTTCTGCGTTGCTAGGGTCAATTTCCAGTCGTCGTTGCAGCGCTTCCAGCAGAGGGAGGATTGGGGCAGTGGGAAGCTGGAGGCTCGCATGCTGACCGCAGAAGACAATGGCAGGCTCGCAAGCCTTGGGCCAAGGTGTATGGTTGTTGCTGCTGTTGGGGGCGTCCACTGGTGTCCAAAGGCTCTGAAGAAGCAACACCTGCGTCTTAGTAAGGCTTCTGTTTTGCGGGACATGCGGCTTGGCGACTATTTTACTCCCTCGAACAAAATCGCAGCCTGTTGGGTGTGTCCATAACGGTGGTGCCTCGTCGACTCCTATGAGCGACACAGCAAGCGGTTGCAGCCCTTTGCTTAGCCACTGTTTGAGTTGGTGTCCTAGGCCTACTTTACTCCCATGGAAGGCGTGCACTATTGGCGGCAGGCTATACCCTATGGTTAACTCCTTGCTTTGGAACAACTTGTCTCCTGGAAGACAGAGTATGGGGAAGTCGGCTGGGAAAACTGACATGGGGGAGAGTGCACCTTGCTCGAAAATGGGGCGCGCCCAGGTAAGGAATGGCGGGGTCCGCTCGACAAAGTCCGGTCTAAGGTATCGGCCATCTCCATGACGTGGCCATTCTCCTTGCTCCGGGATGGGGAATGCAATGGCTCCCGCCCATTCGCCCAACATCGCCCATGCATGTGTCCAGTCAAGCGGGGTTCTAGCCTTACATCCTAGTAGGGGGGTGAGAAGCAGCCCGCCCCTCATTGCTTCCGCAGGGTCTTCTGGCACAGCGGTTGTAGCAAGGAAACTGGCTCGGCTATCTTTAAGTGCGGTGACCCAGTCATCTGCTGATCGGCGGTTGGCAGGGTGAGCTATTCGTCTTGCCTTTGGGGCGGGTGCATCGCTCGGACAGGAGCTTTGGGCAGTAGCCGGGGGCATGAATGCATCCGGGGTTTCTTGGTCCATTTCAACATCAGCTGCATTGGTCGGGATATGCCCTGTCACAATGATTAAGCCGGCATTGAGTTCAGCTTTGGCTTCTGTGGCGAGGAGTACTGCCGGAGGGCACTGGCTAGAGCTGGCCATTGTGTTGTGTTGCATTGCTTCGGCTCTGCTTGCCTTATCCGTCATAAGATTGATTAGTTCGGCTATCTCAAACAATGAGGTCGGCACGCAGTCAGAGTCGATTAGTGCAAAATTTACAGTGGGGAACATTAAGCACAGCGCCTCCAGAGCTGCAGCACCAGCCCAGGTATAATGGACCTGATGCAAACCTGTGTCAGCATGAATGGGAAAATAAATGGCAGTCGTTTTCTCCCGGTAAGGGCCAGTTACTGTACATCGGCCCTTGATCCAGGGTGCAAAATGCGGCCAGTAGGCTGGAGGATCAGTGCCTGACAGTTTGCGGTTGTCCACATAAACATAAACGGTGGCATACTGTGGTAACCATGAGAGATATCTATGATCCACTGGAAGAGCGTTTTATGATGGACCTGGCTGGCTGCGGGGCGTTGGACGCCGTTCCCTTCGTCCACCATGAGTGCGGGGTATGTCAGGGGTGACCGGGGCATTCGACAAGAGCCAACATCGTCCCATTTCCACCTTTGTTTGATATCGTCCATGCCGAGCGGGGTCTCAATCTCTTTTTGCGAGAGGAAAAGTTCATCAAGCTGGTGGCTTAATTGAGTGACCTCCTGGACATTGAGGAAATCTATAGGTGCGGCAATTTCCCACCGTTCCCTTGGGGGAGGCTCGGCCCCTTGTTGGAAATACGGAGCGTCATCTTCTGCTTCGAGGGCGTCAAAGTATTCTGTATCACTGTCCATTGACACATCCTCGACTGTGTTATCTGGGGCGGTTGGTTCTGCTGGTTCGATGTCTGTATCTGAGTCATCAGGGTCAGGCGACGTCAATGCAATGAACCTGTTTGGTGTCATAAGCTGTTGCAGCATGTTGACGCCGGCTTGACCCTGAACAGCCGGTACCCGGGTGTCAGGTGCCAAGTGACCAGGCGAAAATAGTGGATGTTATATGAGCAGTGAGTGCAAAATGTGTCAACAGGATTGGCTGGGCTAGGGAAACCCCGAACACCCGGCACCCGGGGTCAAGGTTCCCCGCTGCGGGGCCAATTCGTTGGAGGTGAAACAGGTAGGAAACAAAACAATCAGGGTTTGTCTTACACCTTGGTATGCGAATTGATGTCGGATGGCTGACCTAGCTATGAAAACTAGTGGAGCCACAAAAGCTGCAGTGTGAACAATTGTGCCACTGACAGTTTATGCAACCTTCTTTGCCCAAGTACATGTTAGTTCGACAGAAGTTGAGATGACTAACGGTGACAGGACCTGGGACACACGCCTAACCAAGACAGCTGAGCATACAAAAATCCCCTTAAATCCTCTTACTCCAGTTTATGGGGGTCATACTTGAGTGGGTACTCTCCCTTACAGTAGGTTTGGGGGGAATTATCCTGGCACGCAGCTGCTTTTCTCTTGGCGCATCTGTGGAGTAGGCGGCATTAGAAATGGCACTGATCAGGTGGTTTCACACAGTCAGGTGCACGCAGTACTAGCTGTCTGTATGGTCAGTCAATGATTTCCATTTCCATATCTGCAACAGGAGAGGGTTGCAGAGTGTCTGGTGATTGGTCATCTTGCATTCTTTTAAGGCGCTTTCTAATGCGCGTGAGATGCTCGCGGGCATTGACAAGCCGCGTTTCATGGAAGGCTACTCTTTCACAGGCTGTCTTCTCCATGTTCTGTAACGTCGGGATGTCCACTGTGGCGAGGTCGACGTCCTGCCTGGATTCGCTGGCGGGCTCAGGGCTGCTAGCACCAGCAGTGTCAGTTGCTTGAGTCTCTGGCGATTCTTTGGGTGAATTTGCAGGCGACGATTCTTCTGTTGATGTGTCGTCGTGGGCTGCGGGCTGTTCCGGAGGTTGCTGTTGCTCATCATCTTTGCTGTGAGCTGCAGAGTGAGAGTCAGAGGATAACACGCCGGTACCCGGGGTATCCGTTTGCGCTTTGTTCGCAGGCAGGGCCGATGGTGGGCCTGGTCTTCTGTGAAATAAAGATTGTGCACTGATTTTGTCAGGTGGCTTGCTTTGCTGCTGGGCTGGAGCTTCTGCCACCACGCCTGTACTGGGATTGGACGATGCGGCAGTTGCCGCGTTGTCTGTGCTTTGTTGACTTGCGGCCAGCAAATTGGCTGGTTTTTGGGTCTGTCTAGCCTCCGTTGGTCGACTATCTGCCAACGTTTGTTGGTTCGCCTGATGAATGATAGACTGCAATTCCATATATTGCCGCTCTCGGTCAGCCACTTGCTGTGGCGTGCTCTGAGTACCCTTGGGGTCCTGTGGAGTGTCTGCTTGCAGTTTTTGTACTGGCTGCTTTGCTGCGGATCGCTCCGTCCACCTGGTTGGTAGCGGTGGAGGCGGAGGCAGTGCCCGTTTCACATGCTGCGAAGATTTAAGTCGGTCAATGCGTGGCTGAATTTCATCTCGCAGCTCAGGTGGGTACGGCTCTCCGGTCTCAGCTAACCACTGTACAGTTTCTTCATGCGTCCACAGGGTGGTTCTCCACAATGGGATGGTATTGTCATCAGTGACCCAGAACAATGGCTTAGGCGGTAGCAACTCATGGGCTTCCACGATCAAAGGCAGCAGGAAAGCTAATCTCTTTTGCTCATGGAAAATCATTGCTCCGTTCGGGTGAACTTTCAGGTGGGTATGGTTCCACACAAAAGGTTGCACGACACGCATGGTGTGAGCGTCACGATTAAAGATGGATAGTCGGACTTGGGTATACGGTGGCGCAGCACCGTAGACTTTTCCATCCCAGGGTGGTTCAAGAAAGCCCCACCTCTCTTTCCGGCCGTAATTAACGGTCTCCCAAAAGGCAGGGTCAAACTCTTTCTCAAGAACGTCTGCAAGAGTAGAAAAGAGAAGCCATGGCACCTCGTCAATATGCAAGTGGTATTCTACCAGCGTAAAGTTATATGTTGTTTGGCAATCTCCTACCCATATTGTGCCCCTCACTGCAAGAAAGCGAACTTTGCTGGCTGCTGGCATGTCCCAATTCATTCCAGCCGATATGTTCAGTAGGTGTTGATCAGAAACACTGATTTGGCCAGACGGAAAAGGGTTTGGCTTCGGCATACCAGCAGCAGGTACCCTGCAGTGGCAGCACTCTCCGGAGTGGAGGCAGTTGCACGGCGTATGGTTAGACCAAACGACAGGAACCACTCGCTATTGCGGGCAGCGGCCAAACAACGAGAACCCCGTGTTGGCTTGAATGTATGAACGGGCGAGCAAATTAGAAGTTGGGGTCAATGAGGATCCAGGCAACACTGGCTTATGCAGGTGCGGTGTCCTCACAGTTCGAGCCAACGGCTGCTGACGGAGACAGTGAATCATGTTCGGTTCAGGCACAGTTAACAAAATACCAGACACTGCAACGGTGGGAAGTATGTGCAACATGTGACCGGTGACAGGATTGGAGTGAAGGTGCATTGTGGTTCAGTAGTAGAGACATGACACAGGAGGAGGTAGCAAGGGGCAGGGCAAGTGGTGGGGCAGCAGCACATGACAGGAGGAGGTGACTACCTGTGCAAGATATGCTAGAAACGATGGACCCTGAGGAGCACTATCAGAAAGGAGTACACATTAATGAGAGGATATATGGCCGTCAGGATATTGGGAGGAGGGGTGACAGTCATGAGTGTGTGAACCATGTGAGATGAGTGCCTGGTAGGGTGAAAGCGAAGCTGAACCCTCACCATTACCCAAGGTGCCCTTGGGAACAGTGGAGGAATGAAAGACACATGTGTCATGTTCCTACTGATGTGAGGGGCACAGCGGGGGGTGAAGGCATGAGGGACTGCTGAGATAGATGGTTGAGTGCGGGAAGCAGTTTCAATCCGTTCTATTCTTAAGCGGGGGGGTATACCTACAATGTGTCGACTCACCTGTTGGAGGGGGCCTATGGTGGTTTCGAGGGAGTACGGATTGCTGACTGCTTGACTGTTTCTTGGCAGCAGGTGGGCACTCAGTGTAGCCGAGTTAAAAAATTCTATCTGTACATTGCTGCTCCGCACTTCATCGCAGTAGTATACGCAGGATGCGTTGTTCCGTCGTGAGCATTGTTCGGTCACAGCGGGCGATAAATGCACTGATCTCCAGGTGGGCGGTTCGTAATACTCCGCTTAGTACTTGCTCGTCAAACCCTATGTCGTCCAGGTCATCCATGGTTTCCTCCAACTGGTACTGCAATCTCATGGCCAGCAGTTTAACACGATGGACAAAAAGGAGCTGCTGGAGTAAGGCACGAACATGGTCAGCAGTTGCGCTGCGCGCTGCCCTGTTCATGGATCAGGTCCGAAATGCTGTACAGCGCTAATGGACGTTCGGCAGCAAACAGGGTGGTGGACAGGAAACACAGAGGCGGGTAAGCTCTAGCCAAATTTCACGGACGCACTGACAAATATAGACAGGTAGTATGCACTTACGCACCTCCTACTGTAACATGTCAATAGTATGCTTTGAGGCCCTAGTGGCTATTCGGCTATTCCTAGCGTCCTGCATACTTGGAAGTCTAGATTGGACTGTGGCAGTAGAGAGGCAAATGTTTAAGCCGTTACAACAATGTAATAGTATTTGGTGTAGTGTCATTCCCAGGTAATTACTTAAGGGCAGCCAATGACTAGAAAAACACCCCTTTGGTACAGAGCCATGGACATTGGCTGGAGCTATGCCACCAGTAATTAGGAAACACCAGTCTTTCCAGCAGCTGTTAGCAGCATGTCTGAAGAGTTCATCAATCTCTGAAAAATTATTGAATAATTCCATGGTCACTCAGTATTTGTCACAAGGCCCGCAATCAAAACCTTCCAAAAGGATATGCCCGAAAAAAGTGAAAAAGCTTGAAATTATGCGGTAAATTACAATTATCGGGCACAGCAGTGGGTCAAAGGGATAGCATTTTATATCTTTCCTTTGGACAGATGGTGATTCCGATTCAAATGCGGCAACTGGAGAGCTCACCGTGGCCACAGCTCCTTTTTGTGCCTTGTACCAATCCGAAGAGGCCTAAGTGCATCGATGCGCGGAAGTACTTCCTTATAAACGACCTTGTCCCTACAGTGCATAACATGAATATATATATATATATACGCCATACAGACATATATACAAACAACGTGCATATTCAACATATATATAATTATATACATCGTCGCATACGCTCTCGCATCCTACGCATGGGGGGAGAACAACATACACCATCTCAAACTTAAACAAAACCAACAACTTCAAATAGTGCAGTCGGAAACATGAACGATCGACAGCCCAGGCAAACTCTGTTTTCTTCTCGTTGGCGGACAAGGGTGATTTCCAATGAAATCATAAATTGATTTCTATTTCGCATTGCATCATTGATTGTTTCATCGCATTGAAAACGAAAGATGGGACTGCATATCCCGGCATATCTTTCACAACGGATTCTCACCCAAGTCTGCTTCAGCCAAGGCATCAACAGAGCAGTGCCTAACATGGGCATTTCGGGCTGACGTAAGTAAATGGCCTTAGAAGGGCCAATTCCAGGACTGAACCTCGGCTCAGATAGTCAGCCACATTGGAACTCGACGGAACCCTCGTCACCCGAAGAAGGAATGTGTCTTCGCCTGGGTCCTCCAACGATAGCAAGGTCTTACGCCAGTCTTCCTGCAATGACGTCCCCTTGACGAGCGCGTCCAATGAGGCCAGTTGTCCACAAACATGACGACCCTTCCGGAGGATACTCTTTTCTTCCAGTGACGCAAGGCCACCTCGCAAGCATAACGTTCAACCAATCCAATAACGTGGGACTTCCCACCATGTCTCCAAACATCCGAAGCTGCACTCGGAACTTCACTGCCGAAAACTTCAGGATTTGCATCAGGGAAAAGACAAACTGCACCTATCGTCGCACGAAGCTATCCAGTGTCGTACTCAAGGGCACCATCTGTAAAGCAATACAGGTTTCTTCATGTCATCAGCGATGAAGGATTTCGGTTTTCCTCCGCATAATCTCTCTTGAAGAATCTCAAATGTCTTGATCTGAGTGTCACCCAAACGTACGGTCGTAGGTGCCGTGTGTCCAAGCTCCCTCAAGTCGGCCAACCAGCTTGCCAGCTCGCCCCACACACGGGAGTCTGCATATTGAAGTTTTCCCAGAACAGAAGGTAGCTGATTAGGCACTACCACGCCAGTCTCAAGGATATTTATCAAGGCACGGTCCAATTCCACCACCCTCGCAGGTTTGTTGGATATTGCAATCTTTCTCTGCAACGCTTGCTCAAGTCAACCCCGATTCCAAGAATTTCAGCAGTGTAATCGAAGGGGGGCCAGCTTCTCCTCCGAGTAAACAAAACCAAAAGAGACATGAAACCCTTGGTGCAGGCCAACGTGGAGGTGGTGTGCATTGCATGAGATACCATAGGGAATTCGTCAAAGCAACTCGTCCACAAGAGTCCCCACGCGCACCGTGCGGCTTGCAGGAAGGCACTCACCCTCACGAAGTTGTGAACGCTAGCTGAATCTCCAAATGGGAGGGTAGCACACTTGAATCATCTCACATCCTGGTGCTCTTCGCTCCAAAAAGGAAATGACAGCTTTGTCTGAATCTGAGAGGGAGCTGTTTGTACGCCGATTTCAAGTCCATGGCTGTGACCTTCAGATCAACGCCAGCTTCTATCCAGTCTTTATGAACAAACCCAAGACAATTGCATTCCATCTTCCAACTCAAGTTGAACTGGCCACCGACTGTATACAGCCTCAAGAGAAAAAGGAACCCATACCAGGTGGTCAAGGGCATACAATAATGCCGTTTCCGTTGACGAGAAAATCTCGTCCACTCAGTTTTCCTTCAGGTCGTCAATGGGCCTGAGCTACTCCTTTAGGATGACTGCAAAACGCCTGACAGGAAACCATCACCCAGAAAAACACTCGTCCATTTCAAGCGCAGTATAAAGGGCGAGACAGCCACCCTTTATCAACAGTTTCACTTTCACTGAGCTCGTAAAGTTCCTTGCTGTGGGCATCTCCAGGGCTCGCCCGTATCTTCCAAGCAACGCTGGCTTCAAAACTTGGCATCCTTCATCAGTTGTTCTTCGCTCATTGAAGCCGCTTTGATACCAGATTGAAAAACATATGATTTCGTCGCCTGTCCCACCAGCTGGAAACCTTGGGACATCTCCTGGAAGAGTGTGGTGTCTGGCCAGTTGATACTTTCTGCAACCCTTTCCACAAGGAGCAAACGCTTGGCACCGAGCACAGCTTGGACCTGGGGGGTCGCACTTCTGTATGTACTCTTTTCCCTTATTGCAAGTTCTGTTGCCCAGGTGGTCCAAAGCTTGAGTCTCTGCATGCGCAGTCGCACATTTCCACCGGTGACAGTGTGAGGTGCTCATGCAAACATTTCAACAAATGGTCAGGCATATGCGCAGCTGTTTTATAAAGGGGTGCCACAAAGTCTTGGCCAAGGCGACAAAGGTTTCGCATAAGTGGAATCCCAAAACACACAAAAGCTTCTCTCCCTTCTTCTCGGTACGCAGCAGGCGACTGCCTGCTGGAACATGCTTGCAATGCTCGTACAAACAACGCTTTGCATCTGTTGATGGTAAAACATCTAAAAGAACACTGCAAACTTTCTCATCTTCCGAATCAGCTGTGGAGTGGCCCTGCCATGCGGTTGTTTGTCGAACGTGGAGATTTGCAGTCAACGGGCTGCACTCTGAATCCTTTTTCCAAACAAATTTCATCAAAACACGTACAAGTTGTTCGCACATACCATTGGGGTATTGGGCTTCCATTGCTGTCGCGAGGCCCTGTTCAGGGCTATAACCCCAAGGTTCATGCACATGCGGTTCGACATCTTCACACAAGCGCTGCATCAAAGAAATACTGCTCTGATTGCAAAAAAAAAAAGGAAGTCCTCTTCGGTCTGACACCGCCAAAGGCGCAAGCATGACAATGCGCAATTGTTCCATTTTCGACTGCATATGCAAAGAATTCCAGCTACCACAAGAAATGGTTGGTTGGGTTTTCATCACCCAAGGAATTCGCCTCTCATACAAAATTTCACAAATTTTCCCATTCTTCACGCAAACGGTTTGCTGCGTCAACTTTCACTTGTCCAGTTCAGAAAATCGGGAACGCCCAAAGGAAATTCTTGGCTCCGTACGGCATTGGAATTCCCCTGGCCTTGCTGCATGTGCCGCATGGCGGTGCCAAATGCACTGCCACAACATCGCATGTCTCAATAACATATTGCAAAACATCCCAAGCATAATCCTCTGACAAAACCGGAGACACTACTTTGCACCTGGGTCGATGTCTGTTTCGTTTGAAATCAACAGGCATCACACGGTAACCATGCTTCTGAGCTGCTGCACTGCGAACGGCACTGCCAGCGCACAACTCGATGAAAATCATTCGCTTTCCATTGGAGAAAAACTATGAACCCCTTTTGGGGGAAGCATCCATGTCCGCAAAAACTTGAGAAGGCATACTTTTCATACGTCGTGCATCAACGTGGGATTCAGACCTGGCCTTCTTAGAAGGCTGTTCCCCCGACTGCAGCCGAGCATTGGCTGAAGGTGGAGGCAAGGCATCACCGGCATTGCATTGATAAATTCTTCGGGAGATAGTCGCTCCCGAGACACCGCCGTATTATTCGGGCAGTTCATGGCCATATGCATCTTCAGCAACCTTTCACAGCACAGAAGTGAAGGCCTTCTAGGCACTTCTGGTCTTCACTAACTGCTTGCATCGCTTGAGATTGTAATCGAAAACAAGCCTATGTCCCTTGGATGTCGAGGCAACACATCCTAGCGACAGCAACTCGCTGGGCACCCACATGAAAGTGCCGTTAGAGCTACCCTTCTGGGAAGCTGGGTCAGGCCTTGGTTTCTTAGGCCCAGGATCATCGCTCTCTGCTTCGTGGGAGAATGAGAAGAGGCAGCTGGGGCAAGACGATGTTGGAACAGGTTCAGAGCTCTGGGCTGTCAGAAACATGCATCAAAATGAACGTCACAGGGTCGTCCAGTTGGCCCTGCCTTTATCCCTTCTCTAGTCTTCTCCGCCATCAACGTTCAAAACTTTTGTCAGCCCACTCAACCTGCTTCAGCGTCAAAAATTGCACAACCAGACGGGGCCTCTTCCATGCAAGCATTAATCAACTTCTCTGCACGGTGCTCACGCTTCTTGAAGCACACGATGTGGGCCTGGTCAAGCTCACGCACGCGCCTGATAAGGCAATGCTCGAAGTTGCCTCTGATATCCAATCCTGAAAGCCTTTGTTGCTGTTCACACAACCTCTGAGAAAGCTCAGCTGGTGCAAGCTTCTTCACAGCAGCCTCGTCTGAGGCTTCAACCTTGGAACGCATATCTGCAGCAATGATCGAGTATGCCTCACTGAAAAGGCGTCTGACGCAGGCCATCTCCTTTTTCGAAGGAGCAGCACCAAGGAAATTGGTTGCCAGGGTCGTCAAAGGGCGTTCATCCGCCGACCCCGGAGCATAATTGCAAGCAAACGCAAAATTGTCCCTGGTGTTGAGCCCTTCTGCATTGAAGGCCTCGAAATTGGCTTCAGTAAAACCAACTTCCAAAATCTCTTTCATAATACTGCAGTGCTGTTACTGTATGACATGGTCGCGACGAGTGCTAGAGCCACAACTGCATATATGGCACAAAGTCATAACACTTTGCATCAGTGCCAGACTGTAACTGCATCAGTAAATTCAAACTTGGTCACGACTCACGTCACGATTTTCCAGTTTTTCTTTGGCAACAGGTTTGAATGTGATTCTTGACGCATTTGTGCTTACATTCCACATTCACCTCCATGAAACAAACATGCGACCATGAAAACACTTCGCACGAATGAACCCCGCAACTTTCACCCGTCACCTGTTGCCTATTGGAATTTAAACCACTCAAACATCAAATACGGCTCCCAAAATCATGCAGTCTTTTGCTCATACGTGATGGTCTTTGAAGCAGGTGCCACACAAAGGGTGGAGGAGCTTCGGTCGCTCTCCTTGCACTTCATATCGGGAAGACATTGCCCTGCCACAAGCCAGGTGGGTTCCAGCTTCGTCCATGATCTTGTGTAGACAACGTGAAGTGGCATGGCGAACATATACCTGCAGAGTGTCGGCCTCAACATGTTTCGGTTGCCAAGCACCAGCAACCTGTTCGATCGCCTGTTCTTCCTCATAAACATCCCTGTCATCCTCGTCTTCCGAGCCACAGCTTGACGAATCAATGTCGTCCCCAGCATCTTGCACAGCACCTGCCTCACGGGCAAACATGCCTGACCTCGTGAGGTCAGGATCGAAGCTGCCACCGGCCACCTTGCTGATGAGGTCCACAAGAAGCCTGAGTGGATGGGACATGGCATCACGTGAGTAAACCAGCATAGATTGATCGGCCGACCCACTATGATACCCAAGCAGTCTCCTGACGTCATGGTCAAAACCTGCACGGGCGCTACATGCCAAAAGGGTTGCTTTGCAGCTGTGAGTTGCAACCCTGATGTCACCCACAGTCTCGGCGTTCTTCAAAAGATTCCGCAACCACTCACCTGCTGGTGTCACGTTCAGCTGAGCTTGAGATCAACCACCACCAACTGCTGGAGAAGGCATAACAGGGAAGTTTCCACCCGATTTTCCAGATGCCATCAAACCTGATCAGCAGTTAAAGGAGGCCGCTGTCGTACCTTTGCACGCTTCTCGTAGTGCAACTTGACTGCACCATCAATCCTCTTCGAGCTGCAAACTTCGAGGCCTCCAAGCAAGCCCAAAACATGTGTTGCAAAACTAATGGACAGCATGAAAGACCTCGGGTAACTCGGAGCTGTGTTAGCAACCGACTTGACATAGTCGTAGACCCTGTACTCTTCCAATGGAAAAGCCCTCAAGTCCCTGTCAGCACAAAATTTCAAAAAAAAACTCAACAGCGGACCAGCCCTCGAATGAAGAGTGCTTGATGACTTGTTTCCCAACGAGTCACCGATCGATTCAGCCAACCCTCCTTTGGCAAACTCCATCGGACCAGGCAATATCTGCTGCCTCGCCACCTCAAATGCCATAGGGTTGGAAGAAACAATGCTAATCCACTTTCTGTAGGCGCATTTCCGTTCATAGTTCAGTTGATCTTGCCATGAACGTTTCTGTGCGTTTTGCAAGGCTTTCGTACTGAAGTTAGGATCATCCAGTCCAGGCCTGCTCAACTTGTCCGGCAGACCCTCATTTGACCCTTCCACAGCAGGAAGTGGTGGCATAGCTCCCATAATCCGAAAAAGGTTCTTTTGAGATCTTTGCACAATGTCCAAGTTGTCCATTAAACGGAAATCCCAAGGCATTTTGGCATTGCTAACATTGTTCGAAATCCAACAGTGACGTGCATGCATGCAAAACTGAGTGGTATCTGCAAAATCCTCATTAAAACCATCCCTCTTACGCTTCAGGTCCATCAAAAACCAAAATCAGAAGGCACAGAATCTGATGAAGAGGATGTCAATGAAATGACTGCAATAGCGGTGTGGGAACAGTCCAAGGCTGAGAGTGGCACTGCAACCTAATGGACGTCGCTCCTAAAGCCACGTCAGTGCGATCAACCTGAATCAACAGGCACGAGATGAACAGCAGTGAAATATGCAGCAATGAAAATAGACACCTCGAAGTTGATCCAAATGTCACGCACAAAATCCCACTGAAATGAAGTCGCTGTGTGAATCGTTCCAAATCCACTGACAACTGTACCATGCACTGCACTGAAATCAAATCACTGCGAAAGGATCCAAGCCAAAAATAAGATGGCCGCTGCACCCAGGCCACCAATGAAGCCACACAGGCTCCGCCAGACAATGTCAAGAGATGACGGCAATGGAAAACCCAAGCAAATTGGATTGTTGAATGCCACCTTCCCTTTTGCAATGGCAGATCCTCTCATACCCATGAAATTTATCACCTATGCATAAGGTGACCCTCCCTACCCAACCCTGCATCTTGAGTTGTAAAATGCCACACGAATTAAATTCATAACCCATTATGAGAGTGAGATTACCGGTGAACATGGTTCATGGAATATACACAGTACATATGCGTGCACGGCATGTAATGTGTATGTATATATATATATATACACAAGGTGCAAAATTGTTTCAAACGAAAAACGTGCATTTGGTTTCAGGTAACAACATTGTCACCGAGATTGACATCTGAAATGTCAAAGGCATTTTTTTTTTTGGGACGCCTTCTGAAGAAGGCTGCAAGGTCAAGTTTATAAACAGCTATTAGACAAGTCTAACTGCTACCATCAACATTCAACATGGTCCTTGATCTTCGTTGTGAACTCCTGCGATGTCCTAGAGGGTAGTTTGTCCAAGAGGCTGGTCTGTGCAAGAACTTATTTGCCAGAAAATCTTGCCAGCTACCTGTGACTGATTGTTGACGCCCATAGAGTTTGCGCTGTTCTGTGCTAATAGATTTTGGAGTTACACTTGTGGCCCAAAAACTTGATCCTTAGGCCATGGGCCTTGGCAGAAAAAGGCAAGACCGTGCAAGAGCAGCTTACTTGACGCGCAGGTGTACGAGCTATCGCAAACTAATGCCTGGTGCTCCGGTTGGACTCCGTCCAGGACACCAGCGCCAAGACTTGCTGACCAAAGAGAGTTTCACGGCTGCATGCCGCCGTCTGGCATATAGGGCAAGGCAAAGGCTGTTTCGGCGCGAATTAAGTACAGAACACTAAGATGGCACCGGTTTGGGGCAGTGTACCGCATTTCGGAGTAGTAGTTAAGAATCTCGCCATTACCCAAGGTACCCTTGGGAATAGCAGCTATCCTACACTGCTAGCACTCTAGGCTATCAAGCTCTGAGTATGAGGTGCAATGGGCGGCGAGAGCACTATCTACTTGAACTTGGCGGCACTGAATGTCCTACCGGCTCAATTACTCCGCACGAGGGAGGCGTCATTGTGGTACTTCTCTGTCCTGCGTCGGTGGCGCATGGCCATGGATCTTCAGCGGTGTCGTGTGGAAGTGATGTCCATCACCCGGGAGTGAACCTCATTTATTGGACAATTCTGCGGAATTTCGTATATCCACGTTGATGGTAGTGCTATAACTTAGGCTAAGATAGCGCGCCGGCTGGCAAAATGATAGTGGGAAACCAACTCTAAGCATAGGCATTGCTCAGCTTGGCTCTGCTACCAACACGGCCATAACTATTAGAACAAGGCCCTCTTCAATGTGGTAAACTGGACTAATGACAGTTGGGCAAGAGTTATTTCTGGGAGCAACCTTTATCCATTTGGCCAGTTTTGTGGAACATCCACCCGCAGGGTTAGCTACAAGGTGGGCGATTAGGGGTTGAGTGCTTGGGTAGTGTGCTGATAGTAACCATTATGGTTGGAGCAGAGAAGAAATATCTTTCCCTGAGACATGCGAGTCAGCAATAACTACCCAGCATTTGTTGGCATCTGAGCATGGACAGGGAAGTGTCATCCATTCGTTTCTACTATGAGATGCTTCATTCGACAAGGTATCAATTTAAGTGGCAAGTAGCGCTGAAGGGCAGTGTTATTCAGCGCGACCTGCTGCACCTAACCATTGGTACGGCACTCGAATAGAAAGGCCTGAAGCACCGAAGACGCAAAAAACTAACCTAGAAGCTTGTGATTGTGCAGTGGACTACAATGCGCAGGTAGATCGGAGGGTCAGAGAAAATGGCACGGTACAGGAATAACCTACGGACAGACAGAAAACGAGATTCAGAGACAGTAAAGATTAAACGGTTTTTCTTTTTCGTGGTTTTTATCAGTCCGAAGGAGCCTTCGCAACTCGATGCGGGTCACTGAAAAACTTTATCCATTATTTTTTCCATTACCCAAGGTACCCTTGGGAACAGAAAGGGTCGCATGGCAGTTGCATAGTGATGATCCCACCGCTAGTCTATCCTCTCAAGGCAAAACGTTCTGCACTCTGCTTCACGATTCCTGTGCTTGCTGAGGAGCTGGTGTACAGAGAGGGTTTTGTTTTTTTTCTTCCCACCGTTTCCCCTGGGCGGGAAGTTGATTCCCTCTGGACGCCCAGAAAGAGGCAAACAGGAGTTCAAAACAGAGTGGAGCTATACTGCGAGATGTACCTTTAGTCAACTGTGAGGTGGACATGGTCGTTTTGCAGTTACTGCAGCCTGGCAACCTAATAGTGTTTGCAGATTGATATTTAGGCTTCGCTGAGTCTCCGCGAGCGGCTGCAACTGAGTCCTGTCTGTAGGACCACTTAATCCCTTGGGGGTGCCATATCATTAGTGGGCAGTCGAAAGTCGCCCATAATTTGGTGTCCTCCAGGTTAAAGCTGGTGCGCATGTAACACTTTAGGCTAGTTTGCTTAATTATGGAACGGGTCTTCTACTATCCGAGGCTAGTGGTTCAGTATTAAGATGTCCTCATGGGTCTTGTGCAGGTGGGGAGGGCTACCCAGGGTACCCCTGGGAGCCCGCCCCACTTGACCTGACCAGTGTTCATGAGGCATGAGAACTAAATTGGCGGGGGGTGGGTACCAATAAGGTAGTGAGCTGATGAAAGTTACTTGGTGGTTACAGGAGGTCTCAATCAGCAATAACTACGTGGCAGTGGCCTGGAACTGCCTGGGCAATGGCAGGCCGTTTGTCTTGGGGTTGGCTCACCTTCCGCAAGATCACGTCAACTTAGTGGGTTGTAGCTTCATACTCCTGGGTGACTATGATGTAATAAATTCTGAGGCTCATTATTAGGGGTTGCATTAGTCCCTGATAGGTGAGCAACAGAGAAACAGTTGCTTTGTGGTCACCGAGGCAGCAACAGGGTCCGGGCAGACGTCGCGACTCTCTCACGTCGGGCGTTCACGTCGAGCGCGCAATTTGGCAAGGGCTTCCAAGGGGGTGGTGCAAATGTGTGGCGATCCTTGAGCACTGCGCTGTTTACGTTGGGAATTGTGGGATGTACGACGGGTAAGGGATAGGGCATGGCTGCTGGCGGTATGCTTGAGGGTGTCTACGTATGCATTGCGCGCCGTGGTAAGGGAGGTGACCTTGAACCATGCCTGACCAAAGTAAAGCTGATGCTTGGACAGAACTTCCTTCTCGATCTGCCTTACCATTTGTTCAGGAGGCGGGGGAGCAACTAAGAAACCATCATGTAGCCACACCAAAGATTGTGTTGGGTGGCGGGCAATGAGGGCACGAATGGTGTCCTCGACAATTATGGCTTCAAAGTGCTCTAGCAATCGAAAGGCGCTGTCGCTATGGTTGACCAGGAACTCTGGGCGGAAGCGCGGTAGCAACTGAGTGGTCAGGGTTGTACTCAAAGACCCGAGTTGGCAGAGGATTGTGCTCACACTCGCACTGGGGGAGTCATCTACCAGAGAGCTTAGATATCGGTATGTAGCATCAAGGGAGTTATTGATGATTCTCAGTGGGAGTTGCTTGATGATGCCAGGGCAAATTGCTTCTACTTTTTGAATATAGGGGTCTCGGGCTAGCTGCGCGCGGAACTCATCGATGTTTGGGAGGGGTACTAAGTCAGGCGCAAACAGTAATCCCAGGCGTCGGACAAGTTCATAAAAAGATCCTTTGAGGTCAATTTCGCAGTGAGTCCGCCCGAACAACAAAAGCCTGGCAGCTCTCGGTAGTCGCTGGCCTCCTACGGTGCAGCAATATCTTCGTCCATGGTTGTCAGCAGCTTTGGGGGAATAGTCAATTTCAATACTGCAGTTTTGCGGCAGGCACGGGGAGAGATAGGATTCAATCAGCTGGCGGTGATGGGGGTGAAGGGTCACGTGTTTTCGGAGAAGGCCGTGATCAATACTGGGCCTCTCTACTAGAGTAAGTATGGGCTGGCTCCAGGGTTGTTCAAAACTTTGAATGTGAAAACCTCCGACCTGAAAGAGGCCTGTGGGGAAAGATGGCTTGATGGACACCGGCCCAGCATTCCGATTGAAGGCAGCAGGGTTGCTCCTATATTTAGCCAACAGGAACTGAGTGGCTTGCCCAGCCAAGTCATCTGCTATGCCGTTGGCAACTCGAGGCAGATATATGAAGAGGCTACAAGGGAGATGCAGACTTACGGTTGAGCGAATGCTTTCCAATGGTTGGTGCATATCTATCCTCCGGAGACGGCCTGCAAATTGGAAATACTTAATGACTGGGAGAATGTCACCTTGGATGACTACCTTGGGCGTGAGACCGCGGCTCGATAAACGCTGCTTAACGACAACAGCAACTTCTTCAACAAGATACAAACAGGCCATGATTTCTGCTTCTATATTATCTGAACAATGCGGCAGGGCGACTGACCGACATGCAATAACGCGAGACCGACCACCTTCTATTACATAGATGACATATCCAGCTCCTCCTAAGGCATCTTCGTGCATACAACTGCCATCGAATTGGCCGACGATCTGTATCGAGGGTTCGGATGGTGTATCATCGGGAGGGATTGCTAAGATCAACTCATTTGGACTGATGGATTGAAGAGCTGTAACAGTACAGAAGGAATCAGGCGAGTTGGGGCAGGCTGGTACAATCTTGGCATTAGGGCGGAAACCAGCGACCCGGGCTCGAGCTGGGGCAATGAGGCTTAGCCATGGATGTCCAAGGGGGAGCACAGCGATAGGCTGATCCGGGGCAATGGATGAAGTAGCTGTGCAAACTAGATCGGGAAGTGCTGCAGAGTGGAGAGTAACTGCTTCATTGGCGGCAGTTTGCATGTAGCAAGGGTGATTCTGGTTGTCTGCGCCTGCACTTTGGGGTCTGACGGGAGAGACAGGCTCCGGGAGGAAGCGAGTTGGGATTGCCTGCAGAGCATTGTCATGTAGGCGGGTTAGCCATTCAGGGACACTTAGGGGGACTGAAGATGGCGCATGTTGCATGCCTCCATGCTCAAGCAAGAGTCGGCGGAACTGATGCAGAATGTGGCTCGCGATCACGCATCCAGCTGTGTTGCCTCGGGCTAGTTGGTCCAAAGATTTCACTGGATTGGGGGAGGGTGACAAGATGTTGGCAACTAGGACAGGCACTATGCAGAAACGAGCCCAATGCTGAGAGGAATTGTCTCCATGTCCGCACGCTACACAGGGGGCGAGATCTCGTGCACGGTCACACCATGAGGCAGGAATATGAAAGGATCCCCGAGCAGATTCCGCGACGGCATGCCAGGGGGATGTGGTCGGGATCCCCCATATCTCACTACTGTAAAGAGTGGTAGCATTGATAGCTTGGTCATGGCAGCATTTCTCACAGGCTGGGGCAAAATCAAGTCCGAGTGGGTACAGACGGGTGGGAATTCCACAGAGTTGGCATGACTGCTCAGCCTGCAGCGAGCCTGCAAGTCGAAGCCGCAGGCATTCATCATCATCCTCATTGACTGCCCACCGCAAGACCGCAAAGCGTGCAACTCCATTAACAGCAAGTTTAGGCACTGTGGCTAAATGGGTCAACCAAGCCCACGATACCCCACCTGGTAGGAGTTGTAAGCTTACTCTAGGCTGTAGATATTGCAGTGCGTGCACTTGGATGGCTTCGTAAAGACTGAGTTTCAGCTGGCGGAGGAATTGGAAGTGTTTTTTTCTGGTGTTTTGTCCTGCAGTTATGCGTAACAAGTTGCCGACTGTATCAATTCCGAGCAGGGGAATCCATGTTCGGAAGATGCGTTGGACAACCGCTCCTTGCCTTGTCCCTACATCCGGGTACCCCGGTGAGAGAAAGGCAGTAGAGCCATTTTGTCTAAGCCAATAGCCCAAACACGCTGCAGTGAGTGTGACCGCTGGGTCTAGGGCAGGAGCAATACCTAACCACCGAAATATGTGTGGGAGAAACCGTGCGGCCAGCCATGGTCTGCCAAGGATGAGTTTAGCAGAGCGTTGTTGGTATAGATTAATGTCGTCCGGAGTAAAGCCAAAGTATGTACTTTGGTAAATATTAAGGGACAGAATAAAGCAGTTATTGGCAAGGCTTCTTTGCACTACGGAGTGAGCAGGTGTGGCGAACAGGGCCAGCCTATGGTTTGCTTTGGACATGGCTTTGGGGTTACTGGCTTGTGTGCCTATAAGTTCCTCTACAGGGGTCCACCCTTGATGACTACGGGTATATTTACCATATAGGAGCAGACCAAGCGCAGTAGTTTTTCCCTCAATGAGGTGGGCTCCCCAGTCGGAGCATTCTAGCGCATTCAGAGTACTATGGGAGGCTGGGTGATTAACCAGTACACTGCACTTGTTGGAACAACTACACTGTACCAGGAAGAGTGGGTCAATTTTAGCAAGATGTTCTCCGGCTAATATTAAATCAACCTCTGCTGGGGTGAGACACACAAACAAATTTGCTCGGCACACTATGGTGGTGGTGCTATAACCCGCTCTGTGAACCAAGGCTTGCCGCAATGTAGCATGTCCTGGTAAACTTGCTGCCCAATTTAATGGAGGGTATTGGTCGATCTGACCAGAGCTAGCTGCATGCATATTGATCCCACTGGTTCGCCAGCAGTGGTGTTCATCTATTTGGATGCCAGCGGATTTCAAACGGATGCAAGCTTGCCAGGCATCGGAGAGCCATTGCATGCCTGCCGTGGTATCTCCCACCATCGTGGTGTCATCAACATAGCCTTGAACTGTCAGCATGCCGGGGATTCGGTTAAGGTAGGTCAAAACTGGATCCATGGCAACGCAAAAAAGCAGGACTGAGAAGGATCGACACATGTCAACGCCTGTGACAATCATTTTTGAGGGTAACAACTTGCCTTGGACCTTGTGCCGACATCTTCGAAAGAGAAGGATGTGCCGGGTATACATGATGATCCACCAGGGGGCTTTACATGCTGATAAAATTTGCAAGATCCAGTGAGGGTTAATCCGCTCGAATGCTTTGGAAAGGTCCAATGACAGGCATGCGCATGGTGCATCTTGATCGAGAACAGCTTGTACGGATTGGACAGCACTTTGCGGTTCGCGGAAGACATTTAAAACCGTTTGAGAGGGGTGGAGTAGTGGAGCAATGGCTTTGGTCATGACTGTCGCGATGCTTCCGTCTATGACTCTCTCAAATGTCGATGGCATACCCAGTGGACGGAAGTTATCAGCAGTGGGGCCCATTTTGGCTTTCGGGATCCATGCTTGGACTGAGCAAGGGGGAGGGACTGCGGATCTACAGATATCATTGAGATGCGTAATCATCGCATCAGATGACACTCCAGGGTGAAGTCGCCATGCTGCATAGGGTATTCCGTCAGGACCTGGGGAAGAATCGTTGGTGGCAAGGACAGTTCTGATTAGGTCTTCCGCGCCGGGTGGGGGAACATGTGGCCAGGGCTGTGTTTGTGCTTTATACTGCTCCAGGTAGTCTGTCCACTCAGGATCATATTTGACAGGCGGTTGGAACCAGAACTTTCTTGTAGCGAGCATGGCCGCAGACAAGTCCAAGTCGGTCCGGCACTGGTTGCCTGCACCGTCCAGAATAGGACCATTATAAAATACAGTGCGCGGGCAGCTAGCTCGCAATCTCTGCCACAGAGGGGCATTAGTGCCCAGGCCACGACTGCGGGTAGTTTCATCTCTATTCCTAGTGATAAGATGCTGTTGTTGTAGCTGTAGATCAAGGAGCTCGAAACACTTCCAAAGGAAGGTACGAGGAATCGTAATAACAGTGGATGATTGACAATATTCGTCTAGGGCAGGGCGGAAGCCTGGAAGGGTCGCCAGAAGCTCTCGTAGCAACCGTTTAGAGATGTTGAGAAGTGGTCGATCAGATTGGAGATGCTTCCTCAGAGTGTTGAAGTCCCGGGGCCGCTTCGGGAGCGACATCCACCATTGCCATAATAATGCTTGAAGGGATTCGAATGTGGGCTGGGAGACTAAGCAAAGTCGGCGAACCAGCGATTGGAGTGAAGGCCACACTTGTCGGGTGTCATGTCGGTCCTTGCCCGGTTGGAAAACACTTGCCGGTATGGTCATATATAGAGGCAGGTCTGGGCTGCTAGAAACTGGTGGCCTGTGGCGCAATTGGATGGATATGCATGCATGCCCAGCCGACTCAAAAAGACGATCATAGTACACCTGATGTTGGATTAGCCCACGATTCATGTATTCGGTCGGAAGAATGACTTTGTCGATTCATGACGAGCCATTTGGGCCCCAGAAGGTCGGTTCATCTTTGACGATGTCGTCACCTTGAGCGCAACTTAAAATGCGGTGCCAGGCATCAAGGGAGAGGTGATGACCATGATTAAAGTCTCCGACAATGAAGAATGGGTCAGGATGGTCCTGATGATCAGATAGCCATTTGGCAAGCGTTTCACAGTCCTCTTTAGCACTGCTGGGATGACAATAGGCCGAAATCACCCAAAAGCAATCGGTTCTGGTCTGGACTTGTGCAGCAAGGAGTTTGCCAGGCGTGATAACAATTTCTTGCAATAGTCTGAAGGAGCATGGAATCAATATGGCTACTCCTCCCGACAGTCCTCCATTTTCTGTTGCGATCGCTGGGGAGTGCGCAATATTGAATCCTGGATAGGTTTGGAGAAAATTGGTAGCAGTACTCGCTGTCCATCTGGTTTCTTGGAGGCAGACAATGCCATGCCGAGCCCGGCGGAGGATGGCTTGTGTCTTAGGGTCAGTCTATTGCAAGGTTCTCCAACCTGATACATTCCATGTGGTTAAATGTCTGAGGGCAGTACAGCAATCTTGTTTCTTTTCTAGGCGATATTTGAGGACTTCAGCACAAAGGAGGCTAAACTCAGAAGAGTTGGCAAGTGCTTGTGCAAGAAGTTGCCTAGAGTGGGTAAAACATTCACTGCGGATGCCACACTTATTAGCCACAGTCTTTTTTTTTCCTCCGGTTTGGCCGATTCGCACTAGGCACGGTCCTTACAATTGAGTAAGCGGTGAAAAGCATTCAGAAAAAGGACACGTGTGGTCCCTAAAGCGCAGGCAAATCATCACATCAACACAAACCAAAAACAAAAAACGCAACCAAAAACGACCCGCAAATCCCCCAGCCAGATTTGCGTTTCGCCAAAAGGCAAAACAGCGAAGCAACAAAGAACGGGGCCGGGCCCAAACAAACAACCAAACCAAACATTCAGTGATTTGCCAAGGATACAGTGACAGAAGTCACTGCATCGTCATCAAAAACATGCAAACTAATTAGGTACTGCAGAACGAAAAATATCGTGCACGATCACCCAGAATCTCATCGCCTGTAATCCGTTGCTGTTGCTCCAGCTCTCTGATAAGTAGGCAAATCAGGAATCGTTAATAGTACAATTCGTACCAGTTGCCAGTCTCATTATCACAGTTAATCATATGAAGAGAAGTGAAGTCGGAGTCCAGTCTCTGTAGTGAGATGCTGCCGCAGTGGTGATGTGACTTAGTACCCCCCTCGCGGGGGGTAGGGATTGACAGCCTGTAGGTCATGCAGGACAAAATGTGTAATTCACCACAGATGCTGTCAAATCGTAAGAAGCCAAGAGGACCTGAAAAGGTGCCAATGGCAAGCTGTAGCCGCAAAAGAAATGGATGATCCTCTCCGTATAGTCTTTGCAGATGAATGAAATGCACTCATGCAGAGGGTAGGCTTAAGCAAGAAAGATTGCTACTAGCGAACTGTACTCAATTGTGCCGCTCTCGCATGTCAGTCGTGCTCACGCCACAAACTTGAAAAGGTGACTAGGTGCGCTGTACCAGCACCAGATTGACAAGCAGAATTTACAAGGTGTCATCGTCCCTGCGAAAGAAAACTGCTGCAAATCAGCTGTTCCAGAGGTTCGCAGTGCATCTCGCATAAGGCCACTCTCCCCTAGAGTAAGCCAGTAGCAGAATCACAACGTCCCATCAGCGCACCGATCCATGTGGGCAGGCTTTGCTGCACTAGGGCGCTCCAGACTGAACAGCAGGAAGCACCACTGGACAGCGCCAGTAGAGCTCACTGCAGTGCAGCCTGGTCCATGGCTCTACCGGGGATCTACCGCCCCTCCTGAAAATACGCAGAAACAAAACAAAAAGAGAAGGGCCCTCCCCAGACAGCCAACGAAAAAGCCACAAGAATCAAACAGCCAAAAGCAAACAACAAGAACCAAAAAGAGGTAAAACGGAGAGGGGGGGACGGTGACAAAAGTCTGCCCCACCGCAAACGAATTCCTAGGAGCTAAAGCTAAGACCAATATAGTAGGGTGAAATGACAGAGCACTGATGTAGGGCGGTAACCTCAGTATCCAGGCAGCAGGTTAACCAGAAGGCACCAATTGAAACAAGTCAAGCAAAAAAAGCCAAAGAGAACCCTGCCATCATGGGGGGAAGCAAACCACACAAGGGGGAGAGGCCAAGACAAAGCACACACAACGACACCGGCCACACAGAAGGAACGAGGAGAGGAGCCAGGAGGCAGCAGAGGACAGAGTAAGAGGGACACACCGCACCAGAAGGGGTACAATTGTGCCTTAGCGGAGTTCAAAGAAGGGGCCACGGATCATACAATGATGAATACCTCAGTGAGGGTGCACACAGCACTCCAACAACACGGGAAACATGGTGTAGAGGGAAAGATCCCCACACAGGGCCAAAGGCCTTTAATGCCATGAGACACAATGAAGAGGAGAAATCAATGCACAGCAATCACTCCAAGCACGGAGGCAAAGCAACAAGGCCGTCGCCGGGAGCAACGATACCCCGAGGGAGGGACCAGTAAAACCTGGACCGAGGCGCCAAGTAGGAACATCCGAGGGGGAGTGAGGGTCACGTCCGGCAGGGAACAGTAACCTAAACTAAAAACAGACAGAAAGAGGCACCAACACCTAGTTTAGCTCTGCATATGGTAAAATCTATAGATGAGTTAGTGAATTCAAGTGCCTTAGTTGGTGAAAAAGGGTGGGGGAGTGGGTGGCTCATAACGACGACATCTGGGGACAACACCAGCATCTTTACCCATCGATGATTGTCAGGCACAGACTGTGAAAAAGCGAATGCGTGCACAAGGCTTTCAACAGAGGCAACCTTAGTACAAGCTAAGCGCGCGACGGGACAAACATGGAGAGAACAGGTATTAACGGTGCCATGGGCACGATCTGTTAAGCTTACGCTGGCACCCGCACACAAAGCCAACTGTGGCTCACAACTGCTGGCGAGATCTAGATTGGTTGGAGCCAGGCATGTGTCACATGAGGAACCTAACAATTATAAATGGGAAAGGTGTGTCTCCTGCTGCATACCAGTGCACCTGTCACGTCCTTGGACAGACACACTGGGTATGCACAGTTCACTGAAGTAGATGTGACAAATGAACCTATTAGACACGAGAGTCATCTTCCACCACCATGATTGATGAAAACAAAACCAACTAATGGGTGAAAAACCGGAGTGAAACAGAAAAACGAGAAGAGGGGGGGGGAGGGGGGTGGACACACGGAGGAAAGTGTGAAAGTAGGGGGTTGAGCTGGGGGTCATGTCATACCTCTCGTGAAGTGTTCAAGATGACGTTTTTTGTCTGCTATAATAGTATCATACCATTCATTGGTGAGCACAAATGAAACTGGGTTCACTGCTTGCTGGGCAGTGGCACGCTGATGAAGTGCTCTGAGCGCCCTTCGATGTTCGTCCAGATCCTCAGGAGGGACTTTCCTTCGGACTCGCCTGTCGGGGAAATTTCGTTCCCTCAGGTTGGTTTGCAAGGCATGTTCCGCTATATAGACTGCTGGCTGCTGGAATAAAACTCGCTCCTCGAATCTGTCAAGATGGACTGTCCACTCAGCAAACATATGGTTGTGTGACTGTTGCTTCCTGAGTCGCGCCTCTGTTTGATGAAGGCTCCCATTCATATGCCACAAACGTAAAAGACTGTAATTGGAAGGCCAGTCAAGTGGGCACAGTGTGGCTGTTTCTTTCCATTTCTCGGGGGTAAGCCCTTCTGGAGAAGGAATGATCACCTCCAGAATAGTACGATTCGATCCGAGTGGTTGGAGACCTCTCATCATACATGGTTCAACGAGCCCTACGGTGTACCCATGGATGAGCTCCTGGAAGCTTCCAGCCATTTGAAAGTCTTCATCCAACCCCAGGTGAAAACCAGGCAAATTTGTAGAAACAAATTTGACCGCTTGGAGCAGCTGTTTTTCTCCTTCCGCGGAAAGCTCGTCACAGGAACGTTTCGGGCACGTGAGGTTGATTTCTTGAGGTTTCTGTGCATTCTCAGGAGCATGCTCGAGGAGTTTGGGAGCAATTTTACTGGCCCAACTAGCCGGAAACCATGCCAAGAGGGCAGAGGCTCCACCCGTAAGGTCCACTAACCCAGTAGTGCGCCGATGCGGCCGATCTGTAACTAAAACTTTAACAGGGCCACTCGGCGCTCGACTCCGATTCACCTCGGAGCTCTCGCGGGCTGAGCCAATGAGTTCAGATAGGATGGGCCGAAACCAGTATGTGGCATACAAAAGGCATTCAGTTTCTGGAGTCACCATGGATTCAGCCAATCTCATCAAAGAGCTCATCGCTTGGGCGAGCTTCTCTGCCAAACGAATTGTGAGAGCCCTGGCTGTTTGCATAAGGACATCCTCCCCTCTGGCACCTTGCCCGCGCAACCACAGTTCGCCAGCCACACTGAGCAAGACACGTGCAAACTTTTCTTGGATGGCAATTAAAGACAAGGTCAATCTCGCCTGAAGCCATAGCGGCGGGAGAATGCCAAGGTTTTCTGGTATGCAGAATGGGTTTCCGTCAAGTTGGGTATTGTCAAGTAAGATGGCTAGCTTATCAGCTGCGCTCAAGATCTCGTCCTCAGAGGGATCTTCAGCTGCTTCAGGTATGGGTGGACACCATGAGATGGTAGGATCTTCTGGATCACTTTCTCCATCGGTAGAGGCTGCTTCTTCATCCGAGGAGGGGTCGCTCACTGTGTCTCTTGCACCTTCCGGGCTTGCAAGTTTCATCGTGCCTGGATCAAACTGGCGATCGAGTGTGGCCAAAAGCTCTGGTTGCAGCCGATGGGCATCAAAGTAATGGATACCAGGGATGACAACGAGCTGTCGATCCTGTATACCAACATGAAAGAAGACCTTGTGACCTCTATGTCGATGAACTAGGGCAGGAGACCCATTGTAAGCTGCACAAAGCCAGAGGGGAGATCTGTAACCATCAGCAGCGTAACCATATAAGTATTCACGATCAATTGAGCAGGGGAAAAATCCGCTGGTCGTCAACACATGGTCACGTGTGCGGGGCTCTAGCGGTGCAAGGACGTTAGGGGGAAGCCGTAGCCTGTCTCTGCATGCCACTACCAACCGATATCGTCTCCACGCTCGTGTGCCATTGATGGTCACTATCATGGCAATAGCAAGGGGCGGTTTATCTTGGGGAGTAAAGGGTACCGCTAATCCCCAGTCCAGTATGGCACATCTATCGCTAGGGTAGTTTGTAGGGCCATGGTACTGAATATTACGGCCTTTCAGAGTGAAATATCCGTAATGGTAGACCCCTAGTGTCTGAGCCATTCCAACCAAGCCTGCCATGTCGAGAGGCGAGACTATATAGGTGTGGTCAATGGCTCTTGTCAGCGCTACAGTTGCACGTCCATAGCAGTCCTCGCGCTCGTCTGCTGTTGAATCTCTCCGTCCTCCACTGAGAAAACCTACCCCTGTTTGAACAATGACAGCAATGCGTGTTGTCGCTCCCGCAGCAGAGGAGGTGGTGGAAACTCGCAGCCCACCATACCACTCGGTCTGAAAGCCGTGTTGGAGTAGCAACTTATGTACAGCCGTACGGTTGCACAAGACAAGCAGCTGCGAGGTCGCTCCCTGTTGCAAGTTACGATAATAGTTCTTCAGGTAGGTACAAAAGGCAACCACATCCTCCACTGCAGACCTAAGATCCTTAGGTGCTTTCCACAATACTGTGCGGAAGCCTCCGATGGCAACAGTGGACTCATGTGGCACGAAATGGCCAATGTAGATGTGGTTGGACTCATGGAGGACTAGCTCCGGATATCGAACTGCAACGATCGCTTGGTAGGTCAGCATTGAAACTCGCGAACTGTTAGGGAGAATGATTCCCCATCGGTGAGGGCCACAGAGTCCAGCTGCCTCAAGGGTCGTGGTGCTCTCAGGTACGCCAAAGTCCTCTGGTGCTGTGGCAATCAACAAGACTGCGAGCACCGCTGCAATCAGGCTGCTGTGCGCATCCAACTGGCAAGAAATTCGGCAGTGGAACACCCGCCTGAGGGCTACAGGCAACTCGTAATCCTGCGGAGTGGATGTCCATGGGCTACTGTGCGGCTTGTTGGCAAGTCTCAGCAGACTGAAGAGCTCTGACTCCGGATCTTGGCTTGCATCAGGCCACAGCTGAGCTACGAGAGCTGCCATGCGCGCTGGTGGAAAATAGTCGCCGGACTTGTCAAGTGCCCGAAGCCCCAATGGTCGTTGCAACAGTTTACGTCGATTGACTGCTGCTGCTCGGCCTTTGGACAGCCCTCCTGGAGTTTGCCTGTGGTCTCCAATAAAGACAGTCAGCATTGGCTGTTGTATGGCAGCAAGAGCTGCAATCTCATGGTAATTGCCATACTGTTGGCTTTCGTCCATGAAGGCAAGCCAGGTGCGAGAAATCCAATGGCCAAAAGTGGAGTAGCGCATCGCCATTTCCGACGTAGCTGAGCACCTGTGGCGATAAGGATATTCTTATGTGAGATGATTCGATTACGGTCACTACATCGGACGTCAATTTTGGAGGCATAAGCCTCTCCTTTACCCTCCTCCATGCGTCCAATTAGCCTGCCGAAATTCTGGATTGTGGGGGGCGCAAGGTCACTCACTTGGTCCGCCAGCGCTTTGGCAGCTACATTCTCTTTAGTGTAGACGATTGCAACAAACTCAGTCAGTTCGCAGCTTAAGGCGATGAGCAGGACCGCCAGGGACCGCGTTTTGCCAGCACCAAAGACCCCTGCAATACATAAGTCAGATCTTCCAGTCATAATGGCCAGCAAGAGTGCAATTGAGACTGTCAGGACATGTCCATCACCGTGTGCTGCTAGGGAAGGAGACGTTCACGATAGTAGCTGTCATGGGCCCCCTCCATCACGACAGCGGCTGGTGTCAAAAAGCGGCACAGAATTCTGACTAACGCATCAGTCAGATGCATTTTGCGCTCACTAGCCATCCGGCGAACAGGTATATGCGGCTGCACAATGCCCATTGCCAGTGGAAGGCGCGACTGGTTAGCTTGTGCAAACACTAAAAGTTCATGGCGGCTGCGTGGGTCTCCTAGAAAGGCCAGCTCTTCCCAAACAACGGCCATTGACGGGTGGTCTTCAATAGGTTTCAGCCAATCCTGTGCAGGGTCAAAATAGCTCATTGTTTTAAGATACTGGTCCAAAAGTCGCCCACAAAAGGTCTGAGCAACAGGCAGAGAGACAATAACAAGCTCCAACAACTTTGGGGCGATGCGCTTGAACGCTCTTTGAACAGGGTTCTTGCTAGCTCCGCTCGTCATCACCTTTTCATGTACCAATGCAATGACACAACGGTGCTGATTGTCTGGCAACTGGAGTATGCCCAATAGTGCTCTGCCTGCCATCACGTTCGCTTCCAAGTTGCCTAGGTTCCCGGCTTCACAGAGAGCACGCGGCGACAGCGCTGGAACGTCGGAAGGTGCACTAAATAACAGGAGTGGAGCACTATCAGTATGTAGGTGGACGACATGAAATCCGGCATACGCCTCATATTGATAGGTAACCTGCAGTCGTGTTCCAGTCTGTCCTCGCTTCTTCTGTTGAGCAAGTTCTACACTGACCCAAGGCTGGAGATGTTGGAGCTGCCGTCCCGCATGATAAGCGTCTAATTGCGGCAACACCATGTCCAGGAGGAAGATGAGGGTGCGTAAGGAAAAACCACGAAGGAATTCCGTCAGTAAGTTGCGAACTAGCACTCCTCCCTCAGCATGGGACCCTCCCGGTGTGGGAATCTTGAGGTGTTCCGGAAGGTCAAAACTCACCCATGAAAGTACACGCAGCAACCCTTCGCAGCGTACCCCATGGGGAATGACTTGCGGGGTAGTGATTTGCAGTCTTTGGATCTCATGAACACCTTCGTCAAGATCAATGAAGAGCAAGTGGCCATAGGAGTGTTTGGCACGGCCACTCCATGTGGGGTGCCCTTCTATCAGGACAATCTGATAGTTGAATTCTGTCAGAGAGTCTGGTTTCCACACACAGAGCCGGTCCTCCAGGCAGTGCACCAGTGTGACTGTGCGCTCGCCCGTAGCAAGTCGCATCATCTCTGGCGGCGTCGCAATCGCAGTAACTTTCGTGAGGCCAGG